>OY856413.1:366576646-366916646 GCA_963693085.1 Alisma plantago-aquatica
TGAGTTCTCCAGAGTCTTTGGAACAAGGTTAGTGTAGAACTTTTCACCTGGTTTGCCTTAGTTTAGGATTTGGAGTTTGAAGATTGCCTTGCTGCTCTCGATTGTCACATGGTTATCACAAGGGAATAAGCTCCCATGTGTTTTCCCCTCTTTACCTGTTACAACCCCAATTTTTGGGTTTATTTGGTGAGAAATGTAATTTCTCATATTAAAGATATTTGAACAAATAATGATATAATTTGGTTTGAATAAATGGATTTCATTTAAAATAGCCTTGATGTTTGGGTTGTGGGCTTTATTGGCTATTGGGCCCAAATAACAAGAAAATTCAATTAGTGAATGGATAGTTGAATTTTTGAGAAAAGAAGAATGTGGAAACCTCTAGAAGGAAAATCCAAAGAGGGATTTCGTGACTCTTGGATTCCTTGGGTTCCAAGGAGTCCAAAGTTGCAAAGAAAAGAAATAAGAAAAGAAAAGATTAATAAAGTATTTCTTTCTTAAGAAAGTAATTGAAAATAATGATAAAATGTGGAAAACAAGTGAAAAGAGGTATAATTGAGTTATCCTTTGTGGAATTTCGTATCCCAAGGATTTCTAATGTTAAAGGAAATACCAATGAGGAAAATAAAAGAGAAATAAAGAAAGATTCTCAAAAAGAGTTATTTTAATGAGAAATAAACAAGATAATGTGAAATAATGCATAAAGATGCATCTTGAAGGATAATAAGTATCCTATAAAAAGAATTTCGAAATAATAGAGTTTCTTGGGATCCAAGGAGTCCCAATGAAGAAAGAGGAAAGAGAAAATACCAAAATTGCAAAATAAGAGGATATTGTGATACATTATTAATGAATTTTGTGATTTTGATAAAAATAAAGTATTTGTTAATAAAGGAAAATAGGATTTCGAGGCCAATGAATTAAAAAGGGCAAGTATAAATAAAATGGAAGAGGAATTTCGAATTCCTAATATCCATATAATAAGGAATATCCAAAGGATAAAGAAGAGAAAAAAAGCTTGCTTTTTAATGAAGGAAGGTGGTTTCCTAATAAGGAGAGGACTTGTTTCCTCTTAGATGGGTATCTTAGGGCGAGGATATCCTCCCCTATAAAAGGGGTAGAACCCCTGGTCGAGTTCAAAGAAGAAAACCCACGTCTTCCTCTCACTTCCCTATCTTCTTCCTTGTTTGCATCCGTAAACCCTAACCACGAGTTACTTCGTGATTCTAGAGCAACGGGGAACCCAGGTGGGGTTGCGAGGGTAGCTGGTCATGAGGAGGAGTCAAAGCAAGGCCTAGCTGGAGCCGCCAAGCCCTAAGTGACTCACCATGGTAGCAACACGACTGCATACGGTGGATGGATCGCAGGTCCTCCCTGACCGACTCGCGCCACCACGACAGTTAGTTGCGGGACCTATAGGTGCGCCAGGGTGACGTGGTATTTTGAACGCACTAACAAACTCACTCGAGGTTGAAATCCTCGAGCTTTTACGAAAACCCAAGTGCAATAATACCACCCGCAACCAGACAAGTCTTATCGCAATATAGTTAAGGATCGAACCCAAATGACAACCTTTTTAAGAATCCTTGTCAGACGAATCTAGCTCAAGTAAAACTAATATTTAAAATGATTGGTTGATTTGAGGTTACTTAAACTAATTGCAAGAAAGTAAAAGCTGAATTAAAGTTGGGTTTAGATCAATGATATGGAATCGCTGGGATGGTACCGAGTTTTACCACCGCTACGTGCGCAAACACATTCAATCACAAACAAACCAGGCAAGATATATTAATCCAAATAGAGATGTTGCAGAACCCCCCGTTAGGGCGTTAGGTTTGCGTAACCATCACCTTAGGCATCAGATGTCTCGTCACCATCTGGATCACTTACTTACGGCTCTGAAGAAATCCCATTCTATTTCTAGGTTGGGAGTCAACCGCGTTAATCGATAAGTAAGCAGGTGATAGATCTACAAACTAACATCGACGATAAACAAAGACGATACAAAATCCAACTAAGGTTGTGGTCCTCCCTGAGGGATGTTTAGACCATAGAAGCATCACCGTAGGCTAGATGTCTCGTCCCCTAACGGATCATACACTTACGACCTCAAGGAATCTTATCAGAAGTTCTCGTCAAAGAGTCGAACCTTGTGAACCGCCATTTTGTCCCACATATAGAAGATTTCGCAATATAGGAAAGAACAAGATGAAAGCAAGTAGATAATCAACTACAAACATACCAACTAACAACGAAATGGGAAGTTATATACATTGCCATGGTGAGCTTAACAAAAGAACATGATTTGCATGGGCAGCGGGGTTAGTCCCCGCACCCCAGCGAAAAGGTACTACTCGCTCATGATGCGAGGAACAAGAAGGATGAGAAAGAGAGAGAAATCTGCCATGAACTCGGTGCAGAAGATAGTCGCAGCTCGGTGAAGAAGATACGACCTCCTACATCATGTCAGAGTAGATCTGGATGCGAACGGGAGTCGCAAAGACAGACCGGACAGTCTCCCGGACTTCGTCTTCCTTCTCTCCTCAGCCTCCTTGGTTGCAGCATGGGCAGTAAGTGAAATGAAACTGGCGCGGATTGGACTGGTTTTGGATCGGACCTGTGTACAGGCAGCCTGTCAGCGTCCGGATCCGATGCTGAAATAAGGACCATTGGGGTCCTATTTATAGGCACAGATCTGTCCCTCATGCTTTTGGTGGGATTTTAGTCCGAAAACATCTAGACCATTCGGTTTGCAAGCTTAAACGGTTTTCCACCTGATTTCATGCGCAAACAGTTTTTGTACTTAATCAATTCAGTCTTCATTTAGGAAGGGCACACAGTCTTATAACACTTCTAGCATGCGACCGAAGAGACCAAACGGTCTTGACGGATGAGGCCATACGGTCTTCGGGTGATAGGAAAACGGTCTATGCATGTATTGCATTGTTCGGTCTTGGCGTGATGCGCATCCGGTCTTCTAGCATTCGGTCTTCACGCTGGAAAAGCAAACGGTCTTGAGTCCAGAAGTAGACTAAAAGGTTTGTATGTCATTTACCCATGCACGCGATTCCGGTTTGCCATTCATTCGCAGCAGCTGTCCAATTTTGTCTTTATGTGGGTTGTAACTCACACGGTTTGGGCTCCTTCGTTCATTCGGTTTGCATGATCATTTTATTTGTTGCTGCGTACCTCCACGTGAAAATGGCTTCACACGGTCTGGCATGTTAGTATTGGCAAACGATCAAGGACAAAAAGGCCATTCGATTTTGATTACAAGGCGTAGCCATACGGTCTTCAAGCAAGTATTTGATCCCATGCACGTGATTACTCCATGCGGTTTGCTTGTTCGTTGCTTAGCAAACAGTTTTTAATTAGTACCCAAACGGTCTTCTCTTTATCCAATCCAAACGATCTCGTGTGGGGTAGCAAACGGTTTTGCTAGCTTAGTCAAAAGGACTTCATTCGGATTTCATTCTGTTGTAGCAACATCTTTCACGTGAAGACAAATTTGTATGCAGCAGCCATTCGGTTTGGCCTTCCCATAGATATTGCTCACGGCTTGCATGCATTCTCTTTTCCATCCGGTTTTGCTCATTTACTGCAGCAAACGGTTTGCTATTGCATGTGACCATACGGTCTTGTGCACTCATTGCATACAACTACACAAACGGTTTCATGCAGATACTCTTCCATTCGGTTTGCATGCATGGGCATCAAACGGTCTTCCATTTTACGAAAACGGTCTTCACGTATATGCAGCAAGCGGTCTTCATGTAATTAAACCAAACGGTTTCGTAAATGAACTTCCAAACGGTCTCTAGTCTGGCTCCAACCGGTCTCGCGGACCGGTGCTACTCAAACGGTCTGGTCTGAGAGTATGGTGGCCATTCCGTCATCGCGGCTAAACGGTCTTCACTGTCAAACGGTCTTCGTGGCCAAACGGTCTGGAGACCGCATGGGCTCAAACGGTCTTGGGACCGCATGGGCTGAATTGCTTGGTTAGATTTCTTGAACAGAGCTAGAGATGAAGGCGGGCCCTGCCTACTTGTTAAGCTTTGCCAAAACCTGCATTAAATGAACAATGTTTAGTTAAAACCTTGATAATTGAATCAATTAAGTAGTTTTGCACATTATGATTCATATAGGTATTTAATGAGTGAGAAAGTATATATATGGAGTTGAATTTGTTTCAAAGTGATAATTGAATTCCATGATGAATATGCATTCATCAAAACACCCCGAACTTAAACGTTGCTCGTCCTCGAGTAACACAAAATCTGAAATAGTTGCCAAATGAATACTTTCAATTTGTGTAATTGCTTCATCTTCACATCATGAATGTTTTGCTCAATATGACTCAATATCTCAACGTCCTGAGACCACAAAACACATCTTACCATATCTTCGTTCCTGAGTTCGTTTTCCAAAATCACTTCCTCCTCACCTTTTCCAGCAACAAGTATGTCAAAGAGTTTTGTAAGAGTTTAGAGATACCCGCAGAACAACAAGTGTGCATATGATCTGACACTGGTGTTTTCCAGGATAGGGTAGGCAATCATAGTGCCATTAGGTAGAAAAGGGAGTGAAAGGTGGTATGGAAGGAAGAAGTAAATCTCTCCTCTATGCGACTCGAGATTTTTATTTACTTTGCAATTTCATTTATTGCGTTTTTTTTGTGTGTGAATCTCTCCTCTATTCGACTCGAGATTGCATTTCTTTTTGTGTGCACTTTGGCATCTTTTTGTTTGCAAATCTCTCCTCTATTCGACTCAAGATTGCATTTTTGGTGGTACGCCCCTATTTATTTGCGAGGGGTATGAAAGAAGCGGATAAAGAGGGAAGAGGTGTGCCACCCCGAACTTAGGGTTTGGCACATATTCGGCTATTTTTGTTTCTTTTTAATGAATGGAGGGATACGAAGATGATAGAAGAAGTGTAGAAGAGAGTTCAGATCAGAATGCAACTTGATTTACAATTCAGTGCACCAGGTTGTTCTCTTTGTCGTACTCTGCTCAAATAATGACTTCATGAGGATCCGGTGGAGATTCCATGTTATTGTTCCACTAGTCAGTTAGGAAGCATGACGTGTTTGATCCCTATCAGTTCGACAGACACTTATCAATTTTGCAAAAGTAACATGATGTTAGGAGTCATAAGCTTCACAAGATGATTTCAATCAAAAGGCTTGTTTCAAAAAATGGTCCTTTTGAGGATTTACTTTGAATAAGGAGGATATAATGATTCAAAATGCATAGCAGTTTAGTAAGTGATTTTTACTGAAACAGGAAGTGTCAAAAATTCATCAAGTATATGTTCAATTTCTTTGAAAAACATTAAAAATTTTGAAAATTTTGAAATTTTTAGCAAGAATGTGATAGTGAAAATTTTGAGTATGAAAAGGATGGGTGTAGGTGGAAAGTGAGGTACATACCACCCACCCTCCACCCCAAACTTAGAGATTTGGTCGTCCTGAGCAAACCCTAAATCCAAGATGGAGGGGAAAATTCATGCCCGATTGACCACCAACTGTGGTTGCGTTCCAATCCGTGCACATCCTGTTATCTGAAAATCTCAAGGGTAAAGGGCAGTTAGATCTTAAAATAGCATCTCGCGATGCGAATTTTATTTTAATGAAAAATTATCTAGAAGGTAAAAATGAAACTGAAGAAATATTCTAAATTTGAAAAGAAAAGTAAAACAAAATTATTGATCGGGTTGCCTCTCGACAAGCGCCTTTGTTTTACGTCAACGGCTCGACTGAATCCTTCAGTTTCACAGTGGATCCTTTGGATTGGTGAGTTCCAACGTTGATTTAGTGCCGATGTCAGTTGAGGTAAAATATCTCTTTAATCGGTGACCATTTCTTAGAAATTCACCTGACTTTTCACTCCATAATGAGAAGGCACCATGTGGAGAGATGCTCTTGATGATGTATGGTCCAGACCAGCGTGAGCAGAGTTTTCCTGGGAATAACTTCAATCTTGAGTTGAATAGAAGAACTTGGTCTCCCACTTGTATGTCTTTTCTTTTCAGATGTCCATCGTGCCAAAGTTTTGTACGTTCTTTGTAGATTCGTGCATTCTCATAAGCTGTCATCCTGAGTTCATCTAGCTCTTGGAGTTGTAGAATCCTAGCTTGGCCTGCTTTTTTCATATCAAAGTTCAATTGTTTAATTGCCCACCATGCCTTGTGTTCCAGTTCGACCGGCAGGTGGCAAGCGTTTCCATATATTAATCGAAAAGGTGTAGTCCCAATGGGAGTTTTATAAGCAGTACGATAGGCCCATAAGGCATCGTTGATTTTTGTTGACCAATCCTTTCGATTGTGTCCTATAGTTTTTTCCAGAATAGCCTTTAGTTGACAGTTAGAGACCTCTACCTTTCCACTTGTTTGTGGATGGTAAGGCGAGGCTACCTTATGTGTTACATTGTATTTTCTCAGTAAAGCTTCAAAGCTTCTTTCAAGGAAGTGGGACCCTCCGTCGGATATCACAGTTCGTGGCATTCCAAAATGGGGAAAAATAATATCTTTGAATAATTTGATGACAGGTTTGGAGTCACTAGTGACGGTTGGTATAGCTTCAACCCATTTTGAGACGTAGTCTACCGCCACTAGGATGTATGAAAATCCATGAGAAGATGGGAATGGACCCATGTAGTCCACCCCCCATACATCGAATATCTCTACTTCTTGCCAGAGATTCAGCGGCATCTCATCTCTCTTTGTTATATTGCATGTTCTTTGACATTTGTCGTTTGATATGACAAAATCGTAGGAATCTTTGGATATGGTTGGCCAGAAGAATCCGCATTGCAAAATCCTTAAAGTAGTCTTTTTCGAGCTCATATGTCCTCCCACTAGTCCTGAGTGACATTGTTCCAAAATAAGTTGAACTTCTTCTTCGGCGATACATCGTCTATACAGACCATCGACACATAGTTTGAAAAGGTATGGCTCATCCCAGTGATATTGCTTTACATCATGCATGGATTTCTTTAGTGCATTTCCAGTGCATTGAGGGTGGATTACCCCAGCAACAAGGTAGTTCACAAAATCCGAGTACCATGGTATAGCTTCTGAGGCCTTCATTAGTTGATCATCTGGTAGGGAATCATTGATCGGAATCTTCTCAGTATCCAGAGTGTGGATGCGACTGAGGTGGTCTGCTACAACATTCTCTGTACCCTTTTTATCTCTTATCTCCAAATCAAATTCTTGTAATAGGAGGATCCATCTAATCAACCTGGGTTTTGCATTCTTCTTTGCCAGAAGGTAACGAATGGCAGCATGGTCTGTGTAGACAATGACCTTTGAACCAATTAGGTAGGATCTGAACTTGTCAAAGGCATACACGACTGCTAGAAGTTCTTTCTCGGTAGTAGCGTAATTCCTCTGGGCTTCATCGAGAGTTTTTGATGCATAATAGGTCACATAGTGTTTCTTCTCTATATATTGCCCTAAAACAGCGCCCACAACATAATCACTGGCATCACACATAAATTCAAAAGGATAGTCCCAGTCGGGAGCTCTAATGATGGGGGTGGTTGTAAGGGCCTGCTTCAGTGTGTTGAAGCTTTTGACACATTCTTCATTGAAATTGAAATCAGTATCCTTTATTAATAGGTTTGTCATTGGCTTCATTATCTTGGAAAAATCCTTTATGAATCTTCTATAGAATCCGACATGGCCAAGGAAAGCATGAACCTCTTTGACATTTGTGGGGATATCTAGTTTAGAAATCACTTCAATCTTGGCTTTATCAACTTCAATTCCTCTATTGCTGACCCTATGGCCCAGGACAATGCCTTCTTTTACCATAAAATGACATTTTCCCCAATTTAGCACAAGATGCGCTTCTTCACAACATTTGAGGACCAGGGAGAGGTGCTTTAGACATGAATCAAATGAATCTCCATATATAGAAAAATCATCCATAAAAACCTCCATAATGGTTTCAGTGAGACCGGCAAATATTGCAGCCATGCAACGTTGGAAAGTTGCAGGTGCATTGCAGAGGCCAAACGACATTCTTTTAAATGTGTATGTTCCGAATGGGCAGGTAAAGGTTGTTTTCTCTTGGTCGTATAGATGTATGGGTATCTAATAGAAATAGAGTAACCTTCAAGATAACAAAAATATTCTTGGTGAGCCAACCTTTCTAGGACTTGATCAAGGAAAGGCATTGGAAAATGATCTTTTCGAGTTGCCTTGTTTAATTTTCTATAATCTATGCACATCCTCCACCCGGTGACTGTTTGAGTGGGGATGAGTTCATTATTTTCATTCCATATAATAGTTTTTCCACCTTTCTTTGGGACTACATGCACTAGGCTCACCCATGGCGAATCTGATATCGGATAGATTATTCCAGCTGTGAGCAGTTTAATGACCTCGCGACGGACCACTTCCTTCATATTTGGATTCAACTTCCGTTGATGCTCAATAATAGGCTTGTGATCTTCCATCATAGGAATCTTGTGCATACACAACGCTTGACTGACCCCAGTGAGGTCACTCATTTTATAAACGATGGCTTTCTTTCTTTCCCTTAATTCTTTCAGGAGTTTCTCTTCTTGTTCTGCTATTAGATCGGAATTTATAATAACTGGACAAACCTTAAGATCATCTAAAAACACATACTTCAATCCTTCGGACAGAGGCTTCATTTCGGGAGCCTCTGGTTTTTCACTTGTTTCTTCTGTAGTTTCCATAGCCTTGAGTTCTTCATTATTGGCTCCAACATCTTCTTTAGCAGAGTCGAGGGATTCGATGCAATCCTTTACTTGTTCGTCGATTGGTTCATCCACTGATGGGTTTGTTAGAGAAATTTCTAAGGGATCATTTGATTCATGATGCTCTTGAGTCAGAAGTGACATTTGTTCAATGCAGTCAATCAGATAGACTTCTTCCTGCATACTTGGTCTTCTCATACTTTCAAAAACTTTAAATTCGAGAGTTTCTTTGCCTAATCTGAGTAGTAAGGTACCAGCTTCAACATCAATCAGGGCTCTTGCAGTGGTGAGGAATGGACGACTAAAGATGAGAGGATATCTGGCGTCTTCCTTTATATCCATAATGACGAAGTCACATGGAACATATGTGTCTTTTCCTACCTTGACCAGGACATCTTCGAGAATTCCTAATAGACATTTTATCGAATTGTCTGCAAGCTGTATAGTCATACCAGTAGGAAGCAATTCTGCAAACCCTAGTCTTTTGCATAGGCTAAGTGGCATAATAGAGATGCTTGCACCGAGATCTGCCAATCCTTTCTTGCATGATGAGTCGCCAATGTGACATGAAACTCCAAAGGATCCTGGGTCTTTTTGTTTCTTTGGCATCTTGCTCAATATGATATTTGATGTGGTTGTAGCCAGTTTTATGGTCTCATATTTTTGAGTTATATACTTCCTGGTGAGGAGTGACTTTAGGTACTTAGTCCAGGCTGGTATCTCAGCCAGAGCATCCAAAAAGGGTATATCCACATGAAGTTTCTTCATAGCTTCTTTAAACTTATTGAATCTAGTATCAAGCTTGGTTTGCCTTAGACGGGCTGGGAAGGGTATACGAGGCTTATATACAAGAATATCAGGTTCTGGTGTTTCAGTTTCTTTATCAGTAGATTTCTCAAGACTTCCCTTATCTGTCTTATCTTCTTTTGATTGAGACTCTAGTGTTGTTGAGTTTTGGATGATCACAGGTTCATCTTCATCTGTAATAACCACAGGTGTCTCTACTGGGGGATCCAAATAATCTTTTCCTGGCCTGGTGGTGACTGCCTTCAATTGTTCAAGATGCTTAGGATTGTTCTCTGGTTGGCCAACAAAGACTCCAGTAGGTGGCTTTATGCTAGCTGCAAGTTGAGCTAATTGAGATTCAATAGCCTTCTGCTGAGCTTGTTGGTTAGCTATCATGGTTTGCTGAGTTTGCAACATCTTTTCAATGGTTGATAGCTTGTCATCAGAAGATACGTGTCCTTCTTGTTGTCCTTGTTGTTTATTAAGATTCTGATACTGAGAGTTGTTTTGATAATTGTTGTAGTTCCTATTCTGAAAGTTCCCCTTGAAATTTCCTTGATTCCCAAAATTCTATTGTTGATTATACTAGAAGCCTGGTGGGCCTCTTGATTGATTGTTTGAACCAAATTGATGCGAGTTCACTGCTCCAGAGGGGTTTCCATATTGAAAACATGGGTGATTCCTATTCTGATTCGGATTGTAATAACTTTGCCCAGGAATAGTGTTGATAGCATTAAGATTTTCCATCTGACCATTATCTCCTTGTCCACATACATTGCTCAGCACAACGTCATAGAGAACATTGCATGATAAATTGGAATGGTCGGTGCTCTTACATGCTTCACATAATAGGGTAGTGGACTTGACCTGTTCTGGTTGCCGAGTGGGTGAACGTCCTCTTCCAATAGCAGCTAAAGATGATTCAATATGGTCTTGCTTGGCAACTAAGACTTTCAAGGTTTCAACGATAGACTTGTACTCAGGAATAGCTTCAGCCATAGCTACCTTCAAGACTCCTTTACCTACAGATCTTCCCCAATTGGCTTGATTTTCTGCTCCGAGGGTGACGACTCTCCATGCGCTGTCATAACTTTGACGCATGAAGTTTCCTCCAGACGAGGAATCTAGAAACCTCTTAATATCATCATCCACACCCCTATAGAAATTTTCAATGAGTTGATTCTTATGAATTCCGTGGTGTGGACACTTGCGTAGAAGCTCTTTGTACCTATCCCATGCTTCAGTGAGATTTTCTCCAGGGACTTGAGTGAAATTTGTTATCCGCCCTCTAATTTCATAGGTAAGAGATGGAGGGCAGAATTTTTCTAGAAACACATTTTGGAGTTGTTCCCAGGTGGTGATGGGTATTTCGCTTTGCAACGGACTGTACCAACTGATGGCTCTATCGGCAAGGGAATACTTGAAGAGACGGAGTCGAATGACATCATCAGTGACTCCATTCTGCTTTGTCATAGCACATAGATCGATGAATCTCAAAAGATGTCCTTGGATGTCCTCTGCTTGTTTGCCATAGAAAGGGTTGTTTTGAAGCAATGTGATCCAATGTGCCCTAATCTCAAAATTGGAAGCATTGATGGGAGGAGGTTGTACTGGATGATGAACATTCGCAGCTTTTGGGATTGAGAACTCTCTAAGATCTTTTTGTAGTTCGGCTGCTTGCGCTGCTAGGATTTCCTATTGAACTACAGCCCTAGCTTCTTGCATGAGCCTCTCTCTTTGTGCATTGATGGCTTGAGCCACCCTTCGGGCTACCTCTTCTTCTTGAGCCATCCTTGCTTGATTCTCTTTGATCTGACGATGGAAAGTTCTGTCTATCTCAGGATCAAAGCTCGCTGTGAGTCCGGGGCTGTCCGAACGGTGCATACACTATGCTTTGAGTTGTACCTAAAAATAGAAAGATTTTGAAAATGAGATCCAAAAAGTAGAGTCAAATTCAAGTAGATGATCAATTGTTTCAAAAGAAAAAGCAAAATCCTAGATTAGTCTTAAAAGAACTAGATTTGACTGACTGATTCCGTTGTCCCCGGCAACGGCGCTAGAATTTGACGTGGTATTTTGAACGCACTAACAAACTCACTCGAGGTTGAAATCCTCGAGCTTTTACCAAAACCCAAGTGCAATAATACCACCCGCAAGTGGACAAGTCTTATCGCATTATAGTTAAGGATTGAACCCAAAGGACAACCTTTTTAAGAATCCTTGTCAGTCGAATCTAACTCAAGTAAAACTAATATTTAAAACGATTGGTTGATTTGAGGTTACTTAAACTAATTGCAAGAAAGTAAAAGTTGAATTAAAGTTAGGTTTAGATCAATGATATGGAATCGCTGGGATGGTATCGGGTTTCACCACCGCTACGCGCGCAAACACATTCAATCACAAACAAACCAGGCAAGATATATCAATCCAAATAGAGCTGCTGCAGAAACCCCCATTAGGGCGTTAGGTTCGCGTAACCATCACCTTAGGCATCAGATGTCTCGTCACCATCCGGATCACTTACTTACGGCTCTGAAGAAATCCCATTCTATTTCTAGGTTGTGAGTCAACTGCGTTAATCGATAAGCAAATAGGTGATAGATCTACAAACAACATTGACGATAAACAAAGACGATACAAAATCCAACTAAGTGTGTGGTCCTCCCTGAGGGATGTTTAGACCACAGAAGTGTCACCGTAGGCTAGATGTCTCGTCCCTTAACGGATCATGCACTTACGACCTCAAGGAATCTTATCAGAAGTTCTCATCAAAGAGTCGAACCTTGTGAACTGCCATTTTGTCCTACATATAGAAGATTTCGCAATATAGGAATGAACAAGATGAAAGCAAGTAGATAATCAACTACAAACATACCAAGTAACAACGAAATGGGAAGTTATATACATTGCCATGGTGAGCTTAACAAAAGAACATGATTTGCATGGGCAGTGGGGTTAGTCCCCGCACCCCAGCAAAAGGTACTACTCGCTCATGATGAGAGGAACAAGAAGGATGAGAAAGAGAGAGAAATCTTCCATGAACTCGGTGCAGAAGGTAGTCGCAGCTCGGTGAAGAAGATACGGCCTCCTACGTCGTGTCAGAGAAGATGTGGACGCGAACGGGAGTCGCCAAGATAGACCAGACAGTCTCCCTCACTCTGTCTTTCTTCTCTCCTCAGCCTCCTTGGTTGCAGCACAGGCAGTAGGTGAAATGAAACTGGCGCGGACTGGACTAGTTTTGGATCAGACCTGTGTACAGGCAGCCTATCGGCGTCCGGATCGATGCTGAAATAAGGACCCTTGGGGTCCTATTTATAGGCACAGATCTGTCCCTCATGCTTTTGGTGTGATTTTAGTCTGAAAATATCTAGACCATTTGGTTTGCATGCTTAAACGGTTTGCCACCTGATTTCATGTGCAAACGGTTTCTGTACTTAATCCATTCGGTCTTCATTCAGGAAGAGCACACGGTCTTATAACACTTCTAGCATGCGACCGAAGAGACCAAACGGTCTTGACGGATGAGGCCATACGGTCTTCGGGTGATAGGCAAATGGTCTATGCATGTATTGCATTGTTCGGTCTTGGCGTGATGTGCATCTGGTCTTCTAGCATTCAGTCTTCACGCTGGAAAAGCAAACGGTCTTGAGTCCAGAATTAGACTAAACGGTCTGTATGTCATTTACCCATGCACGTGATTCCGGTTTGCCATTCATTCGCAGCAATTGTCCAATTTTGTCTTTACATGGGCTGTAACTCACACGGTTTGGGCTCCTTCATTCATTCGGTTTGCATGATCTAGCAATGAATATTTTATTTGCTGCTGCGTACCTCCATGTGAAAATGGCTTCACACGGTCTTGCATGTTAGTATTGGCAAACGATCAAGGATAAAAAGGCCATTCGGTTTTGATTAAAAGGCGTAGCCATACGATCTTCAAGCAAGTATTTGATCCCATGCATGTGATTACTCCATGCGGTTTGCTTGCTCATTGCTTAGCAAACAGTCTTTAATTAGTACCCAAACGGTCTTCGCTTTATCCAATCCAAACGATCTCGTGTGGGGTAGCAAACAGTTTTGCTAGCTTAGTCAAAAGGACTTCATTCGGATTTCATTCTGCTGTAGCAACATCTTTCACGTGAAGACAGATTTGTATGCAGCAGCCATTCAGTTTAGCCTTCCCGTAGATATTGCTCACGGCTTGCATGCATTCTCTTTTCGTCCGGTTTTGCTCATTTACTGTAGAAAACGGTTTTCTATTGCATGTGACCATACGGTCTTGTGCACTCATTGCATACAACTACCCAAACGGTTTCATGAAGATACTCTTCCATTCGGTTTGCATGCATGGGCATCAAACAGTCTTCCATTTTACGCAAACGGTCTTCACATATATGCAGCAAACAGTCTTCATGTAATTAAACCAAACGGTTTCGTAAATGAACTTCCAAACGGTCTCTAGTCTGGCTCCAACCGGTCTCGCGGACCGGTGCTACTCAAACGGTTTGGTCTGAGAGTATGGTGGCCATTCGGTCATCGCGGCTAAATGGTCTTCGCTGCCAAACAGTCTTCATGGTCAAACGGTCTTGGGACCGCATGGGCTCAAATGGTCTAGGGACCGCATGCGATCAAACGGTCTTGGGACCGCATGGGCTGCATTGCTTGGTTAGATTTCTTGAATAGAGCTAGAGATGAAGGTGGGCCCTGCCTACTTGTTGAGCTTTGCCAAAACCTGCATTAAATGAACAATGTTTAGTTAAAACCTTGATAATTGAATCAATTAAGTAGTTTTGAGCATTATGATTCATATAGGTATTTAATGAGTGAGAAAGTATATATATGGAGTTGAATTTGTTCTAAAGTGATAATTGAATTCCATGATGAATATGCATTCATCACAGGGTACGAAGAAGGTCGGGGACCTATCCTCGAAGGCCGTAGAGGGTTCAGGAGTGGAGGAGTGGCCGCGCAAGGCAGCAGCTCGGCGGCTAGGGCGGCAGCAAGCCGCTAGCCCGAGGAAGAAGAAAGGAAAAGAGGCGTTGGAACGTTCTGCCCTCCACGGGCTAAAGACGTGCACAACTTAAGTAGGGGCAAAAGGGTCTTTCAATTATAATTCTCAAATGGACTGCTTTGCATGGAATTGATGACGTGGCAACACGCCATTGGCTCAAACAGGTAATTCATACAAAATTCATATCTCAATATTCGTAACTCCGATTAGGACAAGTAATATATGAATTTTGATCAGGAGAATGAGAGGAATCCAATAAAAATGATATTAAATATTAATTCCGTTCCTAATTGAAAAAGTACTTTAAGATGATGAGAAGTGCATTAAAGTTGAGTTAAAAACCCTATTTGTGATTAAAGGTTGAATCTAGAATGCTTAATGGGTTAATTGAAGTGTTAATAACCTGTTGAATAATAATGTTAGATTCGAACCTGATCTAGATGTAGAATTGCATGATTTAAGGTTTTACCTCATATGAGAATGATTAAATAATTTAGAAACCCTAATTTAGGGTAAAAGAGGATAAAATCATATTTAATTTGAAAATGTGAAAATATGATTGTTTAATGATGGTTCTAAGTTATTTGTATATAAAAGACCTTAATTCTGGATAAATACCCTAAAAGTCGTAATTAGGGATTTCTCATGAATAAAAGGTGGAATTAATAGCAAATCAAGTTCATATGTGATTTAGACTGTAATGAACTATGAATTGATGATAAATGTGTATAATGATCTTGTCATGGATTAAAGGGATAAAAATAGTAGCTTTAATGAAAAAGAAGCTTAATTGATGATTAATGTGCCTGTAATATGAAAATAGTGTTATATGTTGTTAAGATAACCTTAATGTTGAATAATAGATGAGATAATTAGGGTTTATGAGTAATGGCATAAAATTAGGGTTTAATATGGTAAAAGATGAAGGGAAACCCTAATTGCAAAATGAAACCCTAAAATAGATACAGAAACCCTAGAAAGTGAATCCAAGTTAGTAAAGTAGGTTCTTGATAAAGTGTGTAATAAATAGAGTACATATTCTTTTCAGGAATTATGTGATTGTTGAATTACTTTGATTGCATGCTTGGTTGGATTTTATTAATGCTTCTAAAATCATCAAATCAGGTATGTGGTTACGCTTATGAATATCTCGAGTCAGTTTTCCGAGATTTACCGAAGTTTTCATTGATGTCATGAATTAATTGTTGGATGATTTTAATTCATGCAAACTATAATGTGGCTATGACTATCACATAAGATATGTACCTACTAGCTCACATCCTGGTCCCCTCTGTGGCTTAATAGTTGACCTAGTAAATGGCTACCAATGGGGTAGGTCCATCAGGTCATTAGATGACTTAGTAAATGGCTACCAATGGGGTAGGACCATCAAATCATCATGAGTTAGATATTGGGATACCTTCGGGTAGTGCCATGCAACTCTATTACCCTAGGTATTGGCTACATGTATGGTAGGTCCATGGGGGTAAGAAGCTACCTAAAGAGAGGTAGTATACAAGGGATAATATAGAGTTAGGGGATAGGTAAGGATTGAGTAGTATGGCTTAAAATGCAATCTGGGTTGTTAAATGATTAATTGAATTATTATGTTGTTACCATATTTGCATGATTATTGTTTCCCCCACATACCAACTTCAGCTGACTGACGTTTAGTTTTTCGGTGTTTTAGGTATAATGAAAAGAACAAACAGTAAAGTGGCATATATGGTACTAAATGAGAATTAAAGTGCAAAGGAGGATTAGATAGATTAGTATCTATGTGGATAGAAGTTTTGAAATCCCAGTTTTAAGAGGTATGCAAAAGTTTTTATTTTTCTCCATATTTCAGTATAGTTGGTAGAATTTAATAATTGTTAATTATTATCTGTCGAACCTTTGATCCGGGTTATTGGTTAACGGCTCTGTCCTTTCAGTCTCCCTTAATTGGGGTTTACCAGGAGGCGGGGTCGGAACAATTGGTATCAGAGCCTAGGTTCCTCAACTAATCTTTAATAATTATTAAATTTTACAAATTTTGTAGAACCCAAGGGAATTATTAGAGGCTTATCTGAAAGATTGAGGTGTCTAGAAAAGGATCACATCTTGGGGCTGGAAATATTTTCCTCCGCACTGCTTGTCGGAATACGAGGACTCCCAGATCTGTGTGACTGTCTAGCCAAAGTCTTAGGGTATGAATCGAAATAAGATACCTTCAGGACTCACTCATCTTGTTCATCCCTTCTCAACTCCAATTCTATTAAGGACCTTAAGGATTAGGGTTTCCTCTCTCTTCTCCTCACCCTCTTGAGGTATGGGTAAGGTTGATAAGGATTAAGGAATCCTCCATCAAATTAATAAAAAGCATGTAAATAAGATGGCATGGACATAAGCTTAATAGAGTAAGCGTAAAGGAATAGATACATGCTTAGGTCGTATGACACGAGTTGTCATTGCCATCAGGAGAGACCTGAGGATAGATCTCCTTGGTAGGAGGATGAGTAGAGAGAGTTAGTCTTGGAGGTAGAGACCTCCATTAGAAGTAGAGACCTAACACATCCTTTGAGGATGATGTTAACCCTAACCCTAAGGGAAGGTTAGAGAGAGATGACATGATGAGTTAGATATCATGGTTGACCATGTGTTTGGTTGGTCACGCCTTTGGGATGCCATAAGAGGGTAGATGACCTAGTACCTTTGGCGACCCAACCCTAGAGAGGGTCATGCATGCCATAGATAAGGATAGCTCCTTCGTGGATGAGGTTAGAGGAGAACTTATAGAACCCTATGGGCTTGTACAAGTAGGGTACAGCTTGCACCCAGAGTACGTTAGTAGTGCTGATAGTAGGATGAAACCCTGGAAAAGGAATCATAATGGGTGGCTTATGAGGTAAGCATAAGGGGTTATGGATAATCTTGAGTAAGCATAAGTTCGAGCATAGGCTTCACTCGGGTAGGGACATGCTTATGGGGTTGATCTGTAACATCCCTGACCTGGGTTATAAACTAACCCTAGGTATTTTTCCTAAATATGTAATTAAATCCTTGTGATTATCTTTTGGCATGTAATTAAGTTCCTAAGGGACATACATTTTCATTTCTGTCCTTTTTAAACAATGATTGTAGTATTGTTTGGTAATACAGGGACTTATGTGCAAATTACCCAGTTAAGGGGTTTAACTTGCAAATTTCACAAGTTAAGATGTTCCTCTGATGATGAGTCATCATATGAGTGGATATGATGAGGTAAGATGGATTTCCCAAGCTTGGGCATCAAGATGCAGCTTGTGGAATGATCCTTGTGCTTAAAAGCCCTAATTTGGATTAAAGTGCAATTTACCCAAATGTGGGGTGCAACTTATAAAATACACCATCTAGAACATCTTTTATGACTCTTGACATCATTTAAAGTAAAAATGATGAAAGGGAAACATGAATGAGTAATCAGATAAGAAAAATGATCTTTGTGCATAAAATTCACTAAGTATGAGAATGGAGACTTTTCATATATGAACTCTAGTTGAAAGTTGGTTTTCTTTACCCTTAGATCTATATTTTTGATGAGCTTTACATAAGTTTCATAGCTTGGGCGTGCCTTAGAAACAAGGAGGGACTTAGATGAGAATTCCATGTTTTAGAGGTCCTTATGGTGGAAAATAGCATGAAGTATATAAGCCTTCACCCTTGCAAACCAAGTGAACGTATCCTTTATCCTCTTCATTTCTCATCTTTCTCAAAATGGCCAAGGCAAAGCTCTGGACCTCAGGGAGACGACCAACTAGTGCTAAGGTGAGTAGGAACCATCTTCAAGCTTGAATTCATGGAGGAATTCTTCTTAAAAGGTTGGTTCTATGGTTAACTTAGATTCTTTGTTCTAGTCGACCATCCCCATCTTTTCCTTGAAGAAACAACCTTGGATGACCTATGGAGCTCGAGATGCCATTAAAGGCTTGAATCTTGGAAGCTTGGAGCTCTAGGAACCATGTTTGAGGCGGGTTTTATAACTCTAAACTCCTTGCTTTGTTATGCATATCTTTGTTCTTGCTTTTTGTGCTTAGATCTTCTTCTACCTCCCTTCTTCCTTGCACTTTTGCAAGCAAAACGGGGGAGTAACCGACCTGAGAAGAGGTAGAGGATGATGGGCGTGGATTCCTAGGTAGCTTTATCAACCGACATTGGACCCTTTTGGTCCAAACGGTTGCAAACCGTTTAAGGTCAAACGGTTTCAACCCGTTTGATCTCAAACGACCTTACAGGATCGTTTGGATCAAAACGGTCTCAAGACCATTTGATAGGGTTGACCAAGGAACGACCATTTGAGTGTCTGTTGGTAACATATTGAGTTTCATTTCTACAAAGAATCATAATCTAATTCCTAACCAATTGAGAGTTGAAGGCACTTCAACACCCTAACCCTAATCGGGTTAAAATTGCTGATTTTTAAGTATAGATCTTGTTGAGTTTTGGGTTGAAGGGCCCAAACGGTCTCAAACCGTTTGGGGGTTCATCCAAACGGTCTCACACTCTTTAGTGACACCCCAAGACCGTTTGGAGGTCTAGGGTTAAGGAAATTTGATGGTTTGAGGATCCAATTTCAATAGGTTGATGAATTGATAAAAATGCTGATTTTAGATCTATTTAGGGTTCAACCATTATCCAACCGACTTGGGTTTTTGTCAAACCTTGGGAAAACGGTCTCAAGACCGTTTGGAGGTCATCCAAACGATCTCAAGACCGTTTTGGCCAAGTTTGGGCCCAATTGGAGGTCAATTGATAGGTTCAACCTTGATTTGATTCACATTGTTGAACATTGATGATTATCCGATTGAAACCCTAATTGAGATAGAGTTAACCCTAATTGGCTTTCAATTGAGGGTCAATTTGGTGTCCAATTGACTAAGGCTAATCCTAATTGACTCAATTTGTAAGTGGTTAACATGACTTTGGCCAATTGAAGGCTTCAACATGGGAAATCCTATTCAAACATAACCTTTGTGTCACCTTTTATGTTCATGCGGTTTGAACCCATGTGGGTTGACACTCGTTTAGGATCAAACAGGTTGACACTCATTTAGGCTCAAACAGTTTGACACTCGTTTAGGCTCAAATAGGTTGACACTCATTTAGGCTCAAATAGGTTGACACTCGTTTAGGCTCAAACAGGTTGACACTCGTTTAGGCTCAAACAGGTTGACACTCGTTTAGGCCCAAATGGGTTCACACTCGTTTAAGGCCAAATGGGTTCACACTCGTTTAAGGTCAAACAGGTTCACACCTATTTAAGGTCAAATGGGTTCACACCCGTTTAAGGTCAAGTGGGTCCACACTCGTTTAAGGATCAAATGGGTTCAAGGTCGTTTGAGATTAAATGAATTCAAGGTCGTTTAAAACCTAAATGGGTTGAAGGTTGAAGGTTAAACCCTAAACCAATTGGAGACTTTCAAGGTTATGTATACTTAATCACTTGAAGGTGTAAATGGTTCAATGATGATCTAATATAAACTCTAATGGTAACTTAAGACATTAAGGGACTAAGTGACTAATGAATTGACCCATGATGATGATCAATGGGTAAATTACCAAAATGCCCTTGAGAGGTTAATTTGAGTGATACCTTGTTCTAATCAAACCCTAATCACCTGATAGTGATGATTTGGTTTATGTTAATCAAGGATGACTTGACCCAATCTATCTAGAGTGGTGTAATCACCATCTACTAGTGAGAGGAGAGAGAAAGTACCATTATGGTCAAAACTCAAGAAAAATACCTTCAAAGTACATGAATATGCAAGATTAGGTATGATCCACTTATGTGAGATCATGGAAACCCTAATTATGATAATTGGTGAATCTTAATCTTATCTGAGGGCTTTAATGATGATGTTCCTCATACATGGTGATGTTATGAGATCAATTCACCATGAGGTGAATAGTAAACCCTAATTCTAGGGTGATGACATGTAATGCGAATAGTGAACCCTAATTCTAGGGTGATGACATGTAATGTGAATAGTAAACCCTAATTGGTGAAAATCAGGGAACCTAACCCTTGTAAGAGTATGAGGGTACAACTTTTGATATGAATTGCTTACTATTATCAGTTGAATTAACCATGCAGGTTCTTATATATGATGATGATCATATCCAGGTAAGGATTATGATTTCATATTCATTGAAAGCATGTTATTAGCTTTATGAATAATGACATATGCTGATGCCTAGTAAGTGGCATCTTATGAGAATGATAGGTTGTAAGAGCCATGAGTATCATCAAGGTCATGCTTGTCAGATGACTTGTGATGAGATGATTGAGAAATGATAATTGATGAGAGTTAGATTTGATACATTTAGTATTCTACTTTCATAGCTGCTGTTCTAATGATTAATGTTTGAGAACATGTATGATGTTAAAAGAATACTGAAATGTACCTAACTATCAAGTATAATCATACCATGTAGAGCCCTGATCATAGATCCATCATTGTCAGGAGTTAAATGATGGTGAAATAGGTTTTCCTAAGGGAACTCCTGGATCACATACTTTTGAGTATGTGGGGAAATATGGATGTGAATACCCTTACATCCTAGTGTAGGAATTGATGTAGATGTATCTTAATCTATCAATCCTTCACTATGTGTTTATGTCGGGGTGATGTAACACTAATCTCCCGAGGAAATCTTTTGTACCGCATCGATGAGAGATAAATAAGAAATCTTTCGATGGCGAAGAGAGTACAGAATGCCACTGTGACTCTAATAGCGAAGTACCAGAATACCCTAGTAAGCTATAGTAGCAGAGACACTAGATGTTCTGCATGTTGATCCTCATACTGACTGAGGAAGATGAGGTCATAAGAATCCGGCTCTTTTGATGACCTATGTATGATACTGATGCGACTTAATAGTGATCGGTTGGAGTATGAGCAGAATACCTCATCTCCGCAGGGCATAATAATGTTGTAAAACATAATCAACCGTGTAGCATATCTACTTAGGTTGAACTACGAGATACAATGATTGATGGTTACACTGCTTAGTATACATGTTCTTCATATTTCTTAAATGTTGTTGTTCTACTTGATAACAATCTGCTGTTGATTACCTTAAAGCTTTATTGCTTATGTTGATCTGTGATTGCTATAATAAAGCTTCTGGTGGAGAGTTATAACTCTCGCTGGGACAATTATTTAAAATTGTCTCACCCCGTAGATTTCAACTTTTTAGGTGGTCATCAAGGACGAAGGAACCAGTCTGCAGGTGATCAGAATCAGCAGCAGCAGCACCAGGAGCAGCAGTGAATCTCAGGTGGAGATACTGACTACTGAGTCATGTAGATAGTTTGTCTTATTTCGTCTCTGTACTCTCAGGTCCTTGGAGTCTTTTGGTTTGAGATTTTGGGTTTTAAATCTTGAGATTTTGTATCTGGTTGTGTATAATCACTCATGAAGTGATCTAACAGAGATGTAATCTGTTTACCTTGTTTCTTATAAAAGGAGTTTCATGATTTCAATATCTTGTCTCAAAAAGTTTTAATTTCCGATGATTTTCGTATTCCGCTGTTAATCGAATGCTTCCGCTAAGTTTATATCATGGTTTATGAATCGTGTCGTTTCATTATCCTTCATGAAGAAAGGACCTATTATAGAGAGGTTGGTTGTAGGATTAGCTCTAGAGAGAGAGCAGACCCAGGAAAGAAGGTTGGAAGCCTAAAACCCCAAAACTTGAGGAACAGTGGGAGTTGAGGATGATGCGACCTAGGTGGATGATATCGGTTGCCGTATGCTTGACCCTTGGAGGCTGACGATGTCTTGGATGCCATGAGAGGAACCAAAACCAAGAGAGGGGATGAGTCTGCTGGTACCTCTGTGCCTATGGTATAGGTGTTTACCTCCTGAGATAGGGAGAAGAGTTTCTTAGAATTGGTGAGGTATAGTAGTAGGATGTGAGGCCTTGTACCTTGTTGGTTGTCCTTAAGGAGGACCCAACTCTAAGTGTTACTCGAGTTGAAGGACGACAAGAAGTGCATGTCATGCCTTTTACATGCTTGGTTCGTGGTTAAGAGATAGAGCATGCAGTTGGACACCTACAAGTGAACCTAGGGTTCCTAGGCCTAAGAGGGGAAGTGGTGTACCTAATGCTCATGATGAGAATTAAGTTTCTATAGTTTCAAGCATGGTACTCCTCATGTATAGAGGAAAAGGGAAACCCCTTAAGTTTAAGGTATGTTTGATGAATCCCTCATGACAAAGTTGGTCTAATGTTGAGGATGAGAATAAGTGTGACCTAGCATGGTTTGGTAAGTGTCTTCTTGTGCCTTAGTAGCTTGCTAAGATTAAGCATGCTCATGTGAATGTAAACCCCAAGGATGCTTGTGACCTTTGTTATCAAGGTGTAGTTTCCTCCCATCCCGGGAGAGGGACCCTTTGGTAGGGAGTTTACCCATTTGGTTGGTTTCGAGGTAACCTGAGGAGGTTTCATAGGATCTTGAGAAGCTAAGTGAAGAGTACATGGCATGAGAATGAACCTATAGACCCATAGATAACCATCTCTATGTGCATGTGGATGTGTTACCATGGAGGTAACCGGTATGGGGCTTGACCAAGGTAGGCAGGTTGCCATGATCCCTATGAAAGGATGAAAGTCAACCCATGAATGAAGAAAGAGAGATGATGAATGCTTGGGTAAGGTTCTATGTTGGACATGTACTGTGATATAATCCTAAGTCTATCCTAGGGTCAGGTAGGGGTAAGACCGATGGAAGTAGGAGTTTCCTAATTCCCTAGTTGCACAAGACCATAGGGTCGGGAGGTAACAGCTATCATTGTCTGAGGGCCATGGGTTAGGAGATTGATCACCTTCATGAACTCATGGGAACCAAAGGGCAGATGAGTAGGGCACTCTCTGATGCATGAGGGATGGCCCCAAAAGTACCGGCACCCTATAGACCTAGAGGTGATGACTAAGGATTGTGTTTGGACCAGATAGGTTCGAGACCAGTTTTCCATGGAAGTAACATTGATATCGAGATGATTTTGATGTAGAGACATAAGTTGCATGTTTCAACCTAGATTTGAAGGTGTACTGACAAGGTGGGATGTACCATCTCTACTCTTGGAATAGGAAGAACTCTGCATTTGGACTACAGCCAAATGCTTATTTCCTCTTATTATGGGAGTGAGAGATAGGACAGTACGCATGCCATACACCAAGGACAAAAGATGATGTGGTTTGGAACGTTGCCACGAGATATGGGGACAGAAAATATAACATACCCTGGTAATGTGAATGATACATGGATGGTTTGCAAACGCTAAAGAGAAATAAGGTAGTCATCTTATAAGGATGTTTTTAGCATGAGCTATGAGTTACACCAGGTTGAGTTTGAAAACCAAAGGAATAAGCTCGGAATGTTCTTGATGAAGATGGAGTTAGGGATAAGATGAGATAATAAGTGGCATATAGGAAGGTGTATGTCATCAATGTTACCTAATACCTAAGAATGTGAAGTGGTAATGGATGCTCTGGTTGAGATATAACTGCCTAGTTTGGCTAGAAGAGGTTGTTAGGTTAACCCTATGTTTGGAAAGGAGGTGTGTTTAGATAACACTCTGATGTAACAAGATATGTTGAAAAGTTAATGGTTGTTTGGTTAGCCAGCCTCGGCCTTGATGCAATGAAAGGATGGTTGTAGAACCTCAAATGCACTTCTGTGGAAAGGAAGGTGATGAAACCCCAACTACAGTGGTTTAGGGTTTCTAAGGAATCGATCTTGAGGAATCATGACATTTAGGAAATTGTGATATTAAGATCACCATACACTACGGTATTACTGAGATAATGAGTGGTAGCAGTACTATGGATGCTGGAGATGAGGTTGCATGTCATATGTTTCGATGAATGACCAAAAGGTGTAGGATGAACATCGGTAACCCAATGCATTGATATACTCGTCGTTTTGCAATATCAATCACTAAGATGGTTAATACTAGAGTTTAAACCTTTTTTACTTCCGGTTTTAAGGGTAGTATAGAAGGGTCGATCCCACAGGACAACTAATTAGAGATTGTTCTTAGAACCCAAAGATTTGAAGAACTTTTATTAATTGTTTTTGGTATTTTTCTTTTTAAAGCAGAAAGTAAATTCTAGTTGGGGGTTTGAATGATTACACTAATGCAAGAAGTAAAGCACTTAACAAGAATTAACATGCACAAGGGAAAAATAAAAAGATTGTTAACACAAGCAAACTAAATGAATGAAAGACTAAGAATTAAAGGAAATGAAGATGCGGTGTTTAAAACAATAGATGTAAATCGAGGCTCGTAGGGGTTTTCACCACCTTAGCCTGGGTGATAACAACTAAATCTTAAACGACAATTCGATGAAGGCTTGTGAATTAAAAACTCACAAAAGAGAAACTCCACAAGAGCCCATTGGTCCTGGTGCTCATGCTTCCTAGTTTATCAACCTAAAAGATGAGAATCCACGGTCATATCAAAACGTCTATGTAATCGATTTTATTGTTCTAAATCCGGATTTCCATGGTCACATCCATCTGGATTAACATGCGATCCAAAGATCGGCTATTCAATTAAAATCGATTACCATCTAGTCGTTTAAGAAGAAGTCGTTAAAACCATGGCTAAGAGGTTATTCCCCTTGCCCCGATACGAGACTACTCACACATAGAGAAATGGGAGTCGGAGGAAGAAAGAATTGAAGCCATAGTCTAGCCCAGAAATCAGGAAATCAATCCTTATGCTAGAGACGATGAAATGGCTTAACTCTTTGTTCCTTACTCCAGAATAAAGCGCGGATGAAAGCAGATCAAGACTAAAGCGGGAAGAAGAGACAAGAACGAGAATGGAAGAACGTTGCTTGAATTTAAAACTACTTTATTGCATAAAATGAAAATGATTACAAGCCTAATTGCTGCAGAATCATAATACAAAGAAATCCAAGATGCCCCTTGGGAGGAGAAAGTGCCCTTCCTTTTATATGAGAAGGAGGAGTAGGCTATCTAAAACAGGGGGAAAAAAGAGAGGGAGTCATCCTTTTGAATTTTCAGATCTAGTCAACAAACTCTTGATTGTCTTTCTTTAATGCAGATTTTCGCAGCAGAAATTTCGAACGAATTTCTGTTGTCCATAGAATTTAAAGTGTACCCGAAAATATGATTTTCCTGTAGGCCTTTGAATTCCCTTTCCAAGTCATATTTGAACATTAAATTCCGCCTTAGGATGTGAGAGTTATGCTAATTTTGGTGCAAGGTATGCATTTAAGTCAGCATTGCGGGAAACTGAATTGCCTCCTATCTTCATCTCTTCTTTTCTCAATTTAATTACTTAGATAATTCCTGAAAATTAGGAAAAATATCATAAGAATTCAGGAAAAGTATATCAAGAAGATGAAAGTGCTATTTATTTTTGAATTAGCTAAAATTAACAAAAAAAGTCCAATTACTTATTCTAAATGAAGTAAAAATAAGAGATGAATATACATTCATCAATTACTGAGATAATGAGTGGTAGCAATACTATGGATGCTGGAGATGAGGCTGCATGTCATATGTTTCAATGAATGACCAAAAGGTGCAGGATGAACATCGGTAACCCAGTGCATTGATATAGAGGATAAAGAGTTCCCGAGAGGGAATGAGAGTTCATCACTATGGATGTTGTGATAAGTCTCCTCTAGACCAAGGAAGGTCAAGATGCAATGTGGGTTATGGTAGATCGCTTTACCTAGATGATGTAAGAAAGAAAGAGTTATGTCAAGGTACCGATTTGGTTGAACTACCCATGAGAGAGATGGTTCAGTATCACCATGATGCGAGTTCAAAAGTTCTTGAGTTTGACCTAAAGGTTCACTTCCATAAGGTGGAAGTAGATACATGAAGAACTCGATGTTAGTATAGTTTATCACCCCTAACTAATGGTTAGTATGATCCAGACTAAAGGGTCTGATGAGAGTATATGTGCTCATTCGGGGTGATAGCTAGAGACAGTTCTTGTCCTATGCAAGATGTGAAGTTAACCACCATAGCCAATATCGGGATTCAAAGAAGCTCTATAAGAGAGGTTGTGTCGGTCACCACTTCAGTAAGGTGATGCTGGTGAAGGACCACGTGATGGTTAGAAAAGGACCACAATGTGTGTAGATGAAGTCTCTTTGATCGTGCAATGGCTGAAAGGAGCCTAGAGACGATAAGAGTCGTGAGCAGATGCAAAGTAGACTGACATGCAGTTCACTGTGGGAGAATATGTGACATGAAAATCCGACCCCTCTAAGTTATAGCTAAAAGAGCTGAGTCCCTGATACATGGGTCCATTTGAGATGGATTGGTGGAGAAGGTTATGGATAACCTTACCCCTCAGGATAAAGAAAGGTGTGATGAGTTCGAAATGTCCAATTTAGAGCACTATGTGTGGTACCCAAACCATGAGCTAAACAATGAACCTAGTGAGCCCCAAGGGAGGCTGAAATGACCTGAGTCACCTGTGCAGTTTATAGATGTCAGGATGAAAGAACTCAGAGAAAAGAATTTGTGATGATAAAGGTTCTTTTGAAGTGCCATGGGTAAGGTAAAGCCACATAGGGGCCGTTGATGGACATGGAAAAGTCTTATCCTGAATTGTTTGTTTTGTTTGATTGAATTTTGAGGACAAAATTCCTATAAGAGGGGAAGGATGTTACAACCCCTATTTTTGGGTTTATTTGGTGAGAAATGTAATTTCTCATATTAAAGATATTTGAACAAATAATGATATAATTTGGTTTGAATAAATGGATTTCATTTACTATAGCATTGATGTTTGGGTTGTGGGCTTTATTGGTTATTGGGCCCAAATAACAAGAAAATTCAATTAGTGAATGAATAATTGAATTTTTGAGAAAAGAAGAATATGGAAACCTCTAGAAGGCAAATCCAAAGAGGGATTTCGTGCCTCTTGGATTCCTTGGGTTCCAAGGAGTCCAAAGTTGCAAAGAAAGGCAATAAGAAAACAAAAGATTAATAAAGTATTTCTTTCTTAAGAAAGTAATTGAAAATAATGATAAAATGTGGAAAACAAGTGAAAAGAGGTATAATGGAGTTATCCTTTGTGGAATTTCATATCCCAAGGATTTCTAATGTTAAAGGGAATACCAATGAGGAAAATAAAAGAGAAATAAAGAAAGATTCTCAAAAAGAGTTATTTTAATGAGAAATAAACAAGATAATGTGAAATAATGCATAAAGATGCATCTAGAAGGATAATAAGTATCCAATAAAAAGAATTTCGAAATAATAGAGTTTCTTGGGATCCAAGGAGTCCCAATGAAGAAAGAGGAAAGAGAAAGTACCAAAATTGCAAAACAAGAGGATAATGTGATACATTATTAATGAATTTTGTGATTTTGATAAAAATAAAGTATTTGTTAATAAAGGAAAATAGGATTTCGAGGCCAATGAATCAAAAAGGGCAAGTATAAATAAAATGGAAGAGGAATTTCGAATTCCTAATATCCATATAGTAAGGAATATCCAAAGGATAAAGAAGAGAAAGAAAGCTTGCTTTTTAATGAAGGAAGGTGGTTTCCTAATAAGGAGACGACTTGTTTCCTCTTAGATGGGTATCTTAGGGTGAGGATATCCTCCCCTATAAAAGGGGTAGACCCCCTGGTGGAGTTCAAAGAAGAAAACCCATGTCTTCCTCTCACTTCCCTATCTTCTTCTTCCTTGTTTGCATCTGTAAACCCTAACCACGAGTTACTTCATGATTCTGGAGCAACGGGGAACCCAGGTGGGGTTGCGAGGGTAGCTGGTCACGAGGAGGAGCCGAAGCAAGGCCTAGTCGGAGCCGCCAAGCCCTAAGCAACTCACCATGGCAGCATCACGGTTGTATATGGTGGATGGATCGCAGGTCCTCCCTGATCGACTCGCACCACCACAACAGTTAGTTGCGGGCCCTGTAGGTGTGCCAGGGTACGACAAAGGTCAGGGACCTATCCCCGAAGGCCGTAGAGGGTTCAGGAGTGGAGGAGTGGTCGTGCAAGGCAACAACTCGGCGGCTAGGGTGACAACAAGCCGCTAGCCCGAGGAAGAAGAAAGGAAAAGAGGCGTTGGACCATTCTACCCTCTGCGGGCTAAAGACGTGCACAACTTAAGTAGGGGCAAAAGGGTCTTTCAATTATAATTCTCAAACGGACTGCTTTGCATGGAATTGATGAATGTGGCAACACGCCATTGGCTCAAACAGGTAATTCATACAAAATTCATATCTCAATATTCGTAACTCCGATTAGGACAAGTAATATATGAATTTTGATCAGGAGAACGAGAGGAATCCAATAAAAATGATATTAAATATGGATTCCGTTCCTAATTGCAAACGTACTATAAGTTGATGAGAAGTGCATTAAAGTTGAGTTAAAAACCCTATTTGTGATTAAAGGTTGAATCTAGAATGCTTAATGGGTTAATTGAAGTGTTAATAACCTGTTGAATGATAATGTTAGATTCGAACCTGATCTAGATGTAGAATTGCATGATTTAGGGTTTTATCTCATATGAGAATGATTAAATAATTTAGAAACCCTAATTTAGGGCAAAAGAGGATAAAATCATATTTAATTTGAAAATGTGAAAATATGATTGTTTAATGATGGTTCTAAGTTATTTGTATATAAAAGACCTTAATTCAGGATAAATACCCTAAAAGTAGTAATTTGGGATTTCTCATGAATAAAAGGTGGAATTAATAGCAAATCAAGTTCATATGTGATTTAGACCGTAATGAACTATGAATTGATGATAAATGCGTATAATGATCTTGTCATGGATTAAAGGGTTAAACATAGTAGCTTTAATGAAAAAGAAGCTTAATTGATGATTAATGTGCTTGTAATATGAAAATAGGGTTATATGTTGTTAAGATAACCTTAATGTTGAAGAATAGACAAGATAATTAGGGTTTATGAGTAATGGCATGAAATTAGGGTTTAATATGGCAAAAGATGAAGGGAAACCCTAATTCCAAAATGAAACCCTAGAAAGTGAATCCAAGTTAATAAAGTAGGTTCTTGATAAAGTGTGTAATAAATAGAGTACATATTCTTTTCAGGAATTATGTGTTTGTTGAATTACTTGGATTGCATGCTTGGTTGGATTTTCTTAATGCTTTTGAAATCATCAAATCAGGTATGTGGTTACACTTATGAATATCTCAAGTTAGTTTTCCGAGATTTACCGAAGTTTTCATCGATGTCATGAATTAATTGTTGGATGATTTTAATTGATGCAAACTATAATGTGGCTATGACTATCACATAAGATATGTGCCTACTAGCTCAGATCCTGGTCCCCTCTGTGGCTTAATAGTTGACCTAGTAAATGGCTACCAATGGGATAGGTCCATCAGGTCATTAGATGACTTAGTAAATGGCTACCAATGGGGTAGGACCATCAAGTCATCATGAGTTAGATATTGGGCTACCTTCGGGTAGTTCCATGCAACTCTATTACCCTAGGTATTGGCTACCTGTAAGGTAGGTCCATGGGGGTAAGAAGCTATCTAAAGAGAGGTAGCATACAAGGGATAGCACAGAGTTAGGGGATAGGTAAGGATTGAGTAGTATGGCTTAAAACGTAATCTGGGTTGTTAAATGATTAATTGAATGATTACGTTGTTACCATATTTGCATGATTATTGTTTCTCCCACATACCAGCTTCGGCTGACCGATGTTTTGTTTGTCGGCGTTTTAGGTACAATGAAAAGAACAAACAGTAAAGTGGCATATGTGGTATGAAATGAGAATTAAAGTGCAAAGGAGGATTAGATATATTAGTATCTATATGGATATAAGTTTTGAAATCCTAGTTTTAAGAGGTATGCAAAAGTTTTTATTTTTCTCCATATTTCAGTATAGTTGGTAGAATTTAATAATTGTTAATGATTATTTGTCGAACCTTTGATCCGAGTTATTGGTTAATGGCTCTGTCCTTTCGGTCTCCCTTAATTGGGGGTTACCGAGAGGCGGGGTCGGAACATTACCCTTCTCTATGATCTTCACTTTAGTTTTATCGACCAGGGGTAATTCAGTCTTTTCGTTGGGTTTCTTCTTCTTATTTCTATGATGTGCATTGCTGACCTGGGTGAGTGGCCCTACTGAGTTGGCCGATTTTGATTGGGCCAAATCAAGGCCACAGCCTTTCTTCCTCTCTCTATTTAATCGATGACATGGCTTTTCTTTATTTTCCTATTGGTCAATTTTAGAAAAATAATAACTAATTGTATAATGAATAGTAAAATATGCATAAATAGTCAATAAAATGAGAAAAATGTAAGCTTTCATTTGGTATGGGTTTTGTCACCTGAATCCAATCTTTATGATAAGTGATTTTAATGGATTACTCTAAATAATTTATAACTTGTAAAATTCATAATTAAATATATACGAGTAAGAAAAATATAATGAAATATGTTGTTGAACTCAGAAAAATATAAACTAAAATATGGCATGGTGTTGATAACCTAATTCACCAATCATAAAAATGCAATTTTTAGGGTTTTGAATAACTAATGGAAATCTAACCCTAATTCCACCTAAATGTATCATAGGTTCTCTGAAGGCCCAGGCTTGGACATAGACTTGGCTTTGGATAGAGTAGACTCTGAGGTTGAGGTATGTTAGCATCTGCTATTATTCTATGTTGAGAAATTCACCTATGTTTTCTTTCTCTTGGTCCTATGGACAATAGCCTCTACACATTGCTCTTATCTTTTGAAATCATGGTTCTTGTGAACTATCTTGTTTGTTGTAATCTTGGATATTCTCTTGACTCCTGTCTTGTGCCTTTGTGCATGTTGGTCTTATATAATGATATGTGCCCACTTTTAAGAGGATGTTTATATGTTTGTGTTGTCCATTGTGTAATGGTAACATTGTATAATTCTGACTATACTTTTTACTTGCCTCTACATTTGACATGCTATGTGATTCAGTAGCACTAGAGTAGTGTAATTGCATTGGTTTTTGGGCATGTGCCCCTATTTTTGGGATGGAGGTGGTGGTGCCCCATACCCGAGTTTCAAGGATATGAAGGCTTGGCTCAACTTTGAATAATATTAGGAGTTTGGCAGTGTGTCATTCTCTATCTGGTTTCAGGTATGTGAAGCCTTGGCTAAACTTTATATAGTGGGAGTTTGGCAGTGTGTCATTCTCTATCAAGTTTCAAGGATGTGAAGCCTTGTCCACCTATGTCTTTATATTGTTCTAGGGCTATGTTTATCTCACATGCTTGTAGGTTGATGATTATGGGATGTGTGCCCTAATTCTTTGTATGTGCCAGTATGTCACTATTTTATTTGTTTGGTTATGGAAAGTACCTCTTTTATTGTTGTTATTTTCCTTTTATGCCCTCTTTGGGTAGTCCTTGTCTTTTCTATGGGCAGCCATTATATTTGTTGTCCATTATTTCATAATTTCTCAATTTCTTTTCAGTGTGCACATACCAACTTTTGTTTATGTTTCCTTTTCTTCTCCTTTTGTGGGGTATGCTTTCGTCCCCGAGTTTAGATCAAGGAGAGGTTAAGCAAGGTGGACTTGGAAAACAACCTTTGTAGTTGAGCTTTTGAGAGACTAAAAGAGGTGGTTAGATGGTCCTTAGTTTCTTTTGTATCCCAACCATGTGTGGTGTAGTATTGTAAGAGATATCAAGCTTTGTAATAGTTGGATGTATATTTCTTTTCCATTGCTACTCATTGTGTTATGATACATACATGTTGAATGAATTGGCCTTCATCCCTTTGGCAAAAAAATTTATGTGGTGTTTGGTTCAAGGGATGTTGCCTTTTTATTTGCATTTTTGCCAAAGGGATGAGACCAATTCATTCAACTACTACAATTTTGTCTCCAAAGAAACGTCTCCATCAACTAGGTCCAAGCCAAAAGCTAAGATATTCTTATCTTATCCATCACCTTGTTCAACACCTGGGTGGTTGGGAAGGCACCCAACAAAAGGGAAAGGGAAGAAAAAGTATATGTCACAAAACCAGTATAGGATAACAAGATAAGTAAAGAAAGTAAAAACAAGATAGGGATCATCATAAGATGAAGATAACAAGATAATGAGGCAACTTTCACTAGATGCTTGCCATAAAAAAAATAATACAAAAGAATTGCATGCATGATTAATATTGACTACCTTAACTAAGTAGGGTTGAGGCACCTATCGGACCTTCAACCAAAAGGTGAGGGGAGACTAACACATTCCCAGTCACCTACACATATTTCATGTTTGGGGGAGAAAAAGTTGTTTGCCAGGGCAAATGAACACATGCCCTACTATGGGTGGTTATACATAAGTACCACTACTATATCTAAATACTCTAATAAAATCACCATGCTAGAAACAATGGCAAGTAATATAATCATTTAAATAGAACATGATAGTGGGGTACCAAGATCCAAGAATAATATTCCAAAATTGATTTTTGAGGAAATTATAGAAAAAGATTCATGAGTATAGGAAATAGGGTTCAATACAGCCTCATTAGGGAAATTAGGTTAGGGCATAAATATTCCCAACTAAGGTGTAAAATGCACATACCTTTCACATGATTCATATTATCCACTTTTCATAATTTATTTGAGATCAGGGTCCACTTTCCCTTATATCGTTATCATATCCATGTATTAGAACTATGTACATTCATTAAAGACTAAAAACCCCAAAGTCACCAACTTTTTCTAGAAACCATCGATTTAGACCTTGAATATCACCAATGTCTTAGTTAGTTTTTGATGATTAAGAAAACATATAATATTATGTATTTTGAGGATATGGACTTTTAGATGTATTTTTGGTGATTTTTATTTGAAGATATGGACTTTTAGTCCTTGTCTTTTCTATGGGAAGCCATTATATTTGTTGCAACATAATCAATTATTTAACATATTTTAGTTTATGTCCTCTAAAGAAATCCCCAAAATGGGAGTGGATCCCCTTTGGGTCCCACTCCTTACAACATGGTATTAGAGCCTATGGTAGTCAGAATCTGACTATTTCAATTTTGTCTCCCTACTTAGAATCTTTACCTTATGCGGTCACCCTTTAGGTGAGATGTTTCCCTAAATTTTGCCTAAGTTTTTTATGAGATGATGAGAAGTATCCATTAGAATCATGATGAGTAAAACCTAATTATGTGATGAGGTTAGATGATCATACTCTATCATATAGGTCTTTGCTAACATGAATCCTTATATGCAATAGGGTTTGACTTGAGGATGTAATTAGGTTATGATAATGAGGAGGTAGTAGTATAAGAAGATTTGTTATGGATAAATTGTGACTTGGTTTCCATAAATGATTTTGGATCCATCTTTTGTTTTATGTTGAATCGATTTTATTGCCAAAAATACTTTCCATTATACTACTATATGTACAAAATTTCCTAGATTTCATCAAAGTTTTCCTAAACTAAGTCACAATAAAGTGAGGTGTTTTTGGTACTGAAACACTAAACCTAGTGCTAATCCTAGTATTGAATTTGAAGTTGTGACTAGGATTGATATAAAGGTGTAGTAGACCTACCCTATGAGTATTGGATGTTTATGTAGGGTTGTTAGGTTAGAGACACAAGGACCTAAAACTCAACCCTAGATGATGTGACTATTAGTTGGATACATCACCAACATAAATCTCTAAAACGTTCACAACTAAAAGATATGTGGGGAATCACAAATGTTGTTTAGTTGACTTGTTAGGTTAAACCCTTTAAGGGGTGGAGAGTAGTTGGTTGTTGATGTTTGGGTCAATACATTTTGAGGACGAAATCCTTTTAAGGGGTGGAGTGTTGTCACATACTAGATCTTAGACCCTACCCTAAAGCTTTGACCTTTTGGACTTAACCAAACATGGTTAGAGTAAAAGATGCATAGTATAACCCTTATAAGCTAATGTGTGTACCTAATTTTCTCACATTAGTCTTAGGCCAATAATGGACACATAAAATATGTCACATGAATTATATAATCACACATAATCCTTATGGTGATAATGTTAACATAAATGGATGAGAAATAATGATAATATGATAACCTAAGTAATAATGTGATGTAAATGTCCACAAATATTAATTGTGACAAAACTCATGAAAAGGAATTCCAAAAGTGTAATTTAAGTTAAAAATCGTATTCCTTGGGTCCCAATTACCTTGGGAGTCAATTTTCACATTATTCACATAATAATAATCAATTTAAATTCATTTTGGAAAGAGAAGATCTATGTTTTCCCCAAAATATTAAAGAAAATAATAAATGACTCCAAAAGGGGAAAATAATCTTTGATTCGTAATATAAATAATAAATATAGCTTTTGGGTGAATTTTCATCCAATTTTGAGAAAGTTTGCTTAAAAGGTGAAATCAGGAGAGAGAGGTGTGTAGAACCTTCAAAATATTAAATAAATGCTCAAACAACTCCAATATGTAAAATTGATTGAAAATTCATATCCAACACATCAAATATGATTTGTGGGTGAAGGTTCATCATAATTTGTATAATCCTAATGTCATTAATAAAGGAGGTAAGAGAAAATAGGTTTTGATTTATCTAACCCATTAAAGGTTTCCAAAAGGAAAAACTAAGTGCATAATCAGAATCTACATGCTTTAATTGGCCTCTGTGCAAAATTCTACCTAATTTGGATAAAGTTAGAACCCTTAATGTAAGAGAGAGAAAAAGGAGCATTAATATGATATCACTTTGGTTTTAATAGGATTATTTCCTAAAGTTGAAGGTGTCACATGACCTAGGTTCTTTTCTTTTGATCAGACAACTCTGGATGGTTCCTTGGATTTGTAGACTCATTGGATGATGCTCGTCCTTCTCTTTCACCCATCCTACTCCTAATAGGATTGTACAGTAAGCGTGAATCTCTTTGGAATCTCACTCTTCTCTTGTTGGTTCTTTGTCTGAGATTTTTGCTTCCCTGCGTTCCTCAAATCTTTCTGAATCTGGAGATCCTAGGTTACTTGGGGTTTTGTTTCCCCAAACTCTCGGTCAGTGAGAGATTTTCTCTGCTACTCTATTTTCTGGTTCGGTTGGTGTCCCTATCACTCTAGGATTGGTTCCCTATATATAGTCCCCTTGACTCATTCCCTTATCTCACTGCAAGCCATCCCAACAATTCCCTTCATCTCAAACCCCCTGCTACCCCCTTTTCCTACTCTAACTTACTGTTATGACAATAACAACCTCGACAGAGGTGATTTGGTGATCATCGGTGCATGTTCATGGTTTGGTTTGAGTTTTGGTGGCGTGGACGAGTTTCGTGGGTCACCGGTTCACACGATTAGCAGGTAATGTGGTTTTCCCCCTTTCTTTTGGGTTTTTTTCATCGCGGCAATTACGTGTCTGTAATTGTCTTCTCATTGATTTTACTTGGCTTCTCTCTTCAGTTTTGTATGTCTGACATTCCTCCACCTTTGGCTTGACTCTTCTTCGACTCATTCTCTCTATCCAAACATCCTGGTTTGTTCAGTGATGGCGAAGGTCTTAACTCGAGCTATAGCTGACTATTTTCATCACAACTTTGCTCTTTGAGTTTGTCGGAGTCTTTGGAACAAGATTCGTGTAGAACCTTTTGCCTGGTTTGCCTTGGTTCGGGATCTGGAGTTAGAATATTGCCTTGCTACTCTCAGTTGTCGCATGGTTATCGCGAGGGAACAAGCTCCCATGAGTTTTCCCCTCTTTACCCTTCTTTGTGATCTTCGCTTTAATTTTATCGATGAGGGGTAATTCAGTATTTTTGTAGGGTTTCCTCTTCTTGTTTCTGCGATGTGCGTTACTGACCTGGGTGAGTGGTCTGGCTGAGTTGGCCGGTTCCGATTGGGCCAACTCAAGGCCGCACCCTTTTCCCTCTCTCTCCCCATTTAATCAATGACATGGCTTTTCTTTATTTTCCTATTGGTTGATTTTAGAAAATTAATAACTAATTGTATAATGATCAGTAAAATATGCATAAATAGTCAATAAAATGAGAAAAATGTAATCATTCTTTTGGTATGGGTTTTTTTCGCTTGAATCCAATGTTTTATGATAAGTGATTTTAATGGATTACTCTAAATAAATAATAACTTGTAAAATTCATAACTAAATATATATAAGTCAGAAAAATATAATAAAATTTATTTTAAACTCAGAAAAATATAACCTAAAATATGGTGTGGTTTTGATAACCTAATTCATCAATAATAAAAAGGCGATTTATAGGGTTTTGAATAACTAATGGAAACCTAACCCTAATTCCACCTAAATGCATCATAGGTTCTTTCGAGGCCTAGGATTGGACATAGACTTGGCTTTGGACAGAGTAGACTATGAAGTTGAGGTATGTTAGCATCACCTATTATTTTATGTTGAGCAATTCACCGATATTTTCTATCTCTTGGTCCTATGGATAATAGCATGTACACATTGCACTTATCTTTTGAAGTCATGGTTCTTGTGAACTATCTTGTTTGTGGTAATCTTGGATATTCTCTTGACTCTTGTCTTGTGCCTTTATACATGTTGGTCTTATATAATGATACGTTCCCACTTTGAAGTGGATTTTTATATGTTTGTGTTGTCCATTGTGTGATGGCAACATTGTATAAGTCTGACTATACTTTTTACTTGCCTCTACATTTTACATCCTATGTGATTCAATAGCATTAGAGTAGTGTAATTGCATTGGTTTTTGTATGTGTGCCCCTATCTTTGGGATGGAGGTGGTGGTGCCTCATACCCGAGTTTCAAGGATGTGAAGCCTTGGCTCAACTTTATATGTTGGGAGTTTGGCAGTGCGTAATTCTCTATCAGTTTTCAAGGATGTGAAGCCTTGGCTCAACTTTATATATTGGGAGTATGGATGTGTGTCATTCTCTATCAGGTTTCAAGGATGTGGAGCCTTGGCCGCCTTTGTCTTTATATTGTTCTAGGGCTATGTTAATCTCACATGCTTGTAGGTTGATGATTATGGGGTGTGTGCCCTAATTCCTTATATGTGCCAGTATGGCACGATTTTATTTGTTTGGTTATGGCAAGTACCTCTTTTATTGTTGTTATCTTCCTTTTATGCCCTCTTTGGGTAGTCCTTGTCTTTTCTATGAGAAGTCATTATATTTTTTGTCCTTTATTTCATAATATTGCTCAATTTCTTTTCAGAATGCACATACCAACTTTTGCTGATGTTTCTTTTTCTTCTCCTTTTGTGGGGTATGCTTCCATCCCCACGTTTAGATCAAGGAGAGGTTAAGCAAGGTGGACTTGGACAACAACCTTTATACCTGAGCTTTTATATATTTCCTTTTCACTGCTATTCATTGTGTTATGATACATACATGTTGAATGAATTAATCTTCATCCCTTTGGTGAAAATTTTATGGATGTTTGGCTCAAGGGATGTTGCCTTTTTATTTCTAGTAGGGAGTGGTTCCCCTCTCAGGTCCCACTCCTTAAATAGGACCACGGGAAGTCTCATGGTCGATCTAAGTAAAAAACGTTGAGGGTGCTTCCATCCCAAAAATCCAGTTCATTTTAAAAAGGAATACAAGGTTTGGATAAGGAAACACGAGTCTGAAGATAAAGACAAGAAGGATGATGACAAGAATACTACAATGAAAATTTCAAATTATACGGATGATGATGATGATGTGACCTTAATAGTCCAGGAATAGTGTTTGCATGTTGAGGATGATGATTCTGAGTGTGTGGTGGATACTGTTGATTCTTATCATGCTTAACTTAGTAAGGAGTTCTTCAATACATATAGGAAGAAAGACTGTGGGAGGGTGAATATGAAAATTCCAACTTCTCTAAAATTATCGAGATTGAAGATGTGTGTTCAAACAAGTGTCAGTTGCCTACTCACACTCAAGGATGTTTGTCACGTTCCATATTTTCCACTAAGTTTGATATATAGCTCTTTCTTTTTTAGAGAAGGATTTCTTATAGACTTTGGTGGTGGAAAATTTAAATCACAAAGGGGGATTTGGTTATTGTAAATGGAAAATTGTGTCACACGGTGTACAAGACCTAACTTAAAGTGCTCAAAGGTGGAGGTATACATGCAGTTGAGGATCACCAAGCAGATCTGTGGCATGGACGACTAGGACACAAGAGTCATAAATGCATGTAGCTTCTATCAAATAAGGGATTGATTTCTTGTGGCAAGGATACCGGTCTCAACTCATGTGATTCATGTCAGATGTGAAAGCATAGATGAGTTTTTTCAAGACAAGATCAAAGGTGAAGTCCCAAATCCTACAATTAGTTTATTCGGATGTCTGCGGTCCATTTGAGGTTGCTTCACCGGGTGGTAATATGCATTCTATCACATTCATTGATGATGAATCTAGGAAGGTGTGAGTCTAATTGCTAAGATTGAGGATCATGTCTTTCACTATTTACAAAAATTTCATGCCATAGTGGAGTGATAGACAGAGAAAAAGATGAAGTGTCTCCACACAAACAATGGGGAAGAGTATACCTCTAGGGAGTTCCAAGACTATTATTCACAACATGGCATACGGGATGAAAGGACAAAGCCCAACACACCACAACATAATACTACAACTGAGGGGATGAACCATAGCATAGTGGATAAAGTCAGATGTACGTTGAAGACTACACGATTGCCAAAGACATTATGGGGTGAGGTAGTGAGTACTTCATACTATTTGATTAATTAGTCTCCATTAGTTGCTTTGTGGTTTGATATACCTGAGAAGGTATGGGCATGCAAGGTTGCTTCATATGCTCATTTGTGAGTATTTGGGTGCAAGGTTGCTTCATATGCTCATTTGTGAGTATTTGGGTGCAAGGTTTACACACACATTCTAAAGGAAAAGAGGAAAAAACTGGATGATAAAGCGGTTCCATGTATATTTCTTGGCTATGCAGATTAGTGGTTTACCTATAGGTTATGGGATCCTATGGAAAAGACCATGACCATACATAGAGATGTGACTTTTTGTTTGAGTCCTACAGTTAGAGAGCCTGAGATTAGTGAGGTAGAGGTTGTAGGATTAGATGATAGTTCTTTTGATGATGAGTATGAGGATGATATATCTTCTTCACAAGTGCAAAATTTCAATGACGAAGAAGAGAGGCATGATCATTCTGAGAAGTACAATGATAGCACTGTTGGTATATATGCCCATAGAGCCATCCTCAGTGATTGCATGGATTTAGATATTAATTAATCAATTAATATGATTAATTGGTTAATTAATTAATTCCAAAATATTCTAATTAATCTACGAGTGTTTTAATTAGCACTGTGTTTTTTTTTACCAATGGGTTTAGGAAACTCTATTTCCTTTTGTCTCCTATTTAAAGGGGCTTGACTGCTGATATCTATATAAGATATAGAGAGAGTCTTTTTATTTTATGCTCACGTACGTAAACACTAGCCGTCACCATCCATATGAGAGAAAGGAGAGCACCGTGACGCTAGCACGTCGCCGCACAAAGACGACTCCTTCCTGCCGGTTTAGGAAGCATGACGTAGAGTTCCAATCCATTTGTGTGGACGAAGTAGAGATGCAGACACTGAGTCACTCACGTTGGGAGGATGTCAACGACTATCCATACACGCTACAAGCGGCATACATCACTGCACGAAAGGAGGGCCACTAGATCTTCCCACGATGCACTCATCAAATAGGAGAGAAGTTCTGTTCGTGTAGGCCAGCAACGTTGCACACCATCGTATAGCGGGACATTACCGCACTTGCTCCGCGATAAGGTATATCCCACAAACACTATTTTTGAATACGATGTTGTCGACGAAATCTTGTTTCGGGTTGTGTGGAATTTTTTTTTGTTACTTCCGTCGTGCATGTTTTCTCCACAAAACCCAACTAGCACATCGAGTGTTCCCGTTTCAGATGCATTGTCGAGTGATTTAGACTCATAGTCGGAGACATCTGGGTAGGGAGAGCAAGATCATTACCAGACAAAGTCCTTTGAGCAATAAATGAGGAGGTTTGACAGAGTTTGTTATCCTTTATTCAGATATCTAACATCTCGATATATTTTCCTTAATGATCAGGGAGAGCTAGAAACTTATCATGAGGCACTAACTTATACATATAGAGCACACTAGCATCAGGCGATGCAGGAGAAGATGTCTTCTTTACAGAAGAATGATATCTATGGGCTTGTGGTGCTTCCCAAGGACTAGAGAGCACTAAAGAACAAGTGAGTCTGTAGCATGAAGAAAGATGACATCAACAAGAATATCATATACAAAGCATACTAGTTGTCAAGGGCTTTGGTCAAAGACTAGGGTGAATTTTGATGAGATATTTTGTCCGGTTTTGAATATGGCTTCTATTAGATTGGTTATGGGCTTGGTCGGTATCCTAGATCTGCTCTTGAGAAGATGAATGTAAAGACGGTCTTCACAGAGACCCAACTGATGAGATCTACATGGAGCATCCAGAAGGATTTTAGGTCAAGGGGAAAGAGCACATAATATGCATATTAAAAAAATAGTTTGTATGATTTGAAACAAGCTACCAGAAAGTGGTAAAAGAAACTTGATTCATTTATGAAGATTCATGAGTACCATAAGACAAGTGTTGATCCATGTGTCTACATTAGGAGATTTCAATGAAAGTTTATTATTCTGCCACTCTATGTGGATGACATGTTGCTAGTGGGATAGGATGCTAGTTTGATCAAGAAATTGAAGGCAGAGCATTCCAAAGCCTTTGAGATGAAGGATTTTGGACTAGCATGAAATATTCTAGGGATGCAGATCACACGTGACATGAGGCAACATAGGTTGTGATTGTCATAGGAGAGCTATGTTGAACGGATTCTAGAGCGGTTCAGCATGAGCAAGTCCAAAGCTGTGAGTACTCCACTATTAGTTTATTTTAAGCTATGCAAGAATTCATGTCCATCTAATGATGAGGAGAAGGAGAAGATGGTCATAATTATGAATTCTTCTGTTGTGGGGAATTTGATGTATACAATAGTGTGTACTGTCTTGATATTGCTCATGCAATTGGTGTTGTGAGCATGTTTCTCTCAAACCCTGGGAAAGATCATAGGGAGGTGGTCAAGTGGATCTTCAAATACTTACGAGGCACTAGTAGCATGTATTTGATGTTTTCTGATTTTAAACTAATTCTGAAAGACTCCATTGATGCTGATATGGTAGGTGACATTGATCACCTAAAGTCAACCTCTAGGTATGTTTTCACTTTTATAGGAGATCCATATCTTGGCAGTCTAGTTTGTAAAAGTGTATTGTACTTTCTACGATGGATGCTTAGTACATTATAATAGTGGAAGTAGGAAATGATATACTCTAGATTGTGATATTTCTAGGGCATCTGGGCATGGATCAGGTTGACCCGACTATTTTTTGTGATAGTTGGAGTGCTATTGGTTTGAGCAAGAGAACAATACATCATTCATGGATAAAGCACATTGATGTGAGATATCATTAGCTTTGTGACATGATTGATAAAAGGCTACTGACTCTAAAGAAGAATCATACTGAGAAGAGTGCTTTTGACATTATGACCACGATGGTTACAACAGAAAACCTAGATCTCTGCAAAGAGCTCAGTGGCTTATACTCCCACTGATGATTTTGTGATGACAATCTCCTCCTTAGGCTAAAGGGGGAGATTGTTGCACTTTCAGGTTTCAACCCTATAGGGCATGACCCATTAGGGCTTTGCTTTGCTGCCATGAGGGATTATAAAATCCCAACAGCCGTGAGCCAAGGTGCCACAACCAGTAATTGCAATAGACAAAGGGAAACCTAGAACTTGTCAATTGCCAATAAAAGGTGGCTGCCAATGCAGAAAAGAAAAAGGCAATGCCTTGGGGATGGGGAAGTAAGAAAGGAAGAAGGAAGGAAAAAAGGGAAGAAGAAAGGAAGCCGACAGGAATACCAAGACATCCATGTGTCTTCTACAGGCCATCTACCACTATGCATACTGTGAAAAGGCATCTTCCTAGGAAGTTCTAAGGTGGTAGAATTGTAGGATCTCTCCCTACAGTGATAACTTCTTATTTATCCTTCTTAATATGTTATCTCAGATTTGGGGTCAAAATCTGAGAGGAAAAATTATACCTTTACTTCTTATAGTGGATCTTCCCGCGGTTGGCCCCGTAATTTTTCCCTCACACATTGTGAAGATTTTCTACTTAAAAGTCTGGTCTTTCTTTCTTCTCTATCTTCTTGCGGTTATCTTTAGTTTACACACTCATCGGTAACATTTCTATATATATTTATTTATTTATTCTATTTTTTAGTTACATCATGGTTGCATAATATACTTGCACGCATTCCTCATCGACAAGCCTATCAAATTTTGTAGTCCGGTGAAAAACCAAATTTTCTGTGTTAGAAGATTATACTTCCTCTTCCATCACCAAGTCTCCTAACTACAGTATGTGTAGACACTGCGTCATCTTCAACACAACATGAATTGCTTATTTTTCTTTCTTTCTAAAAATGACGTTTTGGTATTGTTGTGGGGGAAATGAGAACAAACCAACAAGCATTTATGGAACAACTAGTGACCTAGCTAATATGTTATTGTATTACATCCTCGGACTAAAGAATTAACTTGAAAACTTGATTAACAAACATCAACTTCTGTATACTAGACAATCAAGCTCTTATTTGGAACTACACAAGGAGAGTGAGAGAGGTCACTGCATCAATATTTCGAGTTGGTGTACACGCCAAGGAAGATGGCCACGACTGCCAGCAGGAAGGGGACGTTGGTGGACCCAGCGTCGGATGTTCCAATTCCAGGAGTTGACTTCGACCCTCCTGCAAATATATTGGCAATGTGTTAGCATCAAGGCAACCGTGGTATGTTTCAATCAGTAGCAGTTGTACAGTATAGCCCATACCTTGGGGGATGCTGGGGTTACTGCTGGGGCTGCTTGGCGTGGCGGGCGGAGCAGTTGCTGGCCCTCCGGGGGCAGCATCTGCTAGTGGACAAAGGCAAAGTCAGACAATGTTCAATCATCCAGTCCCTGATACGAGTTTATTAAATGAACTTGACTGCAGTATGATCGATCAAATGCTTATATACTTTTGCACTGGCTGACTGGTGGAGTCTGCACGTTGCACGCGCCGGGGAGAGCGAGCGCCTGGGTCTGGTTGATGCTGATCCCAGCGAGCTGGGTTCCGCCACCGCCGCCTCCGAGTACGGAGCAGAGGCACTGCGGTTCTGACTGGACGACGCTGGCGAGCTGGGTGCAGCATGACGACGACGGGGCCGTTGCGTTGCCCGAGATGAACCCCAGGCACGGCATCAGGCCTATAAGCGCGCTCGTGCACCCGCTCGTTGACTGCGTCGAGGCAGGCGTCGGGGCGCACAGGAGAAGCAGTGTGGCCGCAGCCATGACAGCCGACGCGAGAAGAGAGGCTTGGGCCATCGTGCTTGGAGTGGATCTCAGATGAGAGCAGGGGATGTGACAGATTACGACCGAGCTTGCGTACGTGAAGAGCTGATGGATATTTGAATGGTTTCTGGGATGTCATATCTTCTATATTATATATAGGGGAAAGGGAAAATATCGTTTGGTGAGCAAACATTCCTACTTTTGTCTCGTAACTGTATGCAGAACTGCTGGATCGGGTGTCATGTTCTTCCCCTCGTCAATGGGCGGCTATATTTTTGTTTGTTTACAATAAAGTTTTGATGGTGGTTCGAGGAACTAACTACCCACTTCGAATTTGTGGCGTCTATGACAGTATTAGAATTTTAGTTGCTTCTCCCTTTAGACAATCGGTGTATAGGAGGTAGGAAGGGCTACTGCATCTAATCAATAATAATGGAGGGAGACATTCAGCAGTCTGAGTGTCTGACCTTTTCTGTTGAATTACTATGCACGGCTAGCATGGTTTACATCCCGTTTACTTTTGGAAGCAGCTGTCAGGCATGATCCAGCAGGATTCTAAGTTGCCGATCGAGGTTCCACACTGGTGAGGCAGAATCTCGGCAAGAGCTGCAACCATCTGTACGCAAGATCACACGCAACATGACAGAAGCATCGCCAATGGGGCCATGATGAGTCTAATGAAATTGCAAAACAAATATAGGAGGACGAACTAACTGAATCTAGAGCTGCCACATAGGATGGAAATAATGTCAACGAAATGTGAGGATAGAACAAGATACATGTGAGTTTAGCCTTTCCAAACAACCACCCATAGCTGTTGATCTTTCTAAACAACCACCCTTACAAGCGAGCACTTTATATCTATAGTAGTAATAAGAGGGGACACAAAGGGGGTTGAGGCAAAAGATTAGTCTCATGTACACTCGGGGCAGACACACCCTATATATGACTGTACTCATGTACCACTACTATGAATACGATTGGTCTAAGCCATGGATAATGTAGCAGCAAAAATAAGTTCAGTCAAGATCATATAAGAGATGAGAATATCCAACAATTATCAGGTAGGGTTGGAGGACCCATAAATAAATATATAGTCATGGCCATAAATAAGGTGCAACATAAGATCAAAAGAAGGTTAGGATACCAAATACTCAAATTAGTGTTTCCACATGGAATAAAATGAATAACATATATATAAGAGTCTGGTAAGAATATTCATCAAAAGAGGTTACAAAATCAATGAAAGAATATAAGTACTAATGAGTCAACCTCTAAGGAGATAGAGAAAAGTGTGTAGGGCCTATGTCCAAAGGGCTAAGAGAGAGATGAAATATAGGTCTTTGCTCAATATAGAATTTAGGGAATTAACATACATCAAGAGAGAAAAATAAAAATTGCTCAATATATTTTGAAGATGCAACATACCTCAGATGAAGCCTATATGTCCAAGATTAAAACTAGCTCCAGATTGGAGTCAAAGCCACCTATTAAAAGCATACATGACATTGAGGTTAACTTCACATAAATTGCATGAATAACAAAAATTACTTTTATATTATTAAATAATTAGGTTATGCAAATAATATTATCTTTTGGATTATATTTTACTGAGTTCATAACATATTTTACTTTATTCTTCTGACTTATAGAATGATAACTTTGGATTTTTGAAATATTAAATGATTAAAAAAATCTTTAAAATATCACATACTCATTATATTTGATTAGGTGATAAAATCAATACCATTGGATAGATAATATCTCAGGATTCCAAAAATTATTTTCTTTTATCATTCTGAGCTATATATAATTTTCTACAAATTTCTCAATTTTTGACAAATGAGAATCTCCTAAAAAGCCACATTAATTAATAAATTAAAATCTTAGATGTGTCTAGATCCCATGGACCAATAGGAATGGGCCATCTGGCTCTTTGGCCCATGATGCCTTGATGAACGGATAAATCAAAGTGGAAGGGTGCAAAGTCGATAAACCCATGGAAACGTTACATATCTCAAACAAACTAGGGCTAGAATCATAAAAATGCCGACCCTCATATTCTTTGTTTTGCCCAATCACAGGAGAAATGATGGACTTGCTATAGGTTGATGACAGAGAACAAACATCCAAAACCCAGAATAAACTGTGTCAGACTCACCAAACCAACTACATAAAAGAGTTCATGTGATATACATGATTTTGGGCTTAATTTCAAGCATGAAATTTTTTTATGAGGAGTGTAGGATGTGATGAACTGAATTTTAGAATCTCTAAATGTCTACTGGATTTAGCTAGTGTTACACAACCCTTATTTTTTGGACTAGGTTTGCTTTCTCAACTTGCAACCCTAAATCGTCGATCCAGTGGTCATCACCCTAGTGGATGAGAAGCCACAAATTGGCTTTAGTGGAAGTTGGGATTTAGCATTTTGATACAAGATCAAAGGCATGTGACGTTGTCACCCTCCTTTTGATTATAGTTGGGCTGCCATGGAGACCACACATTGTGGTACTCTCTGGTTGTGGCTCGAAAGTGGGAAAGACATCAAACAATTGTCTTTGTCTCAACTAGAGGAGTTGAAGGACCCCTCATTTGGATCAATTAGAGCAGACACAAAGTAGGTCCACCTCCCCATTTCTACTGCTTCTCCATAGTGTGAAATAGATTGTGTGACGAGAGGAGACATTTAGGGGTTGAGGAGGATCTTGCGGTGCTTTTTGAAGAAAATCTATGAAGCTTGGGTGTGTGGAGGGAAGTTTTTCCCTTTTGTAGCACTGCAATGACCATGGCTGGTGAGCTCAGGGAGGTAGATATGTGGATCAATCATCGTCCCCCTAAGAAGATGAAAATGATGGAATCATTAAGACCAAGCTCTAAGAAGGATCTATAGAAGATGAGGAAGTGTGGCGAGTACTCATTTCATCATCGGGAATGTTGGCCATGTCGATAGGTCTCAGACATGTGAGAACAGAGAGGGTGTGGTGAGATGACACATAGAACGAAGGGAGCCCCCAACTGGGCAAGTCCTAGTCCAAGAACTGGACCAACTCATGGTGAGACAAGGGAGTGATCCGTGCCCACTTTTAGTGGCGACATGGTGGAATTCAATTGGACAAAAAGGTAAATTTTTAGAAATTCACAGTTCTTACACAAATCACACAAAATACATATGATATCATAAAAATACAAACAAACTATTGAAATTCTTAGAAAAATGAGTAGAACAACAAGGGAGAATAATGTCAATCGTTTAGTGCTTAAGTCTCAATGATATAATGTAACATATATTACACTTGTTTCATGAGTAATAATTTTCAAATAATGACCTAAGTATATGAGAACACATAATTAAATCTAGAATATGATATAAAATCCACACTATATCAAATATGATCATGTTTGGATATGCAATTGTGTAATTTCCTTAATATAGCTAATTTGGGTTAATAACCCTAAATAAAATGTAGAAATTACATGCGACATCAATAAATGATGGAATCTTCATAATACCTTATTATAAGTACCTGAAATCTCGAGTATAATTATGTGTCAAATAAGATACACATAGCTCATGTTACATGTTGAATATCCTAAATAGATGAGAAAACCATAACATGATTAATACATGTAAACTAGGAGTAAAATGTGCATACAAGTATATGCAATCAAATAATCATATTATGTATCTTAATCTAAAATCTAAGACTAGTAACCTAATTCTAAGAGGATAATACAAGTAATGATGCACATATTCTAATGAACAAAGTTAAAACCTAAAATGGAGCTACTAGGGTTAATGAGGTGAATCTAATGATGGAATATATCTTATTTTCTTAATCAAGGTTTGACCAAGGTTATAATTGACATGGTGAATATGTGATGATTAGGAATATGTCAATTGGAGATTCTCTTTACCTCTTACTTGGCCTACTATACAATATGGTTGTATTATGTGTACAATACTTGGGAATATGATAGTGGATGAAATTAATGTTCTTGTATGCTACCTTTCTTGATTTTCATATATATATGGTTATGAACACATGAAACATTAAATATTTGTTCCATTATATCTAAGCACGTCAACTATTTGGTAGTAAAGTGCTAGAAAGTAAAGTACTTTAACTCTTTGGTACCAAAGTACTTGAAAATGATCCAACTCTTTGGTTGTAGATCACATTGTGTAATGATCTGACTCTTTATTAGTAGATCATAAGGCTATGCATTCAACTCTCAGGTAGTAAATGAATGGATGATATAATGGAACATGTGCCTAAAACATGTGTTATCTTTAGTTAATAAACATTCTTTGTTCGTGTATGCTTTTTTTTATATTTGCTTCTTACTACAAGTAATAGTTTATCTTATTTCCAAGCTATAGTATGAAAGATGTATATGAATCGCATAACATATTCAACACTATATTGTAGCATATTGTGCTGATGTGTATCACTTGTAATATCTTCTTTAGGTATTTGGACACATGATCTTGAAGACCTTGGTAGTTGGGAGTTGTGTGACTAGATGATGTACATGTGGATCTATTGTCTAAAGTTCTTATGTTAGAGTGTAGTATGTGCATGTGTAAAATTTTATCATTCAAAGTGTAATATCAAAGTTTGTAACAATTCATTTTGTAATTACATGTTGAATAGTGAGCTTGTTGTTATGGTTTATTCTTGTTCATGTGCATGTACATGTGCGACTTTGGTTTCCTCTAACTTATTCTGATCTTCTTCTTCTTGGCCTAGTGTGTAATGTTTAAATTGGGTTTCTTGCTAAGTTGAGGGTTTTAGTTTGGATGTAAAAAACATGGTCAAAGCATTGAAAATCCAGCAATGTCACAGTTCCTCATCTTCGTGCGACCTCAAGGAGCCCTTTTACAGGTCATGATACATGTGGAGAAGCCATAAAGGCTTTTCAACCATGGTTGGAGGCGACTGGAGCACAGAGGATCCAAACTCGAATAATAGAGACGACAACTACCAAAAACCATGTCGAGAAAGGCAGTGAAGCTGAGGAAACAAGGACAGAGGTCGGAAAATAAGAAAAATCATTAAACAAGGATCTATGCCACCAAGAACAGAGTGCTTGCACTATGATTCATAAACTAGAAAACAAAGGAATATGAATCGAGGAAGAACCTAAAGGAGAGCATTCCATTAGTCGTGGTTGCTTTACACTAAGCTAAAGAACTACCCCACATTGTTTCAAGGTCAGAAAGGGATCCACATGCTCAACCAAGGCATCAGCGATAAGCAACACTGAGCTAAATCCAAGGGGTAAGACGGGAACTGTAACATCCCTGACCTGGGTTATGAGGTAACCCTATTTGTTTTGGCTAAATAAGTTGCTTCAATCTTTAATATAATCCTCTAAGGTGTTTTGTTATCATGTGACACACTTATGTTCCATGTTTGGTCCTGATTGAATGCTATTTGAGCAATGTTCCTTTGTTTTGGACCAAAGTGCAAATTTACCCAAGTTGAGGGGTTATATTGCAATATGTCATATGTTGAACATGCCTTATGTGTCTTAGCATCATTATAGAGAGAATGATGCAAGGTGGTGGCTGGTGGAAAGCTCAAATTCCAAGTTTGGACTTGTTTGAATGATGTTGAAATAATATTTGTTTGTTTTGGACTAAAGTGCAATTTACCCAATTTAAGGGGTTAACTTGCAAATGTTACATGATAAATGTTCCTCAAGTTTTATATCATCATAATAATGAGAATGGTGTTGAGGTATGGCTTCCACAAGCCTGAGAATCAAGAAAGAGCTTATTAAGCAATGTTTGTGCTTTAAAACCTAGTTTTCGTGTAATATGCAATTTACCCAAAACCTAGGGTTCAATATGCAAAATACCACTTCTAGAGAATCCCTAATGTTTCTCGGTATCAATTAGAGACAAGAAAATCAGAGGACATCTCATTTGAATCTCTTATAAGGAGAGAATCTTGATATTAAAATAATCAAGATTTAAGCATAATTGAAACCCTAATTTAATTTGATGCAAAAATATATATATTAATTGAAGTGACCATCAATTAATAAGGCTTTGGTTGAAATCCTATAATTAAAGGACGTCCAAAGGCCTTGGGTTGCACCGAAATATCTTAAGTAGGTGAAGAAACCCACTCACATTTGTTAATTAAAAAGAATTGTCCACTAAAAATGGATAATAGTATTATAATGATTAAGGTGCTTAAAGTGGTTGCTTTAATTCAAGGATAAACGAGAGGTTTTTGAAGGAAAATAATATGGCTTTGTATGCAAGGAAGAGAGGGGGGTATGTGGCACATGAAATAGGAGATGAAGGATTTTCTACTACTTTCTCTCTCTTGAAAATTCACATGCATATACCCCATTTTCCACTCACTTGAAAGACTCTTTTTCGAATCCACTTTATTTATTTGCTTGGGACAAAAATGAAGGAGCTTAGGAGCAAGAGGAGAACGTGCCCCAACCTGTAGGTAAGATCCATGGTCATCTTCAACCTTGATTTCATGGTGGAAATCGAAATTCAATGCTTATTTTCTTCTTTTCTCCATTCAATGCTCAACCTTGATCATCCTTTACATACAAAGAGTTGAGAACGGACCTTGGACAGTTGAGAAAGCTTCATTCACCATTGAGGACGTTAGGCTTGAAGCTTGGAATCAACTTTGAAGGCAGGTTATATAACTTGAACCCTTAAATGTTATTATTGATTTCATTTCTTCATCATATGTAGATTCCTTTTCTTTTCCCGATTTTTCCTTTTGATTAATTGTTGAAATCACCACAAAGATCACAAAAAATTTCTAAGGTTTGTATCTTGAATATGATGATGTCATCTTAGCACACACCTCAATAAAAATCATGAGCAAATGGTTTCACATTTTGGTGACCAATCGGTCTCAAGACCGTTTGGTGACCAAACGGTCTCAAGACCGTTTGAGGTCAAATGGTCTCAAGACCGATTGAGACCAAACGGTCTCAAGACCATTTGGGATCAATTGCTGATGTAGTTGGATGAAGATCCAATGGTTCCAATTGATTCAATTATAATGGTTTCAAGAATGGATGATCCATTGATTACAAACCCTAATCAGATTGATTGGTTGAAACCCTAAATTGATTGAGTCGATTTCTATGTTGAATGGCTCAAACGGTCTCAAGATCGTTTGAGGGAAAATGGTCTCAAGACCATTAAAGGTCAAAGAGACTCAAGACCGTTTGAGGTCAAGAGGATTCATGTATGGATGGAGATCCAAGGGTTACAAGTTGATCTACTTTCAATGGTCTTAATGTTGGATGGTTCAATGAGTGGAAACCCTAAATCGATTGATTAAGAAACCCTAATTTACGGTTAAACAGTTTCAAGCTGATTGAGACCAAATGGTCTTAGACTATTTGAGGACCATTTGGTCTCAGACCGTTTGAGGGCCATTACGTTTCAAACCGTTTGGGTAAATTGATATTTAATTCAAACGGTCTCAAACTGTTTAGGGATTTTGAGATCAAGATTGTTTGATGGTCTAACGATCTTAAGACAGATTGAAAATTTTGGGATCAAGACCGTTTAAGGTCTAAGGGTTTGGAGGTTTGGTCTAAGACCGTTTGAAGGTCAAAGTACATCAAGACCGTTTGAAGGTCAAAGTACACCAAGACCGTTTGAAGGTCAAAGTACATCAAGACTGTTTGAAGGTCAAAGTACTTCAAGACCATTTGAGGGTCAAATACCTTAAGACCGTTTGAAGGTCTAATTGATTTAAACCATGTAAGTACAATTAACCACATGATTATTAATTATGTTTATTAAAGATAATTACAATGGATGTACCTCTCAAGTACTTAGGTGATTAGCACCTCTTGAGTGTTAACCTTTGATGCTTATGGAAGCAATATCTCAATACACTATGCTAACCCTAAATGTATGTACTTGAATGAAGGATTGACCTAATCTAATCAAGCTTGAAGTAATAAACATCCTAGAAAGAATGAGAGAGAGAGGAATTCATACATGTATAATAATCATGTAGTGGTTAAACCTCAACACTCTCAACATGAATAAAATATGTAATTAGGGTATGGTCCTTGATAAAGAGATCATGAAACCTAATTGAGAAGGTTGATGAGCCCTAACCCTAATTTAGGGCAATGCTAGGTAAAACCCTAATCTAGGGTAATGGTGTAACCCTAATCTAGGGTAATGGTGTAACCCTAATCTAGGGTGATGATATGAGAAATCCCAATTTAGAGTAATACAATGAAAAACCCTAAATTAAGAGAATTCTACATGAAACCCTAATTTGGGGAAAAGTTATAAGGGACCTTAATTCAAGATAATGATGTGATGTGAAACCCTAATCTTGGGTGATGCCATGTGAAACCCTAATGCAGTGATGTGATATGAATCCCTAATTAAGGGTGATGTCATGTGAAACTCTAATGTAGTGATGTGATGTGAAACTCTAATCTAGGGTGATGCTATGTAATGCAATATGAAACCCTAACCCTAATATAGGGTAAAGGTATGTGAAACCCTAATTTTGGTTATAGTGCATGAAACCCTAATCTTGGGTAATATGATGATAAACCATAACCCTAATTTTGGGCTATGGGTTGAGAAACCCTAATTTTAGGTAATGCTATGTGAATCCCAATATAGGATGATGTTATGTGAAATCCTAATGAAGGGTGTTGTTATGTAAACCCTAATTGATAAAGATGGGAAACCCTATTCCTCATAATGGAATAGTGACTAATATAATGATAAGTGAAACACCTAAAGTGGTAGATAATGGATAACCTTATATCAATAATGCATGAACTCAGCGATGAGTCTATATCATTGATGATGGTTGAATAATTCAAATAAGTGACTTATGACCAATATATTACATGATAAATGTGATGAACTGATGCTTAAAGTATTAGGATGGGAAATACCCTAGTACAAGATAAGTTGATGAACTTAAGTAAGTGACAAGTGATGACGAAAGTGATACATCAAGACATGATAGATATCATATTTAACACCTCAAGGTTGATATACCTTAATGTACCTTAAATCCAATATACTTGGATGAGTAAAACATGAAGTGTGTCATGTGTATTGTTACATTGAGATGTAATGTACTTTGATAAGTGTAGGCTAACATACCTTAAGAAAAGGTTAAGCTAAGTTAATAAAGCATGATGTAATTATATTCTGGTAAAGTTGAGAGAGGAACTCATATCTTGTGTTGATAATCATTTAATGATAAATGATGAGAATAAATAAGTATGGATGAATATTTATGTTATCAATGTTGGCTTCTAGTTGTGTGGAGTAATGAATTAGGGCTTGATCATCAATAACATGATCTTGAGAACCAAATGGTTAATAATGGAAAACCCTAAATATTATGAAGGGTGATGATATGTAAGAGAAACCCTAATCGATAAGGAAGAGAAACCTTAACCCCAATGATGGGAAGATTGTAATTCTTTTGTTGCATAAACTGTGTAAGTTATGTTACATACTTGAATAAAAGTATAATGATGAATGGCCTTGTGTGCCATGTGAATAATTTGTTACCTAGTGAGAGGTGACAAGATGTGCAATGGCCTGGTGAGCCATGTGAATAAGTTGTTGCCTAGTGAGAGGTGACAAGATGTAATGACCTTGAGAGCCATGTGATAATTTGTTTCCTAGTGAGAGGTGACACGATACTTAATAGGCCTTGTGAGCCATGTGAGATGCTTGTGTAGCAAGTATCATGTTTACCTTGGTTAGAAGACTTGAAGGTATTAGTTACCTGATAAGTGGTATCAAGTGTTCTTTGATGAACTGAGGGTTTGAATACCCATATTCCATAATCATGATGATGAGATGTTAAGGGATGAGAATGTCCATGATGTGACAATGGATTTATATCCCAATGTTTTATAAAGTTTTGAAAAGTACTTGATAGATGTATTATACTTTCTTTGTAGCATTTGTCATAATAATTCTTGTTTGAAACTTGACTGATGCTAAAAGAATATAGTAATGTACTTAATTAATCAAGTGAAATCTTATCATGTAGTGCCCTGGCCATATAACCATCAATGTCAGAATTTGCTAGATGGTAAAATGGATTGCTCCGCGACATAACCCGGAAGGCATATTTTTGAATATGAGGGGGTCATGGGCGAAAATATTCGTACGCCCTAATGGAGGAATTGATGTGAGATAAACATTAAATATCTCAATCCTTCATTATATATGTCGGGATGGATGTATCACTAGTCTTACAATATCGGGATGGATGTATCACGAATATCCCAATGATAAATAATGCCAGATCGATGTGAGATAAACAAGAGATATCTTGATTGCGAAGAGAGTGCAGCCGCCACTGTAACTCTATAGCGAAGTTGCCAGTATACCCTGGAAAGCTATTTAGCAGAGACACAAGATGTCCTGCATGGGATCTCGTACTGACCGAGATAAGGGAGGTCTTGGCAGATGGCCCTGCCATTGACCTTGTATGACACCTATTTTGACTTCGCAATGGTCGGTTGGAGTATGAGTGGTATACCTCATCTCCTCAGGGCCTAAGTATGATTGTAAAATGTAATCAGTCGTGTAGCGTATTTTCTTAAAGTTGAAATACGAGAATCATTGGATGGTGTTACCTTGCTTAGCATATCCTAGATGGATAAATGTTATACATGTTTTTCATTTACCTATTTGGATAAGTGACATGTTGCTTTATCAAGTTAGAGATGAAATGCTTTGAATAAGAATATTGCCCTAATCTATTTAAACATTGAATTATCAGATGTTGAATATATATATGATTCCTCTGCCCAGTTTTATTCTATGAATCTACAATAATAATGTTTCTGGCGGAGAGTTATATCTCTCGCTGGGACAATTTCAATTGTCTCACCCCCGTGGGATCTAACATTTTTAGGTGGATGCAAATAAGATGGTAGAAATCATACAGTAGGAAAAAGACAGCAGCATAAGGGATAACAGTAACATCTCAGGTGGAGATAATGGCTGTCATATTTTTTATAGAGAGTCCTATGTGTCATCTCTGTACTCTCAGGTCCTCGAAGTTAGTAGATAGTGCTTTTAATGAATCAATCTGGGATTTTGGCTTGATGCCTCGAGGTTCTTATGTTTCCTGTGTATAGTTTTAATAGAGCAGATGATGCTTGTAATCCCCGAGAAAGAATGGTACTTGATATGTACTTATGAACCAGGATGTAAATAAAATACTTTGGTTCTTGATAAAAGAGTTTTCATGTGTTTGGATCTCTTTGTAAATGGTTTTAATTTTTAGTGATTTTCAGTAATCCACTGTTAATGATCGGTTCCGCTTAGTTAATGATGTTTTGTTCGAATGGTGTGCCACAATTAGTGGTATCAGAGCTCTAGGTTCACTGAGTCTACAGAGACATAGGATTAATGTTGTTGAGTTTGTTTTAGTGTCTTCCAGTTTATCTAATAGTGTCTTTTACTCATATAGGAGAAGAAGAACTTAAATATGTCTGGATCACACGAAGAACATGCTGTTGAGAGCAGCAATGTTGCACCAACAGAAGGTGCAAGGGACCAGGCAAGAGGAGAATGACTGCCTGAGAACCCCCCAAATGAACCAACTATGATAAGAAATCATTCTTTTGACATCAGTGTTGCGCAAGATAGGACAACAATGATGCATATAGTGGACCATATATTAGCAATACAACCTAGATTACCAGCCCCCAATGATGAAGTTTTGGACTCCAATAGGATTCTTCCTCAACAAAATCATGTTGGAGCAATGAATAATGATGAAAGGAATAAGTTACAACCTGAAATCAAGATTTTCCATGGGTGTAGGCAGCCTGGACATATTAGAAGAGATTTTCTAGAAAAGGATAATGAGGAAAGAATTAAGAAAAGGCCTATCCAAACTTGGGATCAGAGGCCTAGTAGTTCCAAAAAGGGGAAGTTTTTGGTACCTCAGATACAACCAGGGTCTAGTAATAGGGAAAGGGCTACCCATAAAGGGTAAAAAACCTTTTAGACCATACCAAGAGAATAGAACTTGTCACCAGTGTAGACAGGTAGGATATCTAGAAAGGAATTGTCTAGTTGGAAACATAATGGTGACCCAACCGCTGAGGCAGAGTCAGCAAAACCCTCAAAGACAGAGGTCTAGTAGTGGTATTCGAGGACATAGACATATGCTCTAAGTAGGTCCATCTGCACCGAGCAATATAGTACGACGTTGGAATCAGGAAATGATAAGATTCTATAAAAAGAATAAGCCTGAGGCAGTGAACAAACTGTGAGATAAGACAGGTCAGATGAAACAGTTTCATTCTGAATTATTATTTCATGATTCTGTGTTAAATATAAGAAAGTAGTTGTTTTTGAGCTTCCTTTGACTGGTCATATGAGGATACAAGGAAGATGAGGACTTATATTTTTACTCAGTATTCCTTTAAATGCTTTATAATTTCTCTCATCTTTGTGAAAAGGGAATAAGATATATATGTGACGCCTGGAGGAAATCCATGAATGATAAGTCTTATGTTTTAAATGATATGAAAAGTAAGGAACATGATAGTAAACAAAGTGCATACTACCTAATATCAGTACTTGTGTACCCTGGCCATGTATATAATTATTGGAGATAGGGCAAGTATGGAACTCCTAGATTGTTATCTTTTTTATTACTCTGATCAAGTAGTCATTCTGAGACAATCTAGTGAGCATAAAGAAAATAGAAATATGGCGTGGATATTTTTATCACATCCTAAGCATAATAAAATAGAAATCTGAGATGATCTCAGATCAATCTGTACGTATGAGGAAATGAAAAGTATAATCCTTATGATAAGAGAATGAGAACAAGGGAGATGATCCTTGTTTAATAAAGCCTATGTGAAGAGTAAAGATCTTTTACCATAATGAGGAAATGGGAAATGTGATAAAATCACTAAACATTCATAATCATGATAAACAATAACAAAGGAATGAGTAATGACGTGTAATCATCCTTACAATTCCTATGTTGATGGCAAGGAACCTAGGATGAAACATGTGACATCCTTGATCTGGGTTAAACTCTAACCCTAGGTGTTTTGATTAAGAAAGATGATTGTATGCTTAATATTATCTTGTGAAGAGTAATTAGGGCTCAAGAGGAACTTATGTTGCAATTCTTGTCCTTCTTGAATATTGTTGAAATCAATGTTTTACTTGATTTGGACTAAAGTGCAAATTATCCGAGTTGAGGGGTTAAATTGCAAATTGTGCATGATAATATGTTCCTCATGTGTTGAAGCATCATGAGAGTAAAAATGATGTTGAGGTATGGCTTATGGAAGCCTGAGCACCAAGAAAGAGTTGATAAAGCAATGTATGTGCATTAAAACCTAGTTTTGGTGTAATATGCAATTTACCCAAAACCTAGGGTTCAATATGCAAATTACCACTTCAATAAGGTACCTAATGTTTCTTGGCATCATGTTGAGCAAAGAAAGTGAGAGGGGCGCCTCATTTGAATTAAGTTGGAGGAGAGAGAATCTTGATATTAAAATAATCAAGATTTAATCCTAATTGAAACCCTAATTCAATTTAGGGCAAAAATAAATGTATTAATTAAAGGGCCTTCAACCAAAATTAAAATGGTTGGATTCAGATGTGTGTGGAAGTCCTTGAGCTTTTCAAGGACCATGAAAATATCCAAGGGAGTGGATAACTCACTCACAATTTTATAAGAAAAAGAAATATCCACTCACATATGGATATTAGTATAATATGATTTGAGGTGCTTAATTTGCTTTTCTTTAAATCATGGATAATTGAGAGAAATTGGAGGCAAACAATATAGCCTCGGATCCAAGGAAGTTGAGGGGGAAGAGGCGGCTCCAATTTTGGGGTTAAATGAATTTTTATAAAGCATATTCTCTCTCATTGATTTTTTTATAAAAAGGCTCTTTACGAGCCAAATGAAAGGCTTTTTAGACCCCACTTCTTCCCTTTGCTTGGAAAACGACCAAGGGAACTTGGGAGGACCAGTAGGACGACCCCCAACCTGTTGGTAAACTCCTTTATTCCTTTTCACCTTGAATCCATGGTGGAATTCACAAATCAATGCATGAATTCTTCCTAATTCGATCCCCTCTTCAATTCTAACCATTCCTTTTCACTCAAACCTTGAGGACGAGCCTTGGAATGATGAAAGGAGTTGCATCCACCATTGTTTCCGTGAGATTGGAGCTTTGGAGCTCAATTGGAGGTGGGTTTTATAACTTGAACCCTTATTATTGTTATTGCATTCAATTCCTTAACAAATAATGATCCTTTCTACATTTACAATAATTGATTTGGTTGATTGATGCAATCACCATGGAAATCACAGAAGGTTTCATGAGTTTAGAGCTTGATGATGATGACATCATCACAAGCACACACCTCTCCAAATATCCAAAGCAAACGGTCTCAACTTGTTGGTCCAAACGGTTTCACCAAACCGTTTGGAGACCAAACGGTTTCAAAACTATTTGGTGTTTTGAGACCCAAACCGTTTGATGGAGTTGACCATTTGGGAGGGTTGACCGTTTGAGGTCAAAAACCTAATACATGTTGAATGATAATATAAAGGATCCAATTGATTAATTCAATGCATAGTTAATCACTAAGTAGCAAACCCTAATCGGGTTAATTGTTGATTTGTAATTGAGTGTGTTGAGTTTTTGGGTTCGTTAACCCAAACAGTTTCAAAACCGTTTGAGAATCACCCAAACAGTTTCAAAACCATTTGGAGGACAACCAAGACCATTTGAAGGTATAGGGTTGAGTATGGTTTGGTATTTGAAGATCCAAAGATACCAAATTGAAATGCAATCAATTGTTAATTTGATAATCAATCCAATGATCCAAACCCTAATTGGATGTCATGGATTTTGATGATGAGTTGGGAAAACGGTTTCAAAACCATTTAGAGGTCTAGAACCTCAAGAACGTTTGAGTTCAAGCACCTAAAGATCATTTGGATGGTCAAAGGTGGTGATTTATGGATTAAAGATCCAAGGGTCAATAATGGTTGAAGCTCAATAATTAAATTTATTGTAGGCTTCAATGTTGCGAATCATGATCAACGAACTGATGAAAGTACCGCATGAACCCTTGCAGTTTTGGGAATGATTTGGCCCAAACCGTCTTGAAACCGTTTGGGGTCAAACAATTTCAAAACTGTTTGGAGGCCAAACGGTTTCAAAACCGTTTGGTGATGAAACCTCAAAACCGATTGAAGGTTGTTGGTGATTCAATCACTTGGTAATGGAAGGTAATGAATGTTCCAATGATCCAATGATTGATAGTGATGGTAATCAAATATGGTACAAAGGTTAAAGACCCAAAAGTACCTAAATGAGTAGCACTATTAAAGGGGTAAACCCTAATCATTATAAGAACAATAATTTGGTACACTATATCAATCATAGTTGTATGTACTTGATTGAAGGGTTGTTATGACCTAATCAAGTTGAGAGGATGAAAGAATGGAATTCATACATGAATATGATTCATGTGGTGATTAAGGGTATGATATTTAGTAAAGAGATCATGAAACCCTAATCATGAATACAGACCCCAATTGACAAGGTTATTGAACTCTAACCCTAATTGAGGGCAATTCTAAATGAAACCCTAATCCAAGGTGAGGATGTAGCCGTAATCTAGGGTAATGATATGTGAAAACCTAATTGAGGGTAAAGAGATGTAAAACCCTAATTGGGATGAATAGTGAATCTCTAATTATGGACAATTGAATGAAATCCTAATGGAGATGAATAGTAAACCCAAATTGTGGGTAACTATAGTGGAAATCCTAATTAAGGATGATTCCATGTGAAATCCTATTCTAGGGTAATGCCATGAGAAACCCTAACTTAGAATGATGTATATGGGACATTGATGTGATGATGTGATGTGATAATCAAATCTAGGGTGATGTCATGTAATGATATATGATACCCTAGTTGAAGGTGATTCCATGTGGAACCCTAGTTGAGGGTGATTCCATGTGAAACCCTAGTTGAGGGTGATTCCATGAGAATCCCTAGTTGAGGGTGATTCCATGTGAAACCCTAGTTGAGAGATAGAATGAATTACCTTATAAAGGTGAAACATTTCAAGTGGTGGATTATAAGAAACCTTATTGTAAGCAATGTCTTTATCATTAGACAAGTCCACATCATTAAAGATAGTTGGACAATTCTAATGTGTGGCCTATGCATTATATGCTAAAGGTGAGAGTTTAGTGATGGAATATTGTATTAAGAGGGAAATACCTTCATACAAGATAAGTTGGTTAACTCAAGAGAGTTTGTAATGATGAGAAAAGTGATACATCAAGATATGATAGTTATCACATTCAGCACATCAGGGTTTATATACCTTGATGCACTTCAAATCCAATATAATTGGGTAAGAAACATATGAAGTGTGTTATGCAACTATTACAATAAAATGTAATGAGTTGATGCACTTTGATAAGTGTTGATTAATGTACCTTGAGAATGGGGTTAAGCCAAATTGATGAGTATAATGTAGTCATACCATAATGAGGATGAGAAATGAACTCATACCTTTAATTGATGATCATTAATGCTATATGATGATAGTAATGATCTCAAATAGTTATTTATGATATCTTTGAATGCCCTAGAGGTATGGAATAATGAGTTAAGGGTTGGACAGATAATATAATCATGAAACCCTAAATAATGAGAAATGGGGAAACCTAACCCTAATTTAGGGTAAAGGGAATGAAAAGCCCTATTTGATAGTAAACCCTAATTCCTGGTAAAGGAATAACGGTGTTACTATTGTGTCACATGATGTGATGAATGGATTGTATGACTTTTATCATGTCTAATAACCATGTAGGTATTATGAGATGATGAATATAACCAGGTTTGAGCTGTGACATTTATATAATAAATGTTGATTGGCCTTATGTGCCCTAATGTTGTTGCTGCTTAGTAAAAGTGGCAATGTGCATGGATTCTATGAGTCATATGAGTAAGTTGTTGCCTAAAAAGAGGTGACAAGATATTTTGTGGCCTTGAGAGCCATGTGTGATGCTTGTGTAACAAGTATCATGAATGCCTTGGTTAGATGACCTGAAGGTGATAGTTACCTAATAGATGGTAATGATGCTCAATGATGAGTTAAGGGTTTGAATACCCAGAACCACATGATTATGGTGATGAGATTGTAAGGGATGAGAATTCCCAGTATTGAAATAAGGGACTGAATTCCCAAGGTCTTTTAAAGACTGATAAGTATTTGATGAAAGTAGTACATGTCTTTTATAGCATTGTTGTAATAAGTCATGTTTGAGAACTTGGCTGATGCTAAAAGAATATGAAAATGTACTTAATTAATCAAGTGAAATTATATCATGTAGAGCCCTGGCCATAGATCCATCATCGTCAGTAATAAGGTGATGGCGAAATGGGTTCTCCGCGGCAAAACCCAGAATGCATATTTTGAATATGTGGGGGTCAATGGGGGAAAAATATCCTTACGTCCGGTTAAGAGATTGAGGGAAGGTAAACGACAAACATCTCAATCCTTCATGTGTCCGGATGGATATTTCATAAATCTCCCGATGGTTGGGATAGATGTAACATTAATCTCCCAATGATATTTAATGTTGGGTCGAGGAGATAAACATTAAATCTCTTGATGGCTGATGAGAGTGTAGTTGACATTGTAACTCTATAGCGATGTTCCAGTATACACTGGAAAGCTATTTTGAGCAGTTAACATAGTCCTACTTGTTGTCCCGCACTGACCGGGATGTGAGAGGTCATGGGAATCTGACTCTTCCATTGACTTATGTATGGTACCAATTTAAACTTCACAGTGGTCGGTTGGAGTATGAGCAGTATACCTCATCTCCTCAGGGCAAAAGTTTGATTGGAAAATGAAATCAGCCATATAGCATGTTTGCTTAAGGATTGAATATGAAAATTCATTGGCTGATGTTATATTTCTTTCATGCAACTCTAGTTCATTGATGTTATTCGTATCTGTTCGTATTCATTGCAAGTAGATGGATGAACTATGATTCTACTATGAGTAGATGCAATGTTCTCCTTGGAAAAGGAGATTACTACTCTTTGCTCATACAGTGATTTACCTGCTATTATTTATATATATATAAACCCTTCTATTCAGTTTCTTTTAATAAACTGCTATACAAATGTTTTGGCGGATCTAATGAGTATCATGAAATCAGCAATATGGAATGAATAAGTGTGTCATAAGCATAAGAAAGAGAAGTTTGAGAGAATCTCATATGAGCATGTTGGTATGAGGAACTAAAAGTGTACTCCTCATAAGATAAGAATAAGAATAAGGGAGATGAACCCTGTTCAATAATGTTGTAAGTATAATAAAGATCTTTTCCATAATAAGGAAATGGGAAATATGATGAGATCATGAGATGATCATAAACATACAAGATAACAATAAAGAAAGGGATCATGATATGCAATCATCCTTATAAATTCCTATGCTGAAGGCAAGGAACCTAAGATGAGATAAAGAGTAAATGGTTCATGAATAATTGAAAATACATGAATTAATAAGAGGAATATGAATCCTTGTTTTCTTTCCTTTTAGGGACATGGCAATCAGGTGGGTCTTAGGACACTTGATGTGCATAAGATAAAAATTTTCAAGTGATGGATACTTAGAAAAAGTATCAGTTTATCTTGGATTTTGGTTCCAAGGTGAAGACATATGTAATAATTAATGTTCCAAGATGAAAGGAAGATAAATATGTGATGCGTTCTCAACAGATGTGATAGATACCAAGATGAAAGATGCTGGTATCTGAGAAATATCAGATGGTTTATGTTGGCTACCTGGAGTGGTCAACCATGAAATTAGTCTGATTATATAAAATAATATGAACATCATATGTTAGGGGTTTATGATCTACATAAACATGATATTAATAAAGAATTCATGATGTTTCTATGAACAAGAAAAGTGTTACTTGACACAAAATTGAGTCCACAGTCTATGGTGAAAAATAGTGGAGCATGTGTCTTGTGTGTTTGATTCTATAAGAATCCTGTATGGAAACAATTTGTGTTGATCAAAGTTTTATGGTGTCTCCATAATAAGGAGATGATATTTGAAGACTAGATAGTATGATGAATGATATTTATCTGTCTTCCTTTATCTAGATTTCGGGGACGAAATCCTTGTTAGGGGTTTATAATTTGTAACATCTCTGACATGGGTTAAACTCTAACCCTAGGTGTTTTGATTAAGAAAGATGATTATATGCTTAATCTTATCTTGTGAAAAGTAATTAGGGCTCAAGAGGAACTTATGTTGAAATTATAGTCCTTCTTGAATATTGTTGAAATCAATGTTTTACTTGATATGGACTAAAGTGCAAATTACCCAAGTTGAGGGGTTAAATTGCAAATTGTGCATGATAATATGTTCCTCATGTTTTGAAGCATCATGATAGAGAAAATGATGCTATGGTATGGCTTATGGGAGCTTGAGCACCAAGAAAGAGCTGATAAAGCAATGTATGTGTATTAAAACCTAGTTTTGGTGTAATATGCTATTTACCCAAAACCTAGGGTTCAATATGCAAATTACCACTTCAATAAGGTCCCTAATGTTTCTTGGCATCATGTAGAGAAAATAAAATGAGAGGGGCACCTCATTTGAATTAAGTTGAAGGAGAGAGAATCTTGATATTAAAATAATCATGATTTAATCCTAATTGAAACCCTAATTCAATTTAGGGAAAAAATAAATGTATTAATTAAAGGACCTTCAACCAAAATCCAAGGGAGTGGATAACTCACAATTTTATAAGAAAAATAAATATCCACTCACATATGGATATTAGTATAATATGATTTGAGGTGCTTAATTTTATTTTCTTTAAATCATGGATAATTGAGAGGAATTGGAGGCAAACAAGATAGCCTCGGATCCAAGGAAGTTGAGGGGGAAGAGGTGGCTCCATGTTTGGGGTTAAGTGAATTTTTATAAAGCATATTCTCTCTCATTGATTTTTTTATAAAAAGGCTCTTTACAAGCCAAATGAAAGGCTTTTTTGACCCCACTTCTTCCCTTTTCTTAGAAAATGACCAAGGGAGCTTGGGAGGACCAGGAGGTCGACCCCCAACCTATTGGTAAGCTCCTTGATTTCTTTTCACCTTGAATCTATAGTGGAAATCACAAATCAATGCATTAATTCTTCCTAACTCGATCCCCTCTTCGATTCTAACCATTCCTTTTCACTCAAACCTTGAGGACGAGCCTTGGAATGGGGAATGGAGTTGCATCCACCATTGTTGTCGTGAGATTGGAGATTTGGAGCTCAATTGGAGGCGGGTTTTATAACTTTTACCCTTATTATTATTATTGCATTCAATTCTTTATCAAATAATGATCCTTTCTACATTTACAATAATTGATTTGGTTGATTGATGCAATCACCATGGAAATCACAGCAGGTTTCATGAGTTTAGAGCTTGATGATGATGACATCATCACAAGAACACACCTCTCCAAATATCCAAAGCAAACAGTTTCAACTTGTTGGTCTAAACTGTTGGTATGTATGCCCTGAGAGCCAATCATGTGATGATTGGTGGGATACAATAAGATTGATTTGATATACATCAAAGGCGATCTTCCAATTCTTTCTGGTTCAGTCATATGAGATAGTGATAGAACAGATTGAATGTCTAGAGAATGACAGTACTCAATGACGTATGCTTTCAGGTTGAGGACCTGAACGATGAGATCATACAGATGCTAAGAGTTTGTACATTCTTGTTGTGTCCCTAGTCGGATGTCATTGTGGAAGGTAGATAGACAACAATGACACACAAGACTAGATTGTGGTGTTGGTTTATGACAGAATCTCATTAGTCATGATATAGAGATATCAAACCAAACACATAGGTACTTGTTAGAGAACAAGGTACTGGACAGACCCACCGTGAGTTTGACACATGGAACCATGAGATGGTAGTCACAGTCAGTACTCACAGTGATGGTGGTGAGTGTGATTCTTAGACCTGAAATCACTGCACTCAACACATGTCGTTGGGCACACTTTGACATCATCAAACGCAGTCCTGAAACATGGGTTGTTATAAAGGTGATTATTGGGTGGCTTTGACACATGGGGCTTTTGAGGGGCGAGTGATAGATATGGGATTTGTCCCTCCTGAGGGAGTTTGATATCCATGGCCACTTGATGAGTAGGATTGAGAAAGGTGTGCACACATGTGTGAATCAGTATATGATACTGATGTCATACATATCTCTTCCAGTCTACTCTGAGATCAAGGAAGTGAATGAACGTTCACAGGATGACTGTTCCATGCCTCGAGTTCATTCAGGATATCAGAGACAAAGGAATTATACATTCGCTGTAACACCATTGACGGATTGTAGGATGAAAGTTGTTCTCCAACTTTCTACTTTCACTTGGGTAGCACTGATGTGTGACTAGGCACCACTCTTTGCTTGTGAAGTCATAAGTGTTATGGACTTTCACTGCCAACGTGAAATGGACCTGCAGGGTCACACACATAGGATTTAACCTGATAGAGGAGTTTTGTCCACAAAGCAATGTTTAGATTGATTACTAAAGGAGTTTAGTAGTTCAATTAAACACTCAATCAGTCGATAGCTCAATATCGTATGGTTCAAGGTGTTGTACGCATTGATTGGAGTATCAGATTGATTGAAATCGCAATTGACTGATTTTGCCCAACCTGTGCTCCCAACCGATCAGTTCATGTGATGAACCGGTCGACTGAGGTTGCTGATGTTGGTATGTATGCCCTGAGAGCCAATCATGGGATGATTGGTGGGATACATTAAGATTGATTTGATAAACATCAAAGGCAAGCTTCCAATTCTTTCTGGTTCAGTCATATGAGATAGTGATAGAACAGATTGAATGTCTAGAGAATGACAGTACTCAATGACGTATGCCTTCAGGTTCATGACCTGAACGATGAGATCATACGGATGCTAAGAGTTTGTACATTCTTGATATGTCCCTAGTCGGATGTCATAGTGGAAGGTAGATAGACAACTATGACACACAAAGACTAGATTGTGGTGTTGGTTGATGACAGAATCTCATTAGTCATGATATAGAGATATCAAACCAAACACATAGGTACTTGTTAGAGAACAAGTGTACCGGACAGACCCACCGTGAGTTTGACACATGGAACCATGAGATGGTAGTCACAGTCAGTACTCACAGTGATGGTGGTGAATGTGATTCTTAGACCTGAAATCACTGCACTCAACACATGTCATTGGGCACACTTTGACATCATCAAACGCAGTCCTGAAACATGGGTTGTTATAAAGGTGATGATTGGGTGGCTTTGACACATGGGGATTTTGAGGGGTGAGTGATAGATATGGGATTTGTCCCTCCTGAGGGAGTTTGATATCCAAGGCCACTTGATGAGTAGGATTGAGATAGGCGTGCACACGCATGTATGAATCAGTATGTGATATTGATGTCATACATATCTCCTTCAATCTGCTCTGAGATCAAGAAAGTGAATGAACGTTGACAGGATGACTGCTCCATGCCTCGAGTTCATTCGGGATATCAGTGACAAAGGAATTATAGATTCATTGTAACACCATTCATGGATTGTAGGATGAAAGTTGTTCTCCAACTTTCTACTTTCACTTGGGTAGCACTGATGTGTGACTAGGCACCGCTCTTTGCTTGTGAAGTCATAAGTGTTATGGACTTTCACTGCCAACGTGAAATGGACCTGCAGGGTCACACACATAGGATTTAACCTGGAAGAGGAGTTTTGTCCACAAGCAACGTTTAGATTGATTACTAAAGGAGTTTAGTAGTTCAATTAAACACTCAATCAGTAGATAGCTCAGTATCATATGGTTCAAGGTGTTGGACGCATTGATTGGAGTATCGGATTGATTGAAATCGCTTTTGACTGATTCTGCACAACCTGTACTCCCAACCGATCGGTTCAAGCGTTGAACCGGTCGGCTGAGGTTGCTGAACCGGTCGGCTCAAGAGTTGAGCCGATCGGCTCAAGCCCAGGGTGAAACGAGCGGTTCAAGTGTTGAACTGATCGGTTCAACTGGTGCAAGTAAGCAAGTTGGGAAAGTCAGGTCCGTGAGAATTTTCCTTGCGTTTCACTTGCCCAATTTGATTGGAACAAGGATTGGTATTCGATACCAATTAGAAACGAAAGTTGGAAAGTCAATCGGGAACTGATCAGGACCACGAACCGACCGGTTCAGAAGTGAACCGATCGGCTCATGGGTCCCAACCGATCGGTTGGTGCTCCAACCGACCGGTTCAGGTCCCCAACCGACCGGTTCACTTGTGAACCGATCGGTTCAGGTTGCGAGTTGGTTGGTTTTTGTGGAAAATCTCGAACCCTTCTACTCCTGCTTTAGTCCCGTATTGCCGGGCACAGAGAACCTTGTCCCATGACCCGCCTATATATATAGGGGTATTGGGGGCTTCTCAAAGTACAACTCAATGCAAGTCGGTTGCTTTGTGAAGTTGTCGTTCTCTCTAGTTTTGGTAACCGTGAGAGATCCCGAGCAAGTGCTTCTGCAAAAGGGAGGTGCGGCAAGGGAAGGACAACTGCAGTTGCAACTGGTAGCAGGAGAGTGTGTTGGCGACTAGTACGTCAACAGGAGGGTGCGACTCCTTCCACTTCCTTGTGGGACAAGGAGAGTGGAGTTCCAGGTGGTCAGTGTGGACTACTACAGAGGCGGGAGGACACTGCCGCTCAGGAGGACAACTGTCATCCGACAGTCCGGTAGGAGGAGGAGTCGTCAGTTCTGGTGCGACTAGGAGTTGCACAGACGCTGTCCAAGACCGGAGTTGAAGACCGCGCATTGCGCGAGGTATTGTCGCCGAGCAAGCCTCGGGACAAGGTATGATTCCACAAACCATCCTTTCCTATTATATAGACGTTGACGCGTTTCCTCGGTATGGGTTGGGGGAGAAATTTTTGTTTCCGCTGCCTTCTCTATCTCCCCTAAAATCCAACAGTGGTATCAGAGCCACGTCAACTGCTCTATATTTTAGGAATATCGATATGATCGATTTTGGTTATTCGCCTTTAATTATTGCATACAATGCGAATAATATTGGCTTTATGCATGTCCAATCCTAAATCCACAAATCCCTAATTACATATATGATATGTATTATTAATGCACTTGATATGCGTCGCCCTTAAACGAGTTTTGTGGTGGATGTGTGTAGCATGATTATGGCCTATAAACCCCTATCTGTGTGTGGTTGTTTGTGGTTGCTTGCATCTCAGTCTGCGCACCGATCTTCCCTCTCTTATTCCCGATGTAACTCGAACTAATTCAAGATTCTTTCCTACCTTTGCTCCCCCCGAATGTAACTCGGGGTTTCCCTTTTTTAAAGCAATGTAATAAATAGGATGGATTTTATTTCCTGTTATGTCGAAGACCGGCGGACATCAAGACGACAGCTGAAACGATCGGTTCAAGGCGTGAACCGATCGGTTGACGTTCTAGACGGTCAGTTCAAGGAGTGAACCGATCGGTTGATGACCGGTTCGAGGAGCGAGACGAGCGGGTGGCGGACATGACGAGATGCACGACGTCCAGGCGAACCGATCGGTTGGAGGAGCCAACCGATCGGCTGGTGGCACCCAGACGACCGGCTGGAGAGTACAGATCATTCATGTGATGAGTTGATCAACTCGGATGGCAAGGCACAGATGTTCATCTTGTACAGGTTGCATGTGATGTAGACCTAGATGACCGTGATTCCTCTTGGCTCGAGGAATCACATTAGGATGGCCATAATCATCGCTTTTTATCGTTTGTGCATGTTTTCTGTGGGATATAGCATGCATATGATACGTACTATGTATTGTGGTGATTGGATATGTATATGTATATAAAAACCAAATCCCTCATTAAAATATTAAGTTTTAGATGCCTTCCAAATGCGACACACATGAAAAGCTTGTTCGACCAAGTGTGGGCACGCCCTAGCGTGGTGCACCGTATACCTCGTGGAAGCGTGAAGGATGAATGTGTGGGTCTGCCCTAGCAGGGTGCATATTCATCGTGTTTGCTTTGGGTCGGACTTAACAAGGTGACCTAGATAGGATCTAGCGCCTTGAGGCATGGAGATGATCATTGCAAGGCGTTGTATATGACATCTTATCAAGAGTTGCATATGATGCAATTGGCAAAAGTTGCCTACCTGAGAGATCTAAGTTGTGGGCGATCAGCCCTAGCTGACTCATGACTTAGAGGATTTCAGGATCTTGCCCACTAGAAGGTTGTACGCTGCAATCTTCCGAATTGATGGTGAGGGCTATCAATTTGAACTAAAATAGTGGGAGCGATAATTAATTAAAGGCCTAATTTTATCGTCAATTTTTTCAAATCAATCAAACAAGTCAAAAATGAGTTTTTGGACTAAAATTGCATATATTTCCTTTTTGTTAATATAAATGGTTAATCAACAAATCACTTTATTTGCGATCGGTCTTTGAGACCAACAAATTAAATGGGAATAATTCCACGACTGGTTAGGATGATGATGAGAAGTGTTCTCAATCAAAGAGCGAAAGCTCTAAGTCCGAGTTATACCAGAACCAGATGAACTCGATCCCACCACATCAATGGCTGAAAATATGCTTATGGAAGCATACTGAGGATGACATTGATGAGGAGTGCTTGATGTTGTGTTCTCTGAACTATGAGTTGCAGAGACAACATGAGACATATGATGTCTCCAAGATACTGTCCTAGTATGTCATGACAGAAGGAGATCCAGTAAGGTATTCTCACACTCAATGTGATTGGGTATGTGGAAAACCTGATTAAGAAGGATTCCCTCTGAGCCAAGAGTTGGCTATTGGTATGATACTACAAATGTTGTGAGAATCATACAATTCATGATAAGCTACAACATGAACAACATTGACAAGCGTTGACAGAGTTGTTGGACATGTTGAGGATAGTAGAGGCAAAGATGAAGAGAGACAAACCATAGTCTTTGATATGATCAAAGAAAAGGTAAGTCTTAAGGGCAAGGGCAAGGGCAAAGCTAAGAAGTGTTCTGATGCTAGCCAGCAATCCAAGTCGTCTTCAGCCTCAAGGCACATGGGGAAAGGGTGTATGAGGGATTGCCCTATATATCTGGAAGAACAAAAGAAGATGAAGGAGGGGATGGAGATCTCCACTTAAGGTATCATGAAATGAACCACTTCTTTATCCGAGGTATATGATACCAAGATATGGATATGTCATATATGATATGCAATATCCGCAAAGAAGTGATGGCCTTTGTGAAAGGACCAAGAAAGAAGTACCCATCATTGGAGCAAGTGTTGCGGCCATAGATAGGAGTATCTTTCAGTTTATTTCATCCTAAAGGGCACGAAATAGAGTTGAGAACTGCTATTTCATATATTGCCAATAGATAGAAACACTTTATTATTGCATATTGTATGACAATGATGGCAATTAATAAAGTTGATGTTTCAATCTCAAAGATATGATCTTTGTGGCAATGCCTTATTTATCTTGTGATACATGGTATGCATAAGATAAAATGATACCTAAAGTTATTGATAACTCAAACAATCAAATTAGCATCAATCATGAGAAATTCATTTCTAGTTTCCATATGATGGATAAATCTAGACTCTTTTGGTTAGAGAACCAGTAAGAGACATGAATCTCTTGTACACGATTAATCAATCTTCACTAATGGTAGTGGGAGAATGATTGTCCTATTAGGTATAATACATGTGATGTATTTACATACCAATTGGAACAAATGCTAATACTTCAAATGGTGTTTAGAGAAATACCAATATGAATATCTTGAAGTGTTCAAGATTATCATAAATGAAGTACAAATTTGGTAAAGTATTAATTCTTGATGAGATCAATGAATAAAATACTTGGACCAAATGTTTGAGATCCTTATGAGTGATTATGATAATGTATCATAGTGAACTCATGATTAAGGCATGGTGATGTCTGAATCAAGAAGGAATCATACTCTAAGGAGTTAGAGAATGATTATCAAATAACTGAATTCTTCTTAATAAAAGAATACCCCACACTAATAAAAGAAATTAAGAATCACAAGGGTTGTGAGTTCTTATATCTTTAACAGATACACCTCAATTATCTATGTGATGAGTTGTTCATGTGATGAGTCAACTATCAAGATGAATATGAGGAACTGAATCTTGAGTTATGGTTTAAAACCATTACATCCTAAATGACTTCCATGTGAACCATAAGGTATGACCTTGATGGTAGCACTCATTGGATCATATCCATAAGTGCAGATGAGTCTTAAGTGTTAAGACACATGGATAACATTTTGAGAAGGATGATGCTTGTTGATTGCAACTTAATGACTGAGACATTTGGCATATGGATACTGAAACCGCATTCCTATGAGGAATAAAACTAGGATGTGTATGTGACACAACCTATAAGGTTTATGAATCCACTAATGCAAATGAAGTCTATAAGTTACAATGGACAAATCAATGTGATTGATTGAGTACAAGCAACTCAAAATTGGATCTTTATTTTGATGATATAGTCAAAGGGTTTGACTGATATGTCAAAGATAAAGAAGGGATTTGTGATTTAGTGGGAGCGTGTTCACATTCCACATATTGATGTGAAATGGAAATGTTCTAGATTGGAAATCCGAATGTGGAAATTATCTTTAAGGAAGATAGAGATGTTTCCTATGTGATAGGAATAAAGATCTATAGAGATAGTTCTCGAAAAATCTCTTGACCTGGAAAGAAAAAACATACATTGGCAATCTGTACTGAAGGGTTCAGTATGCACAGATTCAGTGGGAGAAAACTTGTCCATGTTACATGGAGTTAGTATCCCAAGGCCAAGTGTCCAATTCTTATGAAGAATGGGAACACTAAGAATAGATATGGATCTATCATGTATGTAATCATCCCATTATCTTGCATGTATGACATGGCAAGAATAGAATGCATTCATCATCTTGTATGTAGGACATGGCAATATGATGTGCTCATCCTGATAACTCGTATGTGGGACATGATGAGTGGATGTCTGTCTGTTTCCAGTAAGGGTTACTGGAATACCATAAGAACTTGATAAGTGCCTGTGAAGTACTAGTTCTATGGAGATAAGGAAGAGTTCGATGTAAAGAGTTACATTGATGCGAACTTCCGAAAGGACAGAAAATTAATCGCAATATATATACATAAGATGTATAAAAGTGAAAGTTTGTTGATAATTGGAAGTGTTCCAATAAAGCCATTTAAAAGGGAAATGCTGAGTATCTGTGTGTTAGAGAACAGCAGTGGATACTATATGGATCTGAAGGTTCATGGGATGAACTTATATTCCACTCATTGATGACAAGTCTGGAATCCTTGATCATGCAATGTGGCTAAAGGTTAGCAATGGAATACTAGATCGCATATTACGGCAACTCCATCTCATATGTGTGACGTACAGCGAAGAGATGAGAGACATGCAATTTATACTGACTTTGGCAAGGTGTTTCCATTACTCACTATGTTCACACTAAGAGCACAGTAACATGTGGGACATGTTTGAAGATCACTATGAATATGATTCAAGAGTGATTGGCTCGCAGTGCAAGTGGGAGTCTGTTGGTATGTATGCCCTGAGAGCCAATCATGGGATGATTGGTGGGATACATTAAGATTGATTTGATAAACATCAAAGGCAAGCTTCCAATTCTTTCTGGTTCAGTCATATGAGATAGTGATAGAACAGATTGAATGTCTAGAGAATGACAGTACTCAATGACGTATGCCTTCAGGTTCATGACCTGAACGATGAGATCATACAGATGCTAAGAGTTTGTACATTCTTGATATGTCCCTAGTCAGATGTCATAGTGGAAGGTAGATAGACAACTATGACACACAAAGACTAGATTGTGGTGTTGGTTGATGACAGAATCTCATTAGTCATGATATAGAGATATCAAACCAAACACATAGGTACTTGTTAGAGAACAAGTGTACCGGACAGACCCACCGTGAGTTTGACACATGGAACCATGAGATGGTAGTCACAGTCAGTACTCACAGTGATGGTGGTGAATGTGATTCTTAGACCTGAAATCACTGCACTCAACACATGTCGTTGGGCACACTTTGACATCATCAAACGCAGTCCTAAAACATGGGTTGTTATAAAGGTTATGATTGGGTGGCTTTGACACATGGGGCTTTTGAGGGGTGAGTGATAGATATGGGATTTGTCCCTCCTGAGGGAGTTTGATATCCAAGGCCACTTGATGAGTAGGATTGAGATAGGCGTGCGCACGCATGTGTGAATCAGTATGTGATATTGATGTCATACATATCTCCTTCAATCTGCTCTGAGATCAAGAAAGTGAATGAACGTTGACAGGATGACTACTCCATGCCTCGAGTTCATTCGGGATATCAGTGACAAAGGAATTATACATTCACTGTAACACCATTCATGGATTGTAGGATGAAAGTTGTTCTCCAACTTTCTACTTTCACTTGGGTAGCACTGATGTGTGACTAGGCACCGCTCTTTGCTTGTGAAGTCATAAGTGTTATGGACTTTCACTGCCAACGTGAAATGGACCTGCAGGGTCACACACATAGGATTTAACCTGGAAGAGGAGTTTTGTCCACAAGCAACGTTTAGATTGATTACTAAAGGAGTTTAGTAGTTCAATTAAACACTCAATCAGTAGATAGCTCAGTATCATATGGTTCAAGGTGTTGGACGCATTGATTGGAGTATCAGATTGATTGAAATCGCTTTTGACTGATTCTGCACAACCTGTACTCCCAACCGATCGGTTCAAGTGTTGAACCGGTCGGCTGAGGTTGCTGAACCGGTCGGCTCAAGCCCAGGGTGAAACGAGCGGTTCAAGTGTTGAACCGATCGGTTCAACTGGTGCAAGCAAGCAAGTTGGGAAAGTCAGGTCCGTGAGAATTTTCCTTGCGTTTCACTTGCCCAATTTGATTGGAACAAGGATTGGTATTCGATACCAATTAGAAACGAAAGTTGGAAAGTCAATCGGGAACTGATCAGGACCACGAACCGACCGGTTCAGAAGTGAACCGATCGGCTCATGGGTCCCAACCGATCTGTTGGTGCTCCAACCGACCGGTTCAGGTCCCCAACCGACCGGTTCACTTGTGAACCGATCGGTTCAGGTTGCGAGTTGGTTGCTTTTTGTGGAAAATCTCGAACCCTTCTACTCCTGCTTTAGTCCCGTATTGTCGGGCACAGAGAACCTTGTCCCATGACCCGCCTATATATATAGGGGTATTGGGGGCTTCTCAAAGTACAACTCAATGCAAGCCGGTTGCTTTGCGAAGTTGTCGTTCTCTCTGGTTTTGGTAACCGTGAGAGATCCCGAGCAAGTGCTTCCCGCAAAAGGGAGGTGCAGCAAGGGAAGGACAACTGCAGTTGCAACTGGTAGCAGGAGAGTGTGTTGGCGACTAGTACGTCAACAGGAGGGTGCGACTCCTTCCACTTCCTTGTGGGATAAGGAGAGTGGAGTTCCAGGTGGTCCGTGTGGACTACTACAGAGGCGGGAGGACACTGCCGCTCAGGAGGACAACTGTCATCCGACAGTCCGGTAGGAGGAGGAGTCGTCAGTTCCGGTGCGACCAGGAGCTGCACAGACGCTGTCCAAGACCGGAGTTGAAGACCGCGCATTGCGCGAGGTATTGTCTCCGAGCAAGCCTCGGGACAAGGTATGATTCCACAAACCATCCTTTCCTATTATATAGACGTTGACGCGTTTCCTCGGTATGGGTTGGGGGAGAAATTTTTGTTTCCGCTGCCTTCTATGTCTCCCCTAAAATCCAACAGCTGAACCGGTCGGTTGGAGTGTCCAGGCCGATCGGCTCATGCCCAGGTTGAAACGACCGGTTCAAGGGTTGAACCGATCGGCTCAACTGGTGCAACCGACCAGTTGGGAAAAGTCATGTCGGCAAGAATTTTCCTTTGGTTTCGAATCGCCCAATTCGATTGGGGATAATATTGGTATTCGATACCAATTGGGAAAGAAACAAGGAAAGTCTTTTTGAGCCAGATTAGGACCATGAACCGATCGGTTCAGGGCACCAACCGATCGGTTGGAGTGCCCCAAACGATCGGCTCAGGTCCAACCGATCGGCTCAATGGCCGAACCGATCAGTTCAGTTGTGAACTGATCATTTCAAGTTGTGAACCGGTTGCTTTTTGTGGAAAATTCTCGAACCCTTCTACTCCTGCTTTAGTCCCGCATTGCCCGGGATGGAGAACCCTGTCCCATGACTCTCCTATATATATAGGGGTATTGGGGGCTTCTCAATGGACAGCTCAGCGAAACCAGTTGCTCTGCAATTTGTCGTTCTCTCTGGTTTTGGTAACCGTGAGAGAGCCCGAGCAAGTGCTTTCCGCAAAAGGGAGGTGCAGCAAGGGAAGGACAACTGCAGTTGCAATAGGAGGCAGGAGAGCGTGTTTGTTACGACCCCATCTGAGCTTAATTGGTAAACTAGGGTTTATCTAGACAATCGCAAAGATTAATTAGAATAATCATTCTTGAAATCTAATTAATGACAATAACACAATTAGGATGTTTTAACTATGATAAGAAGTCTAAATGTTCTTTTGTCTTGAGAATTAGGGTTTGAGAAGCATAAACCCTAATCGGCCCAAATAGGGTTTTGATGATACATGAATACAGAATTTGATAAGTATAATGTCTCACTAAATGATTTTTAATATTTTATGTGTAACTCTGATTTACTTCAAATTTGGATACGATTTGGATATATAAAATGTGAACAATATTGGTAAATATCAGAAATTTTGAAGAAGGTTCTGACCTGTTTATCGGTCGAGTTTCAAACTCGGCCGATCACAATTTCAGAATTTTACAGCAGTGTGGTAATTGAATTTTATCTTTTTATTGGTATATCCAATTGATCTCAAATTTTAACTGTGCTTGAAAAACACAGTTTTAGACACTATTTTAAATTGGCATAATTTTTGGATGACTTTTGAATCCCTACAGTAAGGGTGTCGGTCGAGTTTTGTGCAGGACAAACTCGGCCGAATATTCTGCAGACTGCAATATAGCAGTGCACTGTTCTATTTTTAATTATTTATTGGTAACTCCAAATGATCTCAAATTTTAACTGAAGCTTTATAGATCAATTATAAACAACATGCTAAATTCCCATAATTGTTGGAGAATGTTTGATCTCTGAAATAAACGAATTACAGTAACTTTTGTATAACTGAATATTCAGCCAATATAATTAAAGTTAAGTGTTGGGTCAATATGCAATTGACCCAAGCAGCTCAATTGACTTATATGATCGACCAAACATACACACAGCTCTCATTCTTCGTCATCCATCCCAGAGAAATGAAAATCTAGAGAGAGAGGGAGAGTTAGGGCTTGAGTGGAGAAAGAGGAGGAATTGCTGAATTAGGGTTTTGCAATTCCAAGAAGGGTGAAATCAAGTAAGTTTGGATTGTTTGCATAGAATTTTATGGTGGATCTTCTCTCTCATATCAAGATTCCATCCATGCTCTGATTGGATCCAAGATGATGTCGAAATTCCCTCTTTTCTCACCCTTTCTTCATAATCCCTCATTTTCAAGGTTCCCGAGTTGAATGGAAGAAGAATTGGGAGATTTGCTAGGGATTTGATAGGAATTCGAGATCCCCTGAGTTGAGCTGCGGTTTTGAGGTGTTTTCACACCTTAGGGTGAGTGGGTTCTTCCTTCAAACAGTATAATGCACGAATTTGATTATAGCACCTAAATCCCTAAATGCTTAGCATGTGATTCTAAATCTTGAAATGTCCGTTTGATTTAAGTTGTTGCAAATTGATATGTTATAAATTCCTTCTCTATTTGAATGACTCTTTAATGGTAGATTCACATCAGAAACGTATACAACACTTCCTAGTAAGAATGCCTTTCAGATTTATATCAAATGATGTAATTAGGGTTTAACCTAATTGAGACATCACTAGAGTTTCAACCTTATTGAAAAGGACCGGTAATCCTATAAATGGTTAGGATGTACCTCATGGGTTATCTTAATTGAATTTTATCCTTGATACATGATATCTCAGTGAATGGTATGGAAAACCTAAACTTAGTTAAATTTCCATGGTTTCATATCTATATTGATTGTATATGATTGGTTGGAAACAATCTTTATTTTAGTGAATGCTTATATCCTATGAAATTCTTATGAGAGTCATGTGACGAGTGAATGAGGCAAATGAAACCCTAAAGAGTAGGGTGTTGGCATGTGATGAATGAATAAGGCAAATGAAACCCAAAGGATAGGGTTTTCAATGAATCATATTATGATAATATGAAAGGTCTCAATATGAGATGTAGTGATGCTTAATTGTTGAATTGTATGCTTCTAGTGCATTTAACTTTATATGCTTGTTCTCTCTGAGTTGATATCTACATACTGTAGGGCTTCTTATATTTCAATACATATCTCGTAAATTGCAGGTGATGAGATATAACATGCCCTAGAGAGGGATGTTACTGAGACATGGTATATGTTGAATACATGAGCTATGATGTTTTATATGATATGATATGGCAGGCCGTGTGAGCCTTGTGACAAATGTAAAATGAGTTATGATTTATGTTTTACATGTGACTATAATATTAATGTTAGACTTAGGTGCCCTGAATACCGTAGAACCCCTTTGACAGATCTGCTTCTTAGGGGTGAAACTCGTGTTGCAACATTATCCGTGCGATGTCATGGAGACACGAGGACAGAGAGAGCAGTGTCCAACAACAACGCGTGCGATGTCACGGTGGCACTGGAGAAAATTGGGGGTTATTGCAACAAGATCCGTGTGATGTCATGGAGGTAACCCCGTGAGACTCTCCGCCTGTGTACTCAGGTTAGAGGAGGAGTCTAGAGCACTCGATGTAGTGCAGTGAGGCCGATGAGCCTGAAGGCCGATGAGCCTGCGGGGTCCTGTGGCAGAGCAGGGCTGGCGTCAGACTTAGCATTTCCCGGGTGTGTCGCTAAGTCTTGTACGGTGTGGTCGTAGTGCACTGCGAGTCTCTTATGCAGAGAACACTGCATAAGATCAGGGCATAATCTAAAATATGATCATATAGGTTCACAGAGTTCCTTATAAATGAAATAGTTAAGGAAGACTAGAGTAGTCTTCTAGTAGTTATGCTTTGGATGCAATATTTACATTCTTTGTTATTTCAGTTATATTGTTTTAGAACTGCTCAGTGTAGTATTTATTGTTGTTAAATTTCATATCGTTTACTCAAATTATATCTGTAATCACATTAGTGCATTAGTCTGTTTCCATGAAGTACTCATTCACTGAGCGAGTAGGCTCACCCCTCTACTCAAACATTTTTAGGGTTAACCGCGTGGACTTGAAGATGGTCAGAGCATCAGTGTAGACCTGCCACAGGATTCATGTATGAGATTAGTTGAGTCAGTCGGTCCTTGTCACTCTAGGTCCTCAGTAAGAGTTTAGAGAGAGAGTTGTAATTGCAATGTGTAATATTTTTTCTCTTTGATATGTATGCTAATTAGCAAGTTTCATGTGCATAATGTGTGAAAGACATCGTGAATGCTTATACATGTATCTTTACTATTAAAGTCTGATTAGTAGAAGAAATGTTCAGATTCCTTTGTTAAGATGATATGTGGTTCAATGCGGGAAAACAAGAGTTTAAAAGGAAAGAAAAAGTTAAGGGTGTTCTTTGTGTTGTATACAAATCCTATCTTACGCCCTAATCTCATGATTTGAGAAAATTGTGAGATCAGGGTGTAACAGCTTGGTATCAGAGCCTAGGGTGAGTTGTCAAGGACCATTAAGTTAGTTAGTTAGAGTCCTATGTGTGGCAGATATGAGATGTTTGATGTTAGCTTTGGGGATTTGAGTATTTGGATATCCTGGCCCGATATCTGAGTACTTGGATCAACCAGTACAAGCTACTCTGTCTATTCTCTCACGTATACCCTGGCCAGGTATACAGTGGAAGAATGGGCTAGAGAGGAACCCTAGAAAGGTTAGGGTTAGATAACGAGAAAAGAAACAAGAATTAAGAGCATAAATGTAAAAAGAGATAGAACTTACATTTCATAATGTTGTTTTTGTTGGAAATGTATAGAAATGATCTTATATGTTTGAATTTAAATATTCAATACTTTGAAATATGGGTCTTTAATATCTGTTGTACACTATGCAATTGTAGCATTTATTGATTTTATTCTTTGTAACAAGTAGACTAGAATTGACCTTTGAATGGGATTTTGTTTCTATAGTTTTTCCCGCTGATTCGAGTGAAATTGACATCAGCAGGTCTGTTTAGGTTTTCAGTCTGTACGCGATTCGGCCGAGTTGTATGTGATTCGGCCGAGTTTCCTTAATAGGCAATCGAACAGCAAACGGATCGGCCGAGTTATATGTAATTCGGCTGAGTTTCCTTTTTCAGGAAATCAAACGGCAAGTTAATCGACCGAGTTTCAAGCGGATCGGCCGAGTTGTGAAGCAATCGGCCGAGTTTCTGACCAATCAGCCGAGTTTCTGAGCTGTGAGTGGCAGTTCAGGAAGAATGTAATCCTTTTTAGTTCTTGGCTTCAGGATTTCAGGTTTGGCCTGGTCCGGTTGGCAGGATGCGTTATTAGGATCTAATGAATCCTATCAATAGCATAGTAAGAATAGAATTGGAATAATTAGACCCATATCAGAGTAAGAATGTACATATAGTAAGATGTTGAAACATATGGGCAAGATCAGAACAATTTAGAATTAGTTGAAACTGATATCTGAGGTTTAACTTTGGGGTCTCAAATGTGAAACCCTTAATTGGGAATAATAGAACATGATATGAAGCTCATAATCAATTTATTGATTAATTTTGCATGAACTATACATATGAAATATAGAAAAGATATGTGAAATGTATGTATGTATGTATGGTTCAAGATAACAAGAATCAATCATGAAGAATGAATCATATAATAGCGTATAATGCTTTTATGAACTCTAAAGCAAAGGCTAAGTAGAGAATAGGGTTGAGCTTTCAATAGGTCCATAGAAGTGAAGAGTCTTCAAAAGAGTAAAAGTGAAGAGAATTATATGATCATATAATTCTCTTCACTTTTACTCTTTTGAAGATCATATAATTCATAAGACTAGAACAACAAACTAGTTTCTAAGCAAAGAACATAGGTGTAGTTTAACGAATGAATAAGTCATACAAAGGTAGACTGTATTCAGAAGAGAAAAACTTGATTGAAAGAGAAACTATGTTTGACCCATACATGATCCACTTGATTTAAAAATGAAGAATATGTAATGTATTCAACATGAGAAAAAAAAACTAATAGAAGGACTATTAATTTAGAACGTTAACTTCACAATAGTATAAAAATAAAGGAGGAAATATGTGCAACATGGTATGCATGACCATACATATGAACAAGCAACATGGTCATAAGAGAAAAATTTAGAATTAAAGATGACGGGTTAAAGAGTAGTATATGGTAAGAGGACTATGAAACGTAAGAAAGGGTTGAAATATGTTGGAGAGGTTATAAAATAAATAGGTTGTGAGATTCAAGCAAGTGCTAATTAATCAAATATCTCTGTTGATAACTAAGTAAATCTACATACGAGAATGTATTAAGGGAATGTTTGAATATAAGTATTCCAAGTCTTAAAATCATCTTCTCTTTCATATATTCCTTAATAAGAGCAAGGGGGGAATGAAATTATAATAGAAAATGAGTCATATATGGTGCATAACTACCTTGGTGGGGTCATCTAGTGAATGTAATAGTGACATACAATATGATGAAGTGTGATAAGAAATAAGTTCTTGTGTGATAGCAAGAATGATGAATAATCTATTCCTATCTTAAATGCTTCAATGTTAATGATGTTTATTGTATATAATCATATGAAAAGGATAGGTAGCAAAAAGTAAAGAAGTAATGAATGAGCAGAGAGATATGGGAAAATACTAGCTTTGTGTAATATGTGTATTTGTTTACATGTATGATTTGTTGAAGGCATATTAGGGTATGAAAGTTGGTTCTACATATGATTTTAGTGTATGTGTGCAAGCTATATGTTAAATTAAAGGCGTATGATAGTTGTAGTAATTCATACATGATATGCATCCTAGTATTGTGTATTTGTGATATGGTGATATGGTTTGGATGATGTCTAAACACATGGAGAGATACCCTTAACAAGGTAGTTATACTTATTCACTCATATTAATAGAAAGGGATGATAATTAGATTGTTTGGACAAGTAACCCTAATGAGGTGTAGCTTGTTATACCTAGCTCTAATATAACTGAGTGATGGTAATTGAGTATGATTAATGCTTGAATGACTGATACAATTGTGGATTACCTTATTACTGTTGTTGAAACCCTAAAAATGATATAATACGATGGTTACACTTTGAATTGTGTGTGGGCCCATAACCCACAGGTCCCAGGATCGAAACGGGATAGTATAGAATGAGGTGGTAATGCTTCACCTCATACATCCATGACCCAATGAGGATGCCAAGAGTAGTATTGTGCAATTGATTGTTGAATATAGTCTTTTAATTCAAGATTGTTTTGCTAATTGAATAGCACTTGATTAAAGTTTAAAACAGTATGGTGAACTTGCTTTTATCACTTAAAGGTGATACAGAACAATAGAACTCTCTGAGCAACATAAGTTGAGATAGTTGTATCAGAGTATCAGAGTTGCGCAGCAAAAGCGTGGTGGTTTATCATTGCATTCTATGTTTGACTGTGGCATAAAGAATTTGCTTGATATCATTGAGAACTATTTGAAATATGTTGTGATTTAGTAAAGAATTAAAAGATCTAATGTTGAAAACTACATTCAGGTATGAAATACAAGAATATGATGACATGGAAGGCTTTAGAAGCTTAGAATAACCTTGAATGTATCTTTCTTGTAGGTTTATGTTTCGAGGATGAATCATGCTAGGGGGGAAAGTTGTTACGACCCCATCTGAGCTTAATTGGTAAACTAGGGTTTATCTAGACAATCACAAAGATTAATTAGAATAATCATTCATGAAATCTAATTAATGACAATAACACAATTAGGATGTTTTAACTATGATAAGAAGTCTAAATGTTCTTTTGTCTTGAGAATTAGGGTTTGAGAAGCATAAACCCTAATCGGCCCAAATAGGGTTTTGATGATACATGAATACAGAATTTGATAAGTAGAATGTCTCACTAAATGATTTTTAGTATTTTATGTGTAACTCTGATTTACTTCAAATTTGGATATGATTTGGATATATAAAATGTAAACAATATTGGTAAATATCAGAATTTTTGAAGAAGGTTCTGACCTGTTTATCGGTCGAGTTTCAAACTCGGCCGATCACAATTTCAGAATTTTACAGCAGTGTGGTAATTGAATTTTATCTTTTTATTGGTATATCCAATTGATCTCAAATTTTAACTGTGCTTGAAAAACACAGTTTTAGACACTATTTTAAATTGGCATAATTTTTGGATGACTTTTGAATCCCTACAGTAAGGGTGTCGGTCGAGTTTTGTGCAGGACAAACTCGGCCGAATATTCTGCAGACTGCAATATAGCAGTGCACTGTTCTATTTTTAATTATTTATTGGTAACTCCAAATGATCTAAAATTTTAAATGAAGCTTTATAGATCAATTATAAACAACTTGATAAATTCCCATAATTGTTGGAGAATGTTTGATTTCTGAAATAAACGAATTACAGTAACTTTTGTATAACTGAATATTCAGCCAATATAATTAAAGTTAAGTGTTGGGTCAATATGCAATTGACCCAAGCAGCTCAATTGACTTATATGATCGACCACACACACACACAACTCTCATTCTTCGTCATCCATCCCAGAGAAACGAAAATCTAGAGAGAGAGGGAGAGTTAGGGTTGAGTGGAGAAAGAGGAGGAATTGCTGAATTAGGGTTTTGCGATTCCAGGAAGGGTGAAATCAAGTAAGTTTGGATTCTTTGCATAGACTTTTATGGTGGATCTTCTCTATCATGTCAAGATTCCGTCCATGCTCTGATTTGATCCAAGATGATGTCGAAATTCCCTCTTTTCTCACCCTTTCTTCATAATCCCTCATTTTCAAGGTTCCCGAGTTGAATGGAAGAAGAATTGGGAGATTTGCTAGGGATTTGATAGGAATTCGAGATCCCCTGAGTTGAGCTGCGGTTTTGAGGTGTTTTCACACCTTAGGGTGAGTGGGTTCTTCCTTCAAACAGTATAATGCACGAATTTGATTATAGCACCTAAATCCCTAAATGCTTAGCATGTGATTCTAAATCTTGAAATGTCTGTTTGATTTAAGTTGTTGCAAATTGATATGTTATAAATTCCTTCTCTGTTTGAATGACTCTTTAATGGTAGATTCACATCAGAAACGTATACAACACTTCCTAGTAAGAATGCCTTTCAGATTTATATCAAATGATGTAATTAGGGTTTAACCTAATTGAGACATCACTAGAGTTTCAACCTTATTGAAAAGGACCGGTAATCCTATAAATGGTTAGGATGTACCTCATGGGTTATCTTAATTAAATTTTATCCTTGATACATGATATATCAGTGAATGGTATGGAAAACCTAAACTTAGTTAAATTTCCATGGTTTCATATCTATATTGATTGTATATGATTGGTTGGAAACAATCTTTATTTTAGTGAATGCTTATATCCTATGAAATTCTTATGAGAGTCATGTAACGAGTGAATGAGGAAAATGAAACCCTAAAGAGTAGGGTGTTGGCATGTGATGAATGAATAAGGCAAATGAAACCCAAAGGATAGGGTTTTCAATGAATCATATTATGATAGTATGAAAGGTCTCAATATGAGATGTACTGATGCTTAATTGTTGAATTGTATGCTTCTAGTGCATTTAACTTTATATGCTTGTTCTCTCTGAGTTGATATCTACATACTGTAGGGCTTCTTATATTTCAATACATATCTCGTAAATTGCAGGTGATGAGATATAACATGCCCTAGAGAGGGATGTTACTGAGACATGGTATATGTTGAATACATGAGCTATGATGTTTTATATGATATGATATGGCAGGCCGTGTGAGCCTTGTGAGAAATGTAAAATGAGTTATGATTTCTGTTTTACATGTGTCTATAATATTAATGTTAGACTTAGGTTCCCTGAACACCGTAGAACCCCTTTGACAGATCTGCTTCTTAGGGGTGAAACTCGTGTTGCAACATTATCCGTGCGATGTCATGGAGACACGAGGACAGAGAGAGCAGTGTCCAACAACAACGCGTGCGATGTCACGGTGGCACTGGAGAAAATTGGGGGTTATTGCAACAAGATCCATGCGATGTCATGGAGGTAACCCCGTGAGACTCTCCGCATGTGTACTCAGGTTAGAGGAGGAGTCTAGAGCACTCAATGTAGTGCAGTGAGGCCGATGAGCCTGAAGGCCGATGAGCCTGCGGGGTCCTGTGGCAGAGCAGGGATGGCGTCAGACTTAGCATTTCCCGGGTGTGTCGCTAAGTCTTGTACGGTGTGGTCGTAGTGCACTGCGAGTCTCTTATGCAGAGTACACTGCATAAGATCAGGGCATAATCTAAAATATGATCATATAGGTTCACAGAGTTCCTTATAAATGAAATAGTTAAGGAAGACTAGAGTAGTCTTCTAGTAGTTATGCTTTGGATGCAATATTTACATTCTTTGTTATTTCAGTTATATTGTTTTAGAACTGCTCAGTGTAGTATTTATTGTTGTTAAATTTCATATCGTTTACTCAAATTATATCTGTAATCACATTAGTGCATTAGGCTGTTTCCATGAAGTACTCATTCACTGAGCGAGTAGGCTCACCCCTCTACTCAAACATTTTTAGGGTTAACCGCGTGGACTTGAAGATGGTCAGAGCATCAATGTAGACCTGCCACAGGAGTCAAGTATGAGATTAGTTGAGTCAGTCGGTCCTTGTCACTCTAGGTCCTCAGTAAGAGTTTAGAGAGAGAGTAATATTTTTTCTCTTTGATATGTATGCTAATTAGCAAGTTTCATGTGCATAATGTGTGAAAGACATCGTGAATGCTTATACATGTATCTTTACTATTAAAGTCTGATTAGTAGAAGAAATGTTCAGATTCCTTTTTTAAGATGATATGTGGTTCAATGCGGGAAAACAAGAGTTTAAAAGGAAAGAAAAAGTTAAGGGTGTTCTTTGTGTTGTATACAAATCGTATCTTACGCCCTAATCTCATGATTTGAGGAAATTGTGAGATCAGGGTGTAACAGTGTTGGCGACTAGTACGTCAACAGGAGGGTGCGACTCCTTCCACTTCCTTGTGGGACAAGGAGAGTGGAGTTCCAGGTGGTCCGTGTGGACTACTATAGAGGCGGGAGGACACTGCCGCTTAGGAGGACAACTATCATCCGACAGTACGGTTCGAGTAGGAGTTGTCAGTCCCGGTGTGACCAGGAGCTGCACAGACACCGTCGAAGTCCGGAGTTGAAGACCGCGCATTGCGCGAGGTATTGTCGCCGAGCAAGCCTCGGGACAAGGTATGATTCCACAAACCATTCTTTCCTATTATATAGACGTTGACGCGTTTCCTCGGTATGGGTTGGGGGAGAAATTTTTGTTTCCGCTGCCTTCTCTGTCTCCCCTAAAACGCAATAGTGGTATCAGAGCCACGTCAACTGCTCTATATTTTAGGAATATCGATATGATCAATTTTGGTTTGTCGCCTTTATTTATTGCATACGATGCGAATAATATCGGCTTTATGCATGTCCAATCCTAAATCCACAAATCCCTAATTACATATATGATATGTATTATTAATGCACTCGATACGCGTCGCCCTTAAACGAGTTTTGTGGTGGATGTGTGTAGCATGATTATGGCCTATGAACCCCTATCTGTGATTGGTTGTGTGTGGTTGCTTGCATCTCGGTCTGCGCACCGATCTTCCCTCTCTTATTCCTGATGTAACTCGAAATAATTCGAGATTCTTTCCTACCTTTGCTCCCCCCGAATGTAAATCGGGGTTTCTCTTTTAAAGTAATGTAATAAATAGAATAGGATTTTATTTCCTGTTATGTCAAAGACAGGCAGACATCAAGACGACTGCTCAGACGATTGGTTCAAGGAGTGAACCGATCGGTTGACCTTCCAGACGGTCGGTTCAAGGAGTGAACTGATCGGTTGATGACCTGTTCGAGGAGCGAGATGAGCGGGTGGCAGACATGACGGGATGCACGACGACCAGGCGAACCGATCGGTTGGAGGAGCCAACCGATCGGCTGGTGGCACCCAGACGACCGGCTGGAGAGTACAGATCGTTCATGTGATGAGTTGATCTACTCAGATGGCAAGGCACAGAGTTCATCTTGTACAGGTTGCATGTGATGTAGACCTAGATGACCGTGATTCCTCTTGGCTCGAGGAATCACATTAGGATGGCCATAATCATCGTTATTTATCGTTTGTGCATGTTTTCTGTGGGATATAGCATGTATATGATACGTACTATGTATTGTGGTGATTGGATATGTATATGTATATAAAACCAAATCCCTCATTAAAATATTAAGTTTTAGATGCCTTCCAAATGCGACACACGTGAAAAGCTTGATCGACCAAGTGTGGGCATGCCCAAGCGTGGTGCACCGTCTATCTCGTGGAACCGTGAAGGATGAATGTGTGGGTCTGCCCAAGCAGGGTGCATATTCATCGTGTTTGCTTTGGGTTGGACTTAACAAGGTGACCTAGATAGGATCTAGCACCTTGAGGCATAGAGATGATCATTGCAAGGAGTTGTAGATGACATCTTATCAAGAGTTGCATATGATGCAATTGGCAAAAGTTGCCTACCTGAGAGATCTATGTTGTGGGTGACAGCCCTAGCTGGTCCATGGCTTAAAGGATTTCAGGATCTTGCCTACTAGAAGGTTGTACGCTGCAATCTTCCGAATTGATGGTGAGGGCTATCAATTTGAACTAAAATAGTGGGAGTGATAATTAATTAAAGGCCTAATTATATCGTCAAATTTTCAAATCAATCAAATAAGTCAAAAATGAGTTTTTGGACTAAAATTGCATATTTTCCTTTTGTAGTTCAAATGGCAACAAACAACAACAACTTTTCTTTGTGATCGGTCCTTGACAAGGACAAGCTAAATGGGACAAACTTCCATGACTGGTATCGGACATTGAGAATTGTTCTCACTCAAGAGCGTAAGCTCTATGTCCTGGATACTCCAATTCCAGAGGAACCCGCTCCTAATGCACCAAGGACAGAAAGGGATGCTTACAAGAAACATTCTGATGATGCCATTGATGCAAAGTGCTTGATGCTATGTTCAATGAACCATGAGTTGCAGAGGCAACATGAGAACATGGGTGTCATAGAGATGATTCTGCATCTCAGGAACATGTATGAAGATCAGGCACGGCAAGAGAGGTACAATGTTTCTAGGGCGCTATTCAAGTGCGTCATGACAGAAGGAGATCCAGTTGGTCCTCACACACTCAAGATGATTGGGTATGTGGATAACCTGCAGAGACTGGGATTTCCACTGAGCCAAGAGTTGTCTACTGACGTGGTACTGCAATCGTTGCCAGAATCTTACAGTCAGTTTGTGATGAACTACAACATGAACAACTTTTATAGGCCACTGTCAGAGTTGTTGGGCATGTTGAGGACAGCCGAGTTACAGATGAAGAAGGACAAGCCTAAAGCTGTGATGGTGATCACAAGCAAGAAAGGCAAGTCCAAGCGCAAGGGCAAGGGAAAAGCTAAGAAAGGTTCTGAAGCTAGCCAGGAGTCCAAGCCATCTTCAGCTCGCAAGGCCAAGGGAGGCGTGACCAAGAAAGGAAATTGCCACCATTGTCAAAAGCCAGGACATTGGAAAAGGAATTGTCCTCTCTACCTGGAAGAACAAAAGAAGAAGGAGGCGACTGAAGCCTCTACTTGAAGGTGTCATGTAAATAAACTTGTAACACTTTTTGAGATATATGATATCAAGATGTAAAGTGTAAAGCATTTTTACTTGGGGCAAGTGTTTCCTTTATAGATAGGAATACTTTAGTTTATTTTCAGCCAATAAGGCATGTAATACAGTTATGAACTGCTATTTCATACTTGCCAATAGATAGAAACACTTTATTTTTGCATATTGTATGACAATGATGGCAATTAATAAAGTTGTGTTTTCAATCTTAAAGATATGATCTTTGTGGCAATGTCTTATTTATCTTGTGATATTTGATATGCATAAGATAAGACGATACCTAAAAGTTATAGATAACTCAAACAATTTAATTAGCATTAATCATGAGAAATTCATTTCTAGTTTCCATGTGATGGATAAAACTAGACTCTTTTGGTTAGAGAACCAGTAAGGGACATGAATATCTTGGACATGATTAATCAATCTTCACTAATGTAGTGGGAGAGTGATTATCCTATTAGGCATAATACATGTGATGTATTTACATACGTATTGGAATAAATGCTAATACTTCAAATGGTGTTTAGAGAAATACCAATATGAATATCTTGAAGTGTTCAAGATTATCATAAATGAAGTACAAATTTGATAAAGTATTAATTCTTGATGAGATCAATGAATGAAATACTTGGACCAAATGTTTGAGATCCTTATGAGTGATTATGATAGTGTATCATAGTGAACTCATGATTAAGGCATGGTGATGTCTGAATCAAGAAGGAATCATACTCTAAGGAGTTAGAGAATGATTATCAAATAACTGAATTCTTCTTAATAAAAGAATACCCCACACTAATAAAAGAAATTAAGAATCACAAGGGTTGTGAGTTCTTATATCTTTAACAGATACACCTCAATTATCTATGTGATGAGTTGTTCATGTGATGAGTCAACTATCAAGATGAATATGAGGAACCGAATCTTGAGTTATGGTTTAAAACCATTACATCCGAAATGACTTCCATGTGAACCATAAGGTATGACCTTGATGGTAGCACTCATTGGACCATATGCATAAGTGCAGATGAATCTTAAGTGTTAGGACACATGGATAACATTTTGAGAAGGATGATGCTTGTTGATTGCAACTTAATGGCTAAGACATTTGGCATATGGATATAAAACCGCATTCCTATGAGGAATAAAACCAGGATGTGTACGTGACACAGCCTATAAGGTTTATGAATCCACTAATGCAAATGAAGTTTATAAGTTACAATGGACTAATCAATGTGATTGATTGAGTACAAGCAACTCATAATTGGATCTTTACTTTGATGATATAGTCAAAGGGGTTGACTGATATGTCAAAGATAAAGAAGGGATCTGTGATTTAGTGGGAGCGTGTTCACATTCCACATATTGATGTGAAATGGAAATGTTCTAGATTGGAAATCCTAATGTGGAAATTATCTTTAAGGAAGATAGAGATGTTTCCTATGTGATAGGAACAGAGATCTATAGAGATAGTTCTCGAAAATCTCTTGACCTGGAAAGAGAGAGCATACATTGGCAATCTGTACTGAAGTGTTCAGTATGCACAGATTCAGTGGGAGAAAACTTGTCCATGTTACATGGAGTTAGTATCCCAAGGCCAAGTGTCCAATTCTTATGAAGAATGGGAACACTAAGAATAGATATGGATCTATCATGTATGTAATCATCCCATTATCTTGCATGTATGACATGGCAAGAATAAAATGCATTCATCATCTTGTATGTAGGACATGGCAATATGATGTGCTCATCCTGATAACTCATATGTGTGACATGACGAGTGGATGTCTGTCTATTTCCAGTAAGGGTTACTGGAATACCATGAGAACTTGATAAGTGCTTGTGAAGTACTAGTTCTATGGAGATAAGGAAGAGTTCGATGTAAAGAGTTACATTGATGTGAACTTCCGAAAGGATAGAAAATTAATCGCAATATATATACATAAGATGTATAAAAGTGAAAGTTTGTTGATAATTGGAAATGTTCCAATAAAGCCATTTGAAAAAGGGAAATGCCGAGTATCTATGTAACAGTAAACAGCAGTGGATACTGTATGGATCTGAAAGTTCATAGGATGAGCTTATATTCCACTCATTGATGATAAGTCTGGAATCCTTGATCATGCAATGTGGCTAAAGGTTAGCAATGGAATACTAGATCGCATATTACGGCAACTCCATCTCATACGTGTGACATATAGCGAAGAGATGAGAGACATGCAATTTATACAGACTTTGGCAAGGTGTTGCCATTTCTCACTATATTGGCACTAGAGCACAGTAACATGTGGGACATGTTTGAAGATCACTATGAATATGATTCAAGGGTGATTGGCTCGCAGTGCAAGTGGGAGTCTGTTGGTATGTATGCCCTGAGAGCCAATCATGTGATGATTGGTGGGATACAATAAGATTGATTTGATATACATCAAAAGCGAGCTTCCAATTCTTTCTGGTTCAGTCATATGAGATAGTGATAGAACAGATTGAATGTCTAGAGAATGACAGTACTCAATGACGTATGCTTTTAGGTTGAGGACCTGAACGATGAGATCATACGGATGCTAAGAGTTTGTACATTCTTGTTGTGTCCCTAGTCGGATGTCATTATGGAAGGTAGATAGACAACAATGACACACAAGACTAGATTGTGGTGTTGGTTGATGACAGAATCTCATTAGTCATGATATAGAGATATCAAACCAAACACATAGGTACTTGTTAGAGAACAAGGTACCGGACAGACCCACCGTGAGTTTGACACATGGAACCATGAGATGGTAGTCACAGTCAGTACTCACAGTCATGGTGGTGAGTGTGATTCTTAGACCTGAAATCACTGCACTCAACACATGTCGTTGGGCACACTTTGACATCATCAAACGCAGTCCTGAAACATGGGTTGTTATAAAGGTGATGATTGGGTGGTTTTGACACATGGGGCTTTTGAGGGGCGAGTGATAGATATGGGATTTGTCCCTCCTGAGGGAGTTTGATATCCATGGCCACTTGATGAGTAGGATTGAGAAAGGTGTGCACGCATGTGTGAATCAGTATATGATACTGATGTCATACATATCTCTTCCAGTCTACTCTGAGATCAAGGAAGTGAATGAACGTTGACAGGATGACTGTTCCATGCCTCGAGTTCATTCAAGATATCAGAGACAAAGGAATTATACATTCGCTGTAACACCATTCACGGATTGTAGGATGAAAGTTGTTCTCCAACTTTCTACTTTCACTTGGGTAGCACTGATGTGTGACTAGGCACCGCTCTTTGCTTGTGAAGTCATAAGTGTTATGGACTTTCACTGCCAACGTGAAATGGACCTGCAGGGTCACACACATAGGATTTAACCTGGAAGAGGAGTTTTGTCCACAAAGCAATGTTTAGATTGATTACTAAAGGAGTTTAGTAGTTCAATTAAACACTCAATCAGTTGATATCTCAATATCGTATGGTTCAAGGTGTTGGACGCATTGATTGGAGTATCGGATTGATTGAAATCGCAATTGACTGATTTTGCCCAACCTGTGCTCCCAACCGATCGGTACATGTGATGAACCAGTCGGCTGAGGTTGCTGAACCGGTCGGCTGGAGTGTCCAGGCCGATCGGCTCATGCCCAGGTTGAAACGAACAGTTCAAGGGTTGAACTGATCGGCTCAACTGGTGCAACCGACCAGTTGGGAAAAGTCATGTCGGCAAGAATTTTCCTTTGGTTTCGAATTGCTCAATTCGATTGGGGATAATATTGGTATTCGATACCAATTGGGAAAGAAACAAGGAAAGTCTTTTTGAGCCAGATTAGGACCATGAACCGATCGGTTCAGGGCACCAACCGATTGGTTGGAGTGCCCCAAACGATCGTCTCAGGTCCAACCGATCGGCTCAATGGCCGAACCGATCGGTTCAGTTGTGAACCGATCATTTCAAGTTGCGAACCGGTTGCTTTTTGTGGAAAATTCTCGAACCCTTCTACTCCTGCCTTAGTCCCACATTGCCCGGGATGGAGAACCCTGTCCCATGACTCTCCTATATATATAGGGGTATTGGGGGCTTCTCAAAGGACAGCTCAGTGCAACCAGTTGCTCTGCAAGTTGTCGTTCTCTCTGGTTTTGGTAACCGTGAGAGAGCCTGAGCAAGTGCTTCCCGCAAAAGGGAGGTGCAGCAAGGGAAGGACAACTGCAGTTGCAATAGGAGGCAGGAGAGCGTGTTGGCGACTAGTACGTCAACAGGAGGGTGCGACTCCTTCCACTTCCTTGTGGGACAAGGAGAGTGGAGTTCCAGGTGGTCCGTGTGGACTACTACAGAGGCGGGAGGACACTGCCGCTTAGGAGGACAACTGTCATCCGACAGTCCGGTTCGAGTAGGAGTTGTCAGTCCCGGTGCGACCAGGAGCTGCACAGACACCGTCGAAGTCCGGAGTTGAAGACCACGCATTGCGCGAGGTATTGTCGCCGAGCAAGCCTCGGGAAAAGGTTTGATTCCACAAACCATTCTTTCCTATTATATAGACGTTGACGCGTTTCCTCGGTATGGGTTGGGGGAGAAATTTTTGTTTCCGCTGCCTTCTCTGTCTCCCCTAAAACCCAACACAAACGGTTTCACCAAACTATTTGGAGACCAAACAGCTTCACCAAACCGTTTGGAGACCTAACGGTTTCAAAAAAGTTTGGTGTTTTGAGACCCAAACAGTTTGAGGGAGTTGACCGTTTGGGCGGGTTGACCATTTGATGTCAGAACCCTAATAAATATTGAATGATAATCTAAAGGACCCAATTGATTAATTCAATGCATAGTTAATCACCAAGTAGCAAACCCTAATCAGGTTAATTGTTGATTTGTAATTGAGTGTGTTGAGTTTTTGGGTTGGTTAACCCTAACGGTTTCAAAACCGTTTGAGAATCACCCAAATGGTTTCAAAACAATTTGGAGGACAACCAAGAACATTCGAAGGTATAGGGTTGAGTATGGTTTGGTATTTGAAGATCCAAAGATACCAAATTGAAATGCAATCAATTGCTGATTTGATAATCAATCCAATGATCCAAACCCTAATTAGATGCCATGGATTTTGATGATGAGTTGGGCAAATGGTTTCAAAACTGTTTAGAGGTCAAGCACCTCAAGACCGTTTGAGGTCAAGCACCTCAAGACCATTTGGATGGTCAAAGGTGGTGATTTATGGATTAAAGATCCAAGGGTCAATAATGGTTGAAGCTCAATAATTAAATTTATTGTAGGCTTCAATGTTGCTAATCATGATCAACCAATTGATGAAAGTACCTCATGAACCCATGCGGTTTTGGGACTGATTTGGCCCAAACGATCTTGAGACCGTTTGAGTCCAAACGGTCTTGAAACCGTTTGGGATCAAATGGTTTCAAAACCGTTTGGAGGCCAAACAGTTTCAAAACCGTTTGGTGATGAAACCTTACAAAACCGATTGAAGGTTGTTGGTGATTCAATCACTTGGTAATGGACGGTAATGAATGTTCCAATGATCCAATATATTATAGTGATGGTAATAAAATATGGTACAAAGGTTAAAGACCCAAAACTACCTAAATGATTAGCACTATTAAAGGGGTAAACCCTAATCATTATAAGAACAATAATTTGGTACACAATATCAATCATAGTTGTATGTACTTGATTGAAGGGTTGTTATGACCTAATCAAGTTGAGAGGATGAAAGAATGGAATTCATACATGAATATGATTCATGTAGTGATTAAAGGTATGATCTTTAGTAAAGAGATCATGAAACCCTAATCATGAATACATACCCCAATTGACAAGGTTATTGAACTCTAACCCTAATTGAAGGCAATTCTAAATGAAACCCTAATCCAAGGTGAGGATGTAGCCCTAATCTAGGGTAATGATATGTGAAAACCTAATTGAGGTTAAAGAGATGTAAAACCCTAATTGGGATGAATAGTGAATATCTAATTATGGACAATTGAATGAAATCCTAATGGAGATGAATAGTAAACCCAAATTGTGGGTAACTATAGTGAAAATCCTAATTAAGGATGATCCCATGTGAAATCCTATTCTAGGGTAATGCCATGAGAATCCCTAAGTTATAATTATGTATATGGAACATTGATGTGATGATGTGATGTGAGAATCAAATCTAGGGTGATGTCATGTAATGATATATGATACCCTAGTTGAGGGTGCTTCCATGTAGAACCCTTGTTGAGGGTGATTCCATGAGAAACCCTTGTTGAGGGTGATTCCATGAGAAACCCTAGTTAAGGGTGATTCCATGTGAAACCCTAGTTGAGGGTGATTCCATGAGAAACCCTAGTTGAGGGTGATTCCATGAGAAACCCTGATTAAGAATTAACACCACATGAAGCCTTAATACTATGTTGTGAAGAGAGGCCCTAAGAAGGGTTAAGGTATGTGAGACTCTAATGTGTAGTCATAATACATAAAGCCCTAATCATGGGCAATATGACAAGAAACCCTAATCCTAATTTTATGTAAGGGAATAAGGAAACCCTAATGATGAGATAGAATGAATTACCTTATAAAGGTGAAACATTTCAAGTGGTTGATTATAAGCAACCTTATTGTAAGCAATGTCTTTATCATTAGACAAGTCCACATCATTAAAGATAGTTGGACAATTCTAATGTGTGGCCTATGCATTATATGCTAAAGGTGAGAGTTTAGTGATGGAATGTATTAATAGGGAAATACCTTAATACAAGATAAGTTGGTTAACTCAAGAGAGTCTGAAATGATGAGAAAAGTAATACATCTAGATACGATAGTTATCACATTCAACACTTCAGGGTTTATATACCTTGATGCACTTCAAATCCAATATAATTGGGTAAGAAACATATGAAGTGTGTTATGCAACTATTACAATAAAATGTAATGAGTTGATGCACTTTGATTAGTGTTGATTAATGTACCTTGAGAATGGGGTTAAGACAAATTGATGAGTATGATGTAGTCATACCATAATGAGGATGAGAAATGAACTCATACCTTGAATTGATGATCATTAATGCTATATGATGAGAGTAATGATCTCGAATAGTTATTTATGATATCTTTGAATGCCCCAGAGGTATGGAATAATGTGTTAAGGGTTGGACAGATAATATAATCATGAAACCCTAATTAATGAGAAATGGGGAAACCTAACCCTAATTTAGAGTAAAGGGAATGAAAAGCCCTATTTGATAGTAAACCCTAATTCCTGGTAAAGGAATAACGGTGTTACTATTGTGTCACATGATGTGATGAATGACTTGTATGACTATTATCATGTCTAATAACTATGCAGGTATTATGACATGATGAATATAGCTAGGTTTGAGTTGTGACATTAATATAATAAATGTTGATTGGCCTTATGTGCCCTAATGTTGTTGTTTCTTAGTAAAAGTAGCAATGTGCATGGATTCTATGAGTCATATGAGTAAGTTGTTGCCTAGAAAGAGGTGACAAGATATTTTGTGGCCTTGAGAGCCATGTGTGATGCTTGTGTAACAAGTATCATGAATGCCTTGGTCAGATGACCTGAAGGTGATAGTTACCTAATAGATGGTAATGATGCTCAATGATGAGTTAAGGGTTGGAATACCCAGAACCACATGATTATGGTGATGAGATTGTAAGGGATGAGAATTCTCAGTATTGAAATAAGGGACTGAGTTCCCAAGGTCTTTCAAAGACTGATAAGTAATTGATGAACGTAGTACATGTCTTTTATAGCATTTTTTAATAAGCCATGTTTGAGAACTTGGCTGATGCTAAAAGAATATGAAAATGTACTTAATTAATAAAGTGAAATTATATCATGTAGAGCCCTGACCATAGATCCATCATTGTCAGTAATCTGGTGATGGTGAAATGGGTGCTCTACGGCAAAACCCGTAACACATATTTTGAATATGTGGGGGTAAATGGGCGAAAAATATCCTTACATCTGGTGAAGAGATTGAGGGAAGGTAAACAACAAACCTCTCAATCCTTCATGTGTCGGGATGGATATATCATAACTCTCCCGATGGTTGGGATAGATGTAACATTAATCTCCCAATGATATTTAATGTCGGGTCGAGGAGATAAACATTAAATCTCTTGATGGCCGATGAGAGTGCAGTTGACACTGTAACTCTATAGCGAAGTTCCAGTATACCCTAGAAAGCTATTTTGAGCAGTTAACACATTCCTACTTGTTGTCCCACACTGACTGGGATGTGAGAGGTCATGGGAATCTGACTCTTCCATTGACCTATGTATGGTACCGATTTTGACTTCGCAGTGGTCGGTTGGAGTATGAGCGGTATACCTCATCTCCTCAGGGCATGTGTGATTGTAAAATGAAATCATCTGTATAGCATGTTTGCTTAAGGATTGAATACGAAAATTCATTGGCTGATGTTATATTTCTTTCATGCAACTCTAGTTCATTGATGTTATTCATATCTATTTGTATTCATTGCAAGTAGATGGATGAACTATGATGCAACTATGAGTAGATGCAATGTTCTCCTTGGAAAAGGAAATTACTACTCTTTGCGCATATAGTGATTTACCTGCTGTTAATTATATATATATATATAAACCCTTCTGTTCAGTTTATTTTAATAAACTGCTATAACAATGTTTTGGCAGAGAGTTATATCTCCCGCTGGGGCAATTTACAATTGTCTCACCCCCGTGGGATCCAACTTTTTAGGTGAACGCGGACAGAGAAGCAGAATCCTCTATGCAAGGAAAGGACAACAGTAGTAACATCAGAGACAACAATGTGATCTCAGGTGGAGATATTGTCTGTCAAACTATGTAGTTAGAAAGTCCTATGTGTCCTCTCTGTACTCTTAGGTCCTCGGAGTTTTTAGTCAGTGTTTTTAATGAATCGTTTGAGGTTTCGGCTTGATGCCTCAAAATTCGTATGTTGTCTGTATATAATGTTTGTCAGGCAGCTGATGTTGTAGTCTTTGAGAAGAGATGGTACAGGTTATGTACGTTTGAATCAAAATGTAAATGTTATACAATGGTTCTTGATGGAAAAGATTTCCTATGTGTGGATCTCTTTGCAAAAAGTTTTAATTTTCAGTGATTTTAAATAATCCTCTACAAATGTTTCGCTTCCTCTAAAATAAATCTTGTTTTTATGAGTTGGATGCAACAAATTAGTGGTATCAGAGCTCTAGGTTTGCTGAGTCTACAGAGACATAGGACTAAGGTAGTAGAGTTTGTTCTGGTGTCATCCAGTGTATCTGACAGTGTCTTCTGCTCGTATAAGAGAAGAAGAACTTAAAGATGATTGGGTTACATGAGGAGGTTGCTACAGAAAGCAGCAATGTTGCACCAAGAAGAGGTGCATGGGGGTAGGCAAGAGAGAGACAGTTGCCTGAGAATTCCCTAGCTGATCCAACTATAATAGGAAAATCCTTCTTTAAGTATTACTGTTGGAGAATTTAGGACAATAATAATGTATATAGTGGATCAAGCATTGGCAGTGTAACCTATATTACCAGCCCCCAATGATGATGTTTTAGATATCAATAGGATTTGTAATCAGCATCAGCAGGTTGAAGCAAAAGGAAATGATGAATTTCTGGACGTAAATTAAGTTTGTGCTCAACCTTAGCCTATTGAATCAATCTTTGAGGTAGAATCAGCCTGAGGCAGTATATAATCCATGAATCATGACATGTTAGACAAGATAATGTCATTCAAATATGTCATTTTATGAATTCCTGGATTAATTGAGAAAGGAATTGATCAGTCCTATGAGGACTTATGTTTTGCATAGTAAAACATTACAAATGTTTTATGTTATTCTTACCTCTATAAGAAAAGATGAGGTATAGAAGAGATTCCTGGATATAATCCAGGGATGTTAAACCTTATGCTTGTGATAATATGAAAAGAAGGAATATGATAGTATACAAAGTGCATACCACTTAATCTTAGTATTTATATACCCTGGCCAGGTATACAACTATTGATGATAAAGTTAGTATGGAAACTCTTAGATTGTTGTCTTTTTGATTGCTCTGATCAAGTAGTCATTCTGAGACAATCTAATGAGTATCATGAAATCAGCAATATGGAATGAATAAGTGTGTCATAAGCATAAGAAAGAGAAGTCTGAGAGAATCTCAGATGAGCATATTGGTATGAGGAACTAAAAGTGTACTCCTCATAAGATAAGAATAAGAATAAGGGAGATGAACCATGTTCAATAATGTTGTAAGTATAATAAAGATCTTTTCCATAATAAGGAAATGGGAAATATGATGAGATCATGAGATGATCATAAAAATACAGGATAACAATAATGAAAGGGATCATGATATGCTATCATCCTTATAAATTCCTATGCTGAAGGCACGGAACCTAGGATGAGATAAAGAGTTAATGGTTCATGAATAATTGAAAATACATGAATTAATAAGAGGAATATGAATCCTTGTTTTCTTTCCTTTTAGGGACATGGAAATCAGGTGGGTCTTAGGACACTTGATGTGCATAAGATAAAAATTTTCAAGTGATGGATACTTAGAAAAAGTATCAGTTTATCTTGGATTTTGGTTCCAAGGTGAAGACATATGTAATAATTAATGTTCCAAAATGAAAGGAAGATAAATATGTGATGTGTTCTCAATAGATGTGATAGATACCAAGATGAAAGATGCTGGTATCTGAGAAATATCAGATGGTTTATGTTGGCTACCTAGAGTGGTCAACCAAGAAATTAGTCTGATTATATAAAATAATATGAACATCATATGTTAGGGGTTTATGCTCTGCATAAACATGATATTAATAAAGAATGCATGATGTTTCTCTGAACAAGAAAAGTGTTACTTGACACAAAATTGAGTCCACAGTCTATGATGAAAAACAGTGGAGCATGTGTCTTGTGTGTTTGATTCTATAAGAATCCTGTATGGAAACAATTTGTGCTGATCAAAGTTTTATGGTGTCTCCATAATAAGGAGATGATATGTGAAGACTAGATAGTATGATGAATGATATATATCTCTCTTCCTTTATCTGGATTTCAGGGACGAAATCCTTATTAGGGGTTTATAATTTGTAACATCCCTGACATGGGTTAAACTCTAACCCTAGGTGTTTTGTTTAAGAAAGATGATTATATGCTTAATATTATCTTTTGAAAAGTAATTAGGGCTCAAGAGGAACTTATGTTGCAATTCTAGTCCTTCTTGAATATTGTTGAAATCAATGTTTTACTTGATTTGGACTAAAGTGCAAATTATTCAAGTTGAGGGGTAAAATTGCAAATTGTGCATGATAATATGTTCCTCATGTGTTGAAGCATCATGAGAGTGAAAATGATGTTGAGTTATGTCTTATGGAATCCTGAGCACCAAGAAAGAGCTGATAAAGCAATGAATGTGCATTAAAACCTAGTTTTGGTGTAATATGCAATTTACCCAAAACCTAATGTTCCATATGCAAATTACCACTTCAATAAGGTCCCTAATGTTTCTTGGAATCATGTAGAGAAAATAAAATGAGAGGGGCGCCTCATTTGAATTAAGTTGTAGGAGAGAGAATCTTGATATTAAAATAATCAAGATTTAATCCTAATTGAAACCCTAATTCAATTTAGGGAAAAAATAAATGTATTAATTAAAGGGCCTTCAACCAAAATTAAAATGGTTGGATTCTTATGTGTGTGTGGACGTCCTTGATCTTTGAAAGGACCATGAAAATATCCAAGGGAGTGGATAACTCACTCACAATTTTATAAGAAAAAGAAATATCCACTCACATATGAATATTAGTATAATATGTTTTGAGGTGCTTAATTTGATTTTATTTAAATCATGGATAATTGAGAGGAATTGGAGGCAAACAAGATAGCCTCATATCCAAGGAAGTTGAGGTGGAAGAGGCGGCTCCATTTTTGGGGTTAAATGAACTTTTATAAAGCATATTCTCTCTCATTGATTTTTTTATAAAAAGACTCTTTACAAGCCAAATGAAAGGCTTTTTCGACCCCACTTCTTCCCTTTGCTTGGAAAACGACCAAGGTAGCTTGGGAGGACCAGGAGGACGACCCCCAACCTGTTGGTAATCTCCTTGATTCCTTTTCACCTTGAATCCATGGTGGAAATCACAAATCAATGCATGAATTCTTCCAAATTCGATCCCCTCTTCAATTCTAACCATTCCTTTTCACTCAAACCTTGAGGATGAGCCTTGGAATGGTGAAAGGAGTTGCATCCACCATTGTTGCCGTGATCTTAGAGCTTTGGAGCTCAATTGGAGGCGGGTTTTATAACTTGAACCCTTATTATTGTTATTGCATTCAATTCCTTATCAAATAAAGATCCTTTCTACATTTACAATAATTGATTTGGTTGATTGATACAATCACCATGGAAATCAAAGTAGGTTTCATGAGATTAGATCTTGATGATGATGAAATCATCACAAGCACACACCTCTCCAAATATCCAAAGCAAACGGTGTCAACTTGTTGGTCCAAACGGTTTCACCAAACCATTTGGAGACCAAACAGTTTCAAAACTGTTTGGTGTTTTGAGACCCAAACCGTTTGAGGGAGTTGACCGTTTGGGAGGGTTGACCATTTGAGGTCAGAACCCTAATACATGTTGAATGATAATCTAATGGATCCAATTGATTATTTCAATGCATAGTTAATCACCAAGTAGCAAACCCTAATCGGGTTAATTGTTGATTTGTAATTGAGTGTGTTGAGTTTTTGGGTTGGTTAACCCAAACGGTTTCAAAACCGTTTGAGAAACACCCAAACGGTTTCAAAACCGTTTGTAGGACAAACAAGAATGTTTGAAGGTATAGGGTTGAGTATGGTTTGCTATTTGAAGATCCAAAGATACCAAATTGAAATGCAATCAATTGCTCATTTGATAATCAATCCAATGATCCAAACCCTAATTGGATGTCATGGATTTTGATGATGAGTTGGGAAAATTGTTTCAAAATCATTTAGAGGTCAAGCACCTCAAGATAGTTTGAGGTCAAGCTCCTCAAGACCATTTGGATGGTCAAAGGTGGTGATTTATGGATTAAAGATCCAAGGGTCAATAATGGTTGAAGCTCAATAATTAAATTGATTGTAGGCTTCAATGTTACTAATCATGATCAACCAATTGATGAAAGTACCTCATGTACCCTTGCATTTTTTAGACTGATTTGGCCCAAACGGTCTTGAGACCGTTTGAGTCCAAACGGTCTTGAAACCGTTTGGGGTCAAACGGTTTCAAAACCGTTTGGAGGCCAACCGGTTTCAAAATCGTTTGGTGATGAAACCTCAAAACCGATTGAAGGTTGTTGGTGATTCAATCACTTGATAATGGAAGGTAATGAATGTTCCAATGATCCAATGATTGATAGTGATGGTAATCAAATATGGTACGAAGTTTAAAGACCCAAAAGTACTTAAATGATTCACACTATTAAAGGGTAAACCCTAATCATTATAAGAACAATAATTTGGTACACTATATCAATCATAGTTGTATGTACTTGATTGAAGGGTTGTTATGACCTAATCAAGTTGAGAGGATGAATGAATGGAATTCATACATGAATATGATTCATGTGGTGATTAAGGGTATGATCTTTAGTAAAGAGATCATGAAACCCTAATCATGAATATAGACCCCAATTGACTAGGTTATTGAACTCTAACCCTAATTGAGGGCAATTCTAATTGAAACCCTAATCCAAGGTGAGGATGTAGCCCTAATCTAGGGTAATGATATGTGAAAACCTAATTGAGGGTAAAGAGATGCAAAACCCTAATTGGGATGAATAGTGAATCTCTAATTATGGAAAATTGAATGAAATCCTAATTGAGATGATTAGTGAACCCAAATTGTGGGTAACTATAGTGGAAATCCTAATTAAGGATGATTCCATGTGAAATCCTATTCTAGGGTAATGCCATGTGAAACCCTAAGTTAGAATGATGTATATGGAACATTGATGTGATGATGTGATGTGAGAATCAAATCTAGGGTGATGTCATGTAATGATATATGTACCCTAGTTGAGGGTGATTCCATGTGGAACCCTAGTTGAGGGTGATTCCATGTGAAACCCTAGTCGAGGGTGATTCCATGAGAAACCCTAGTTGAGTGTGATTCCATGTGAAACCCTAGTTGAGGGTGATTCCATGAGAAACCCTAGTTGAGGGTGATCCCATGAGAAGCCCTAGTTGAGGGTGATTCCATGAGAAACCCTGATTAAGAATTAACACCAAATGAAGCCTTAATACTATGTTGTAATGAGAGGCCCTAAGAAGGGTGAAGGGATGTGAGACTCTAATGTGGAGTCATAATACATAAAGTCCTAATCCTGGGCAATATGACAAGAAACCCTAATCCTAATTTTAAGTAAGGGCATAAGAAAACCCTAATGATGAGATAGAATGAATTACCTTATAAGAAACATTTCAAGTGGTTGATTATTAGCAACCTTATTGTAAGCAATGTATTTATCATTAGACAAGTCCACATCATTAAAGATAGTTGGACAATTCTAATGTGTGTCCTATGCATTATATGCTAAAGGTGAGAGTTTAGTGATGGAATGTATTAAGAGGGAAATACCTTAATACAAGATAAGTTGGTTAACTCAAGAGAGTCTGAAATGATGAGAAAAGTGATACATCAAGATATGATAGTTATCACATTCAACACTTCAGGGTTTATATACCTTGATGCACTTCAAATCCAATATAATTGGGTACGAAACATATGAAGTGTGTTATGCAACTATTACAATAAAATGTAATGAGTTGATGCACTTTGATAAGTGTTGATTAATGTACCTTGAGAATGGGGTTAAGCCAAATTGATGAGTATGATGTAGTCATACCATAATGAGGATGAGAAATAAACTCATACCTTGAATTGATGATCATTAATGCTATATGATGAGAGTAATGATGCCGAATAGTTATTTATGATATCTTTGAATGCCCTAGAGGTATGGAATAATGAGTTAAGGGTTGGACAGATAATATAATCATGAAACCCTAATTAATGAAAAATGGGGAAACCTAACCCTAATTTAGGGTAAAGGGAATGAAAAACCCTATTTGATAGTAAACCCTAATTCCTGGTAAAAGAATAACAGTGTTACTATTGTGTAACATGATGTGATGAATGACTTGTATGAATGTTATCATGTCTAATAACCATGCAGGTATTATGAGATGATGAATATAGCCAGTTTTGAACTGTGACATTTATATAATAAATGTTGATTAGCCTTATGTTCCCTAATGTTGTTGCTGCTTAGTAAAAGTAGCAATGTGCATGGATTCTATGAGTCATATGAGTAATTTGTTGCCTAGAAAGAGGTGACAAGATATTTTGTGGCCTTGAGAGCATTGTGTGATGCTTGTGTAACAAGTATCATGAATGCCTTGGTCAGATGACCTGAAGGTGATAGTTACCTAATAGATGGTAATGATGCTCAATGATGAGTTAAGGGTTTGAATACCCAGAACCACATGATTATGGTGATGAGATTGTAAGGGATGAGAATTCCCAGTATTGAAATAAGGGACTGAGTTCCCAAGGTCTTTTAAAGACTGATAAGTATTTGATGAAAGTAGTACATGTCTTTTATAGCTTTGTTGTAATAAGTCATGTTCGAGAACTTGGCTGATGCTAAAAGAATATGAAAATGTACTTAATTAATCAAGTGAAATTATATCATGTAGAGCCCTGACCATAGATCCATCATCGTCAGTAATAAGGTGATGGTGAAACGGGTGCTCCGCAGCAAAACCCAGAACGCATATTTTGAATATGTGGGGGTAAATGGGTGAAAAATATCCTTACGTCTGGTGAAGCGATTGAGGGAAGGTTAACAACAAACCTCTAAATCCTTCATGTGTCGGGATGGATATATCATAAATCTCCTGATGGTTGGGATAGATGTCACATTAATCTCCCAATGATATTTAATGTCGGGTCGAGGAAATAAACATTAAATCTCTCGATGGCCGATGAGAGTGTAGTTGACGCTGTAACTCTATAGTGAAGTTCCACTATACAATGGCAAGCTATTTTGAGCAGTTAACACAGTCCTGCTTGTTGTCCCGCACTGACCGGGATGTGAGAGGTCATGGGAATCCAGCTCTTCCATTGACCTATGTATGGTACCGATTTCGACTTCATAGTGGGTAATGGTAATGGTGTAACCCTAATCTAGGGTAATGGTGTAACCCTAATCTAGGGTAATTGTGTAACCCTAATCTAGGATGATGATATGAGAAATCCCAATTCAGAGTAATACAATGAAAAACCCTAAATTAAGAGAATGCTACATGAAACCCTAATTTGGGGAAAAGTTATAAGGTACCTTAATTCAAGATAATGATGTGATGTGAAACCCTAATCTTGGGTGATGCCATGTGAAACCCTAATGCAATGATGTGATATGAAACCCTAATTAAGGGTGATGTGATGTGAAACTCTAATGTAGTGATGTGATGTGAAACTCTAATCTAGGGTGATGCTATGTAATGCAATATGAAACCCTAACCTAATATAGGGTAAAGGTATGTGAAACCCTAATTTTGGTAATAGTGCATGAAACCCTAATCTTGGGCAATATGATGAGAAACCATAACCCTAATTTTGGGCTATGGGTTGAGAAACCCTAATTTTAGGTAATGCTATGTGAACCCTAATATAGGATGATGTTATGTGAAATCCTAATGAAGGGTGTTGTTATGTAAACCCTAATTGTTAAAGATGGGAAACCCTATTCCTAATAATGGAATAGTGACTAATATAATGATAAGTGAAATACCTAAAGTGGTCGATAATGGATAACCTTATATCAATAATGCCTTAACTCAGAGATGAGTCCATATCATTGATGATGGTTGAATAATTCAAATAAGTGACTTATGACCAATACATTACATGATAAATGTGATGAACTGGCACATAAAGTATTAGGATGAGAAATACCCTAATATAAGATAATTTGATTAACTTAAGTAAGTTACAAGTGATGCGGAAAGTGATACATCAAGACATGATAGATATCGCATTCAACACCTCAAGGTTGATATACCTTAATGTACCTTAAATCCAATATACTTGGATGAGTAACACACGAAGTGTGTCATGTGTATTGTTACATTGAGATGTAATGTACTTTGATAAGTGTAGGCTAACATACCTTAAGAAAAGGTTAATCTAAGTTAATAAATCATGATGTAATTATATTCTGGAAAAGTTGAGAAAGGAACTCATATCTTGTGTTGATAATCATTTAATGCTAAATGATGAGAATAAATAAGTATGAATGAATACTTATGTTATCAATGTTGGCTTCTAGCTATGTGGAGTAATGAATTAGGGCTTGAACATTAATAACATGATCTTGAGAACCAAATGGTTAATAATGGAAAACCCTAAATCTTATGAAGGGTGATGATATGTAAGAGAAACCCTAATTGATAAGGAAGAGAAACCTTAACCCCAATGATGGGAATATTGCAATTCTTTTGTTTCATAAACCGTGTAAGTTATGTTACATACTTGAATAAAAGTATAATGATCAATGGCCTTGTGAGCCACGTGAATAAGTTGTTACCTAGTGAGAGGCGACAAGATGTGCAATGCCCTGGTGAGCCATGTGAATAAGTTGTTGCCTAGTGAGAGGTGACAAGATGTAATGACCTTGAGAGCCATGTGATAATTTGTTGCCTAGTGAGAGGTGACAAGATACTTAATAGGCCGTGTGAGCCATGTGATATGCTTGTGTAGCAAGTATCATGTCTACCTTGGTCAGATGACCTGAAGGTATTAGTTACCTGATAAGTGGTATCAAGTGTTCTTTGATGAACTGAGGGTTTGAATACCCATATTCCATAATCATGATGATGAGAAGTTAAGGGATGAGAATGCCCATGATTTGACAAGGGATTCAGGTCACAATGTTTTATAAAGTTTTGAAAAGTACTTGATAGATGTATTATACTTTCTTTGTAGCATTTGTCATAATAATTCTTGTTTGAAATTTGACTGATGCTAAAAGAATATAGTAATGTACTTAATTAATCAAGTGAAATCTTATCATGTAGTGCCCTGGACATATAACCATCAGTGTCAGAATTTGCTGGATGGTGAAACGGGTTTCTCCACGGCATAACCCGGAAGGCATATTTTTTAATATGCGGGGGTGATGGGCGAAAATATTTGTATGCCCTAATGGAGGAATTGATGTGAGATAAACATTAAATCTCTCAATCCTTCATTATATATGTCGGGATGGATGTATCACTAATCTCCCGATATCAGGATGGATGTATCACGAATCTCCCAATGATAAATAATGCCAGATCGATGTTAGATAAACAAGAGACCTCTCGATTGTGATGAGAGTGCAGCCGTCATTGTAACTCTATAGTGAAGTTGTCAGTATATCCTAGAAAGTTATTTAGCCACGTAGAAGGGGGATTTAGGCAATCCCTTTGTAGTGCACACCAAGCCTCAAATCAGGGTTCAACTGAAAGAGGAAATTGTCCCAAATACAGAGGAGAAAGAATTGCATAAAACCATGGAGTGAAGGAAGAAAAAATTGGAAAAAATCGGGGAATACAAAACTACATTAAGAGCAATTCAAAATCAGACATTTTGCAAGAATATGTGGTTTAGGAAGGAGAGAGTGACAAGGAAAAGCCAATCAACCATAGGAAACTCGAGGTTATTCTGAGTGACAACCAAAATTGGGAAACTATAGGAAATCAACTATATTAACTCATTGAATTATCATTTTATAGGTTATTCAAATTAGTTTTCTTCTCAAACTGTTTGAGGGATTAAATAATTTTAAATTATAGAAAAATTGGTACCTAAACCGATTATGACACGGAGAATCATTTTTAGCATTAGTTTGCACTTTTGAGGTTGTTTTGAAATTTTCTATAATATTTTGACCTTAAATAATATTCTCTCCTAAATAAAACTTGTATAGATAAGATTGTTCAATTAATGTGGTAGTTCACACATATGCTAATTTTGATATCTAGAATATGAATTTGGGATTTGTTCCCACTTTTGAAGTCATTAACCATATTATTTAATGTTTAGAGTAAAACCTACACTTTCTTGCCCAAAAGAAATTAGGATATCTAGGATTATTTATTAAATGTGGAACTTGTCACCCAAGATAATTATATTTCACATATGAGATTTCCTTTTCTGAATTCTAATATAATTATGGTTTTTGGCCTATCATCATTATATTATTATGGCATTACAACATTACCATCCTTACTTATTATTTAGAGTCCTATTATCCTCACATTGTTGCCGAAAGAGTTACTTTATATTGTTATGCATGAATTTCCATAATTTACTTATTCAACATATTTAGTCAATTTGTTCAATATTTATTTAAATAGTGACACATTATCCATATTTATAAACATGAATTTCCATATTTCACTAAAAGGTAAATAGTTTGAACAATATAAAAAGTTACACTCTCCACTAAGGAGTTACATGGTATGGGTTTCTACTAGTTGCATTTTGAAATAAAGACAATCTAACTAAATCCTCTAGATCTGAGTTAGCTCTTTTCTTCTAGTGTCTTCTTCTTTGGATGTCCATTTCTCATTTTACTTGCAAAATAAAAGTACATTATCCTAAAACACCATGAAATAAGAATATAGTCATTATAACAAGTTATACTGGTATGTGGGAGAAATAAAATATTTGCATCTAGGAGTAACAACATATTAACAACAATTACGGTTACATAATCAAAATTAACAATTTGATCATAACTTGTCAATCCATTATTACTCAACCTATGGGATATCCTTTCTCAGAGTTTTGTCCCTGTAGTGGACATTAGGCCGCCTTCTCAATCTGGATATAGGTTCCATATCGGTCTTCCCGATCTGCGGCCTGGCCTCACATGACCATCCTAATGTGGGGCTTGACCCTAGTCATATCAACTTCTGTCTCTCTCTTATTCATTTTTCAAACTTCTAGAGTTGGTATGAAGGGTTCGAGTAAGTTATTCATATATATCCTGTGATATCCATAGGGGCTTTATAGATTTAAAGAGATTAAATTAACATCCAACTGTTTAATTTGCAATAAATCTGACAAATCTCAAAAAACACCAACAAACTAATGCGGGTAGTCATAGGCATAACCGCATACCTTATCAAGAGTACTTGATGTCTAAGCAAAAAGGGTAGAAAAGCAACCGATCAAGCAAAGAAATTAATTCATAATACCCATGTATTATTATTTTATTCAAAAACTACCATTAAGACTGACTAGGGTTCCAAGTTAAAATTTTGGGTTCAACTTAGGGTTTCATTAAGGTTTTTGCTTCCCAAACCCTAATTATCACTTTTCATGTACTTTTGGTTTACTAACCCAAATTTTATCATCATATGCACATTAAATCTCAAGAAAGCTCTATTTCATCAATTTATGAATTATTATTCTCAAACCAGATCCAAGTTATCCTTTTTATCTAAAAAGATCAATCTTTGATTATTAAGATGAATTGGACATACTAAGATCATAAAAACCTAGAAATTGGGGTTTTTACATGTTAAACACATTAAAGATGGAAACTTTGGGTACTTTTTGAATTGGAGACCAAATTAGGCCTTGATTATATTTTTATTACATTCCTTGTATGTTTATGAGAAAGATTCATACATTGCTTATCTTCATTTCATGATCCTAAGATTGATTACAATTTATGCAAAATTAATTCATTTCAGGCATACACAAATCTCCACCTAGGCAACACACCCTGGTTCCAACCTTATCAGGAGACTGAGGCGACCAATGGGCTCGTATCACCTAGGATGGGTGAGCCTGTGTGGATGCACATTCAGATATATGAGGAAAGGGTGAAAAGACTATTATGCCCTTACCAGGTCTGAAGAGGAGAGGGGGTATTCAGGTCTTTTCACCAATACTCATCTTCTACCTTGCTCCTTCATGAGAAGGCCTAAAATGAGTTGATGTCAGAGTCAAATTCTAGCTTTTGATCTTTAGAGCGGCATGTAGGGGTGCCAACACCATCCCATGGTTTTGGCGAACCTATTGATAACCTCAATCGGTGAGGGAGTTGCTAGAGAGAGAGCTATGGCAGAGAAGTGCCATCTGGGTATGACAAGAAGAGTCGAGGGTTAGAGCATGGCTTGGGTTAGAAATTGAAGGTAGATAAGTATTCTTTACAACATGCCGAGTCTATGAACTAATTCACCAACCTTGCAGGAGGACTACTACCCTTTATATAGGTCTGGGGAAGAGGGATTGGTCACCGGTTGAATTGAGAATTTTGGGAAATTAATTATTTCTTCCCAAAACAAGAAAAATTGGGGATGGTGCTACTCGAAATCCTCTCCTTATTTCAATGCAAGGGTTTTTAGGTCCTTGTGTGAACTTGTATGAGAGGAAAGTATGAAAAGGAGAAGTGGGGCTAGTGTGGCTTGTTTGCTGATCCAACTGAAGATAGAAGATGACATCTTATCCCTTTATTCATGATCCAAGGGTCAGGACAACACATGTCAAAAATGAAATATCTGGATCTAATTCAACTAAGGAAAAGAAAAGGTGAAATTAAATGTATATTCACCTTAATCCACTCACTTTAGGATTTCTAGAAAAATGCATATCTCCTATTCTGTTAATCCTTTTCATCTTAAATTTTAAGGGAAAGTCTCTAATGACTTTATTAAAGTGTGGTCAAGGTTTGAGGCTAAAACTCGAAAAGAAAAGACACTTCTCTTAATATCCAAATCTTCTCCTTATTTCATGTATTTAAGGCATCAAAACAATCCTTTTCTCTTTCATTCTTTTCTATATTCTTTATTTTGATTACCTTTCTTATTCGAAACCATGTGAAAATGAAAACCAACTACTACTGGTCTTTCACACCACTTTTCTAGAGTATTATCAACATTACTTTTTTTATTATTCATTATCATTTGCATTTTTTCTTAATATTGAGTTTTCTGTTCCTCCTTTCCCTTATATCCATTATTGGACTAATAAAAGCAGTAGTAACCATGAAAATGATATTAAAGGGAAATTTTCAAGAGAAAACCATACCTCGAAAACTAAGCATACCAAATTTTCAGTACATCTTTATTATTCAAATAATTACATTTCATAAGTAAAATACAAGTGAAAACTAGGTTATGAGAGATATCATTTAAAGGAGTGGGACTCGAGAGGGGTTGCACTCCCTACTTAATTTGAGGAATATAAAGGCATATAATCCAAACAAACTAACAAGCATGTTGGAATAGGTGTAAATGTTTCAATTCTCAAATGATGGTACACAAAAAGACCAATGTGTACCAGTAGAACTATAATTCATGAGTGCATTCAATTTTATCGATGTTACATAATATTCTCCCATTTGGGGTTTACATGAAAGAAGCAAAATCATGATCGAAGTATAGGGATATCTAAACTATCTCAAGTTTATCTCTTAAGTGTGAACCCCATATACCATGTCCATGTCTGCATGTCATGTCCTTGATGTCCTTCACCTAGGGGTTGGAAGCATACCCCACAAGATAAGACAAAATGGAAGTTATCAACATAAAATACGGTATGTACATATCAATTGGGGATTGAGAAACGTTAGAAAAAAGGACATCAAATACAACAAGGCTTCTAAAAGAAGAGGAAAAGTACTCTCCAAGTGGATTTCAAAGAGAAAACGAATTTTAATAAAATGATAATCAAGAATAAGAGTTTTCTTGCCTTAAAACAATGTCACGATAACAATATCACAATGTGTACATGTAAACAACACAAACTAAGGTTATATCAAGCAGGTCTAGGACAACATAAGATCTCAGCCTAAAATTATTGGTGGAACAATGCACCCAGGGTGGAATAAGCGTACCCTATATATATGACAAGTGGAAAACCACACTTGAGGTGGAAAAACACACCCTATGTATGGTTGTAATCATGTACCACTTCTAGAAGTAAAATTAGTCTAAGCAATGCACACTTAACAGGCAAAAATAAGTTCAATCATGATCATGTAAGAGATAAGAACATCCAAAAATTATCAGGTGGGGTTAGAGGACCTATAAACAAATATATTATCATGACCACAAATAAGGTCAACATAAGATCGTAACGTTCACCAAAAGAAGGTTAGGATATCAAATACTCAAATTAGGCTTCCCACATGGAATAAAATGAACAAGATACATATAAGAGTCCAATAATATTATTCATCAAAGTAGGTAGAAAAGATCAATAAAAGAATATTAATACTCAACTAAGTCAACCACTCAAGAGATAGAGAAAAGTGTGTAGGGCCTACATCTAAAGGACCAAGAGAGAGATGATGCATATGTATTTTATCAATATAGAAGTAAGGGAGTGTAACATACATCAAGAGATAGAAATAAAAAATTGCACAATATGTTAGGAAGATTCAACATACCTCACATGAAGTCTACATATGTCCAAGGTCAAAATTATTTCCATATCAGAGTCATTATCCTCTTATTAAGAGCATATATGAACTTAGGGTTAGCTCACATGAATTGCATAAACTCTATAAATTGCCTTTTAATTATTAACAAACTAGGCTATGAATACCACATCATCTTGTATATTATATTTTACTGAGTTCATAACATATTTTTTATTTTATTTTTCTGACTTATAGACTATTCGTTATGAAATTTAGAAATATTAAACAATTATGAAAATCGTTGGAAAATCACATATATATTATATTAGGGTTTACTGATAAAACCAATACCATTGGATAAAAAATGTCCTCACAATTCCAAAACATATTTTATTTTATTTAGATATATTTAATTTTCTGTGAATTTCTCAATTTTAGACCAAGTAGAATCCCCTAAAAAGCCACGTTAATTAGTTAATTCAAATCCTAGATGTGTCTATCTACCATAGACCAATAGGTTGAGCCATCTGGATCTTTGGCTCACCATACCTTGCTGGACAGATAAATCAAAATGGAAGGGCATAAAGTTGATAAAACCCATCCAAGCGCTACAAATATCAAACAAACCAAAGGCTATAATCATAAAAACATCGACCCTCATCTTATTTTTTCACATGATCACGTGATAAATGAAGGACTTGGTGCATGTCGATGATGGAGAACCAACATCTGAGACCTAGATTAAGTAGTGGAGAGCTCACCAAACCAACTGCATAAAAGAGTTCCTCAGGTTCATGCAACCTAGATGAGCCCTTCTGCATGTCATGACATAGCTGGAGAAGTCATAAAGGCTTTTTTGCAATGGTAGGATGTGACTGGAGCATAGAGGATCCAATACTCTGAGAATCAAGATGACAACTACCAAAAATCATGCTCGAAAAGGCAGCAAAGCTGAGGAAACAAAGACATAGATGAAAAGATAAGAAAACCCATCAAACAAGGATCTCGAGTCACCACAAACAGAGTGCTTGCACCAAAATTCATGAAACAAAAAACAAAGAAACATGAATTGAGAAACCACCTAAAGAAGAGCATTCTAGTAGTCGTGTTTGCTTTGCGGGAAGAAAAATTACTTTCTCACATTGTTTCTAGGTCTGAAGAGGTTTATGCACACTCGGCCAAGGTGTCTCCAGCGAGCAACACCAATCTGAATTTGAGGGAGAAGACAAGAACCTCAAGTCACAAACTAGCACCATACTCAACTCTGACTGTCACCCAAGATGGTGCAGTCTAAAGGAATTGGTCTCAGAGGTGTCAGAGTGAAAGATCCATTTCATTGATCCCCTCGATGGCCATTGGACTGGATGGAGGAATAAGCTGATCAAAAAACAAAATTGGTGGCAGAGAAGTAGTTTATTAGGGCTGAAGATGCTCCATAACTTACAACTTGTGGGTGGGATGCCATTTTTTGATCTTTGGGCATCATGTCAAAAATGATATAGAAGAGAGATTTAGGAAAACACTTTATAATGCACACTGAGTCTCGAATTAGGGTTCAACTGAAAGATGAAACTCTCTTGAATGTAGATAAGAAAGAATCACATAAAACCATGGAGTGAAGGAAGAGAAAATTGGGAAATATGACATTGTACTAGGTGCGGGTGAAAAGGAAAGAAATGGAGGAAGAAGAAAGTAAGTAAACCATGAAATTTAAAATATAACGACCTATAAGAGTTTATGGTTTAGGAAGGTGAGCGTGATACGGAAAAGTCAATCAAATATAGGAAACTCGAGGTTATTTTGCAAGACAACCAAAATTGGGAAACTATAGGAAATGGACTATAGTAACTCATTTAATTATCATCTTAGAGCTTGTTTAATTTATTTATTTTTCCTAATAGTTTGAGGCCTTAGAGAAAGCTCAAATTACACTAAAAGTGGTACCTAGAACAATTAGGATATGGAGAATCCATTTTGGAATTAGGTTACACTTTTATTGTTGTTTACTATTTTATCTGATATTTTTCCCGAAGTAATATTCTCTCTCCTAAATAAAAATAGGATAGAAAAGATTGTTCGATTAATGTGAAAGTTCACACACAGGCTAATTTTGATATGTGGAATCCATATTTGGTATTTGTTTCAACTTTTGAAGTCATTAAGAAAATTATTTAATATTTTTGAGTAAAACCCATATATTCTTACCCAAAAGATTTTAGGATATCTAAGATTGTTTAGTTAAAGTGAAAATTGGAACCCAAGCTAACTGGGACTCGACGAACACAATTTTTCATTATATTTCACATCTGAGATTCCCTTTTATGAGTTCTACTATAATTATGGTTAATGGCCCATCATCATTATATTATTAGGACATTGCACCATTACCACCCTTATTTATTATAGAGTTCTATTATCCTCACATTGTTTCCAAAAGTGTTATCTCATATTATTATGCACAACTTTCCATATTTTGCTTATTTATCATTTTTAGTTCATTTATTCGATATTTATCTAAATAATGGCACATTATCCATATTTATGGACATGAATTCACATTGTTATTCCTATTCATGTGTTAAACGCGTTATACCTCTTATTAAATGTGTTTTAGCCATTATATGAATACTAGTTGGCAATGGGATCATATGTGACACATTTCATCCATTCACCTATACGTTACTACACATAATGGTTATTATGTCAACCTAAGTGTATTATAATATTTGATCTTGATTATAGAGTCAAATTTCAAATATCATGTTATATTTGTTTTTAAGCCTATTCAAAGTGGATTACTATTGAGTGTTTCATGCTTTATACATTAACTATATACAGTGAGGTATAACTTCATCCTGATTTGGTCAAATCTAAGGAATCAGTCATACTATACTACTAATTATGGCATATGGTAAGATTTTAGGTTTTGGTAGGTTACATATCATATCAATCTCATTCAAGTAGATATATCTTCTCCTATTTGAAATACATAATTAGTTTTGATAATGATAACTAGAAGATACAAAGAAAAATATCTCAGTAGTTCAAACACATGTAAACTAATGATTACATTGATTTTCCATTTAGTTACACCCAAGCAAATACAATCAAAAGATATTTTTTCATGATAAATGTGAAATACCAAAATTTGGATATCTTGACTCTAGAAACCCTAATTTCAAGAGTAGGAAATTAGTATGCTTGGTTATTTAGATTTGACCAAACAAGGTTGGAAACATGCCCTAATATAGTTGTCTATAACCTTAACGATTATAGTCAGTGCACATAACCTGAATGAATCAAAGTAAACCTAACATAGATAGGCTTGAAAACATATATAAATACATTAAGTGACCTTAGGTTCTATAATGACATCACATATCATGATACACTCATAGTTTTCTAAAAAATGTAACCATGGCTTAGTTTGTGAATGTGTTCATAGTGTATATGTCACATGGTTCACTTATACATATAATGACCCAAATGTGATTAATAGGAATGGGATGTGTATCAATGTGCATAAATGGTTGGTGATGGTATCTAATGTTCTTGATATGTGTAATGAGATAAGAATTAGACCTTGCATGTAGATATAAATGATTAAGGTGCAAACATTTATGTTAATTTGACATTGATGAACTCAATGAGAAATTGAGTAAAATAATATATTTCATGCAATATAATCTAATATTTCTATGATGGTGATTATATGAGGGAAGTGGAATTCTAAATATAAAATCTTGAGGATAATTGTAATATATAACAACAATTTTGAAGATAGGCGAGTCAAAACCTAATTGTACTAAAAATTGTACAAGATAATCTCAAAAAATAAATATTATCCCGAAATTGGATTCTTTAGGTCTTAATTAGTCTAGGTGCAAAGTTTCAAGTTCATTGAGTAAGGTTTGTTACCCAAATTCTACTAGAGAAGATAATACCTAACTAGCAATTGAACCAAATTTTAGTTTATTTAGTTTATACAATCGACTTTTGCACCAGATGAAGATTTTCTCAGTTCTCCAATAGTCCTTGGGGCCATGTTGTCTCTTCCCAATCTGAATCAGACTCTGGATCTAGGTCATTTTCATTCATCCTCCGTGCCATCTTCCCTCTTTCAACAGGACTGCACAGTTCTCTACTACTCTTATACTCTATCCCTCGATCTCTCTCTCTTCTCCCCTCCTTTCCCCTATTTCCGAATTCATTCGTGTCTTCCATGGGATTCCAAATCTGGAGAATTCTGACATTTATCGATTGGAGCTCCGGAGGAGTCTCCTAAAACTCACGCTCCTTATTTACCATATCTCACCTCTATTTCCCATCACGATCAAGATTCTCAGCTACTTTCTAACCCCCCATCTATAAATATCCATGCCAAAACCATTGCCATACCCCATTCAATGTTTCCCATCATTATTGTTTCCTTACTGGTCTCTGGTACCAATTTCCCCAACTCCAACCTCTCGTGACCGCCTTCTGGATTTCATCACCACCCTGGTAGGCACTGAGAACCTTGAGGAGTGTTTGGTACATCTTAGGGAGTTTGATTAGAAGAGAATACATCTTTGATTCTAGCATCTGGTGGCACACTTCTTCTTCCCCCTTTTCAAAAATTTTCATCATTTTTATGGTATGAACTAGGGATGCAACATTGGATTCTGTCCCCTGGTTCCTTGTAGTTTTTCTTCTATTTGGTTTCCCTAATCATGGTGAAACTTTTTTCTATTGTACTATTCTTGTTTTGTTCTTCTCCATTCCTCCTTCCTCCTTTCTTCTTCTAACAATGGGAGAGAGCCACTTAGGTGCACCACTTTGTCTTTCAACCTGAATAGGGATACTTTAAGAATGTAAGGATACCGAGAAGCTGAGAGTATATCACCTGTGGTGCCATGGCATGCTTATGCAAGGTTTTGATCCTCAAGTCAGACTCTAACTCTGTGTTTTAATCATGCAAACAAATGAAACAAATGATATGGCTTCTCATTGTATTACCGACTTGCCATAGTCTAGATTTAATATATGTTACATCTACATCGGCCTTCCTATCTTTTAATGTTTCATTTAATATCATGTGACAAGTGGATTTAAGTAGATCAGTTTTATGAGTCAGACCTATCATACATCAAGATATTGATGCATGATGTGGGGGGCTTTGGTCTTTTTATTTGATTAAAATTTCAGTAAATTTTTTTATCTTGTGAAATTCATAATTAATTTTATGGTTATCAGAAAAATATGTAAAAATATGTTCTTAAATTGGAAAGATAAACTATATTTGATTGTATAGGTTTCATAGCCTAAATTGAATGTAATAACTAGTCAAAATCTTAGGGTTTATAATATACACTTTAATTAATGAGTTATATAACTAATGTGTTATTAGGTGAAAGTGCATAATTTGGATCTAGGGTTTGGACCTAGACCTTATGACCATCATTAAGGTGTGTTGCATCCCATTGAGTCTATGTTGAACAATCATTATATTTTTTCTATATGTTCTAATTGAAGGATAGATGTGAAATCTCTCCTTTGAGATCCATTTGAATTCTTTTCAGTCTCTGATATTGAAATCAATTATATATTTACACTTCTAGGATGATATTGTGCTTTGGCATCCAATATTTGTGATCTTGCTCCTTGTATTTCTAGTTGAACCCTAAATGGTTGATTTGAACTGTATTGTGCTATTTGCAAACTGAAACCCTAATTTTCTCATGATGGACTCTTATGGTCTGATGTTCCACTACTATTGAACAATCTTAGTTAATCAATACCATGACTTAAATTTACTTGCCTCTACATTGCATACTTGTTGATTTGTAGTAATCGAGTTTTATAATATTCTTTGGTTTTAGGGTTATGTTCCTTTTATGTTTTAGGAATGGAGGTCATGTTCCTAATACTCGGGTCTTGTTCCCACTTTTATATTTATGGAGTTTGGTCATGTACCATGCACTATCAAGTTTAGGGTTATGCACTCAAACCTCCATTATTTTATTATAGTTCACTATTACTATGTTTATTTCCCCTACATGTTTATTATTCATTATTGTTGATGGGTCATGTGCCCTAATTGCTTTGCTTATGCTTTTGAGGCATATTTTATTATAAATCATGGAAAGTAGATCTAATTTATTTTCATCTTATTGAAATGTTTTCTTTTAATATCCACTTGGATGGTACTTTCCTCTTTGTTTGGGAAGCCTTGTTATATTTATTGTCCTATTCCCATATAATTGCTCAATCTCAAATAATATGCACATATCGACATTTTATGCTGACAACTTCCACTTTTTTCTTCTCTTTTGGGGTATGATTTGAACCCCCTAGGTAGAAAGCAAGGAGGTGTGGATCAAAGTTGACCAAGACTTATCCAAGAGTAACTGATCTTTCTTTGGAGGTAGATTGGAGTAGTTGATATTACCCTCTATGACCTATTTCCTATTGATTTATTTTATATACACCCTACGTGGTGAAGAACAATGTTGGTCAAAAATATTGTAATAGTTAGATATTTTTATCTTCCACAACTACATCTTTTGCGAATGATAAATACATACTTCGATTTTAGTTTGGAAATAATTATTGACACATTTGGCATTGGATGATTTTCTATTATCTCCTTCAAAGTAAGTGACTGGCTCCCCTATGGGTCCCACTCCTTACAAATATGGTATTACAGACAATGCAACTGGTTAATCTGGCAATTTATATATTATCTCCATTAGTTTATTTACCTTTCCCATAGGTTTCTTATACCCTATCCACTTTCCTTGTGCATGCACACATATATGTCTAGAGATACATCATCCACCAAAAACTTAGCTAGTTTCGAGAGACTCAGAACCCAAAGTACATAATGACGAAGATGGGTCCTCCTTTCACTCCTCTAATATCTCAAGCTCACTCAACAACTGGTGGTCAAAATGTATTGAGACAACCTACCCTAATGCCAGCTAAAACCAACTTGATCTTGGACATATCTCCTGAGAAAGTGTTTTCATTCCAATGACAACTGCTTTCCACAACCTTATCAAGGAAGGCTATCATTATTTCCACTCTAGGGAATCCCAGCGAGTACTCTTTTACAAAGTTCATCAAGATGCAAACCACATATTTTAAAGGTGAGAGCCATATCAATATGGTGGATAAGGATGATGTATGGGTGCTTTCCATGGAGCATACTTTTTAAAATATGGCATGTCCTAAGCACCATAAGGTTAGGTTTGCCACCTAAGTACTATATGGACCTACTCTTCATTGGTGGAACAGTGTTGTAAGGAATCAATATGCCTCTTCTATGTCTTAGATGCAGTTCGCGATAATGTTTTAATGAGAAGTAAATCTCCACTTGTAGCACAGTGGAAGAATGAAGCTGGGTTTTATAACCTGAAGGAACACTCTTTGTCTGTGGTGTAGTACATGCAGAACTTCACCATGTTGGAAAGGTACACTAAGAGTTTGGTTGAAGAGAGGTGTCCTAACATGTTCCTTGAAGGACTCAACTACAATACCAATTGCGCCCTGGTGCCTGAACTTCCACAAACATTTCAACAATTGGTAGACAAGGATATGACAACTAAGGCTTACCCTCGATAGATCTTCAAGATCATAAAAAGAAGTAGAAGTTCTCAAGTGGAGAATAAAAGAGGGACAAGTGTGCCAAGTGTCATGGGCATCATCCTCCCGGGAAGTGTACCTAGGTAAGAAATACATCTGCTCTAAAATTAGATTTCTAGGTTATCAATAATTATTTGGTGAGCCTAGACACATCTGACCTAGATGCCCTAAGCTTTGTGATGGATGTGCAACAACTCACCAACAATAACCTCAAGCTCCTACATGAATCAGAAACCACAACAATAATGGAGGAAGCCAGTTGAGAAGCATGCATGCATGCCTTTTCTTTAGATTGGCATGAAGTTTATGAAGAAAGACATGTTGAAGGTAAACCTTGTTTCCTTAGTTAGCGTGACTAGACAACTATGATATCATTTTAGATAGATTATTCTTTGTTCCTTTAGTCTTGCATGACTTATTAGGTTGCACCTTTTAAGGGATGGAGTGTAGTAGTTTTCTAGAATATGGATATCTAATTTTGAGGACGACATGCTTTTAGGGTTGGAGCCCTATAATATACCACATTTTGTCTATCCTGAATCTTGAAACCCTATTTACAAGAATATGAGACTAGCATGATTGTTTCTTTAGATTTGACCAAACATGGTTAAAAATATACCCTAATACAATTGTTTTTAACCTTAACAGTTATAGTTAATGCATATAACATGAATGAATCAATGTAAGCATAACTTAGATAGGATTGAAAACATACATAAATACATTAAGTGACTTTATGGTCTATAACCACATCACATCTCATGATACAATAATAGTTGCCTAAAAACCTAACCATGACTTAATATTTGATTGAATCCATAATATATATGTCACATTGTTCACTAACATATAATTACCTAAATGTGATTAATAGGGATGGAATATGTGTAAATGTGCATAAATAGTTAGGATGGTATATAATGTTCTTAATATATGTAATGGGATAATAATTAGACCTCTCATGTAAATAGAAATGATAAAGGTGCAAACATTTAAGTTAGTGTGACAATGATGGACTTAAGAGATTGACTTAATGTATTTTTTGTTAGATAATATGATATATCTGTAATGGTGAATATTTGTGGGTAGTGGAACTATATATATTAAATATTGAGGACAATTGTAATATATAATAATATATTCAAACCCTAATTGTAGTAAAAATCACACAAGATAATCTCAAAATCTAAATTTAAGCCAAAAATTAGATACTTTAGGTCCTAATTAGTCTAGGTGCAAAGTTCAACTTATTGGAGTAAGGTTTGTTTCCCCAATTTAACTAGAGAATAAAATACCTAAATAGCAATTCCAATGTGTGCCAAACTTTTGTTTATTTGATTTATACAGTCAATTTAAATGTCACATGATGATTTTCTCAATTCACCTATAGTCGTTAGTGTCACACAACCTCTTCCCAATCCAGATCAGACTCTAGACCCATGTCCTTTTAGTTCACCCTCCTCTCTCTCTTCCCTCTTTTAGTGGGGATACATAGTTTTCTACTTCTCTTTTACTCCTTCTCTAAATATTCCCCTCTTATCACCTCCTTTCCTCCACCTCTTAATTCCTTCACATTCTCTGTGGGATTCATGGTCTAGAGACTAACCACATCTGTGAGTTTGAGCTTTGAAGGAGTCCCCTCTAACTTGGGTTCCTTGTCCCCCTATCCCACCTATGGTTCCCATTATGGCTAGGATTTCCAGCTACTTCATGACTCCCCATATATAAACATCCATGCCAAAACCTTTATCCAACCCCCACACAATGTTTCCGAATTTTTTTCTTACATGTCTCTAGAATCATTTCTCCCAAATCCAACCTACTGTGACTACCTTCTGGATTTCACCACCACCTTAGTAGGAGCTGAGGACCATGGAGAGTGATTAGTACATCTTACAGAGTTCAATCTGAAGACCGCCCATCTCTGATTCTTGGAATGCTTCTAATTTTTCCCTTTTCCTTTTTGTCATTGTCTTTGTGTTATGAACTAGGGATGGAATATTGACTTTTGACCCTTGGTTCCTTGAAAATTGTCTTCTATTGGGTTCCCCTGATCTTCATGAAACATTTTATTGTTGTATAGTTCTTGTTTTGTTCTTCATTGTTGCTCCTTGATGCTTACTTCTTTCAACAATGATGGAGATCCACCCATGTCCACCTCATTGTATTTCACCCTAAATAGGGGCACTTTGAGACTGTAAGCATATCGAGAAGCCGAGAGTATAATAGATGTGATTCCATGGCCTGCTTGTATAAGGTTTCAATCCTCAAATTAGAAATTTGGCCTTTTCATTTCATCACACAGACGAGCAATGCAAAGGTGATTTCTTTTCACTGTATTACTGACTTGCCCAAGTCTAGATTTATTATATGTCACATGTACATGGGCTTAATGTCTTTTAATGTGTCATTTAGTATCATTTCATGGGTGGATTTAAATAGATTGGTTTTACCATTATTCCCTATCAGGCATAAAGCATCTGATGCCTGATGCGGGGGCCTTTTGGTGTTTTTTCTTTGATCCTTTGATTAAATTTTAGTAGATTGTTTTATCTTATGAAGTTTATAATTAATTATATGGTTATAAGAAAACTATGTAAAAATATGTTCTGAATTAGATAAATAAACCCCATTTGATGGCAAAGGTTTCATAACCTAGACAAAATGTAATAAGAAGTTGAAATTTTAGGATTTATAATATAAACCTTAATTAATGATTTATATGCCTAATGTGTTATTAGATGAAAGTGCATTATCTGGATGTAGGGTTTGGACTCAGACCTTTTACAAGCATTATTGAGGTATCTTGTATCCCTTTGAGTCTATGTTGAACAATTGCTCTATTTTCTATCTCTTTTGATCTAATTGGAGGATATATGTCAAATCTCTCCTTCAAGATCCATTTGAATTCTTTTGGGTTTTTAATAATGAAATTAATTATATATTAACACTTCTTAAGTCATGTTTACTTTGGCATCTAAGATTTGTAATATGTTCATTCTATTTCCTAGTGAACCCTAATTGGTAGATTTGTACTATATTGTGCTATTTGCAAATTGAAATCAATTTTTTTTCATTATGGACATTTACGGTCTCATGTTCCACTTTTGTTGAACAATCTTATTCAATCAATACCATGACTAAAACTTTAATTTCCTCTACATTGCATGCTTGTTGATTGATTAGTAATAAGGCTATATAATATGTTTTAGTTTCTGGGTTATATGCCTTTTATGTTTTTGGGATGGAGGGCATGTGCCCCATACCCGAGTTTTGTGCCCATCATTATATTTTGAGAGTTTGTTCATGTGCGATGCTCTATCGAGTTTAGTGTTATGATCCTAACTATCATTATTTTATTATAGTTCACTAGTACTATGCTTATCTCACATGCATGCTAATTATTCATTATCTTTGATGGGTCATGTGCCCTAATTTCTCTAATCATGCTTTCCAATCATACTTTATTTTAATCCATGGCAAGTGCAGCTAATTATTTTCATCTTGTTGAAATGTTTTCTTTTGATATCCACTTGGATGGTACTTTCCTCTTGTTTGGGAAGCCTTATTATATTTGTTGTCCTTTTCCTCATATAATTTCTCAATATTTATTAATATGCACATACCATCATTTTATGCTGACAACATTCACTTTGTTTTCTCTTATGGCGTATGCTTCTAACCCCTTAGGTAGAGAACAAGGAGGTGTGGATCAAATTTTACTAGGACTTATCCAAGAGTAGATGATCTTTCTTGGGAGATAGATTGAAGTAGTTGATTTTAACCTCTCAGCTTATTTCCTATAGATTTCTTTTATATACACCATATGTGGTGAAGAACTGTGTTTGTAAGGACCCTGACCTTCGTTTTGGGCTTACCCTGTTTGTTTTGCCTAAACCTTGTGCTTGGTTTCTTGCTAATCATCTTTAGTGATGATTAGGGTTTGCTTGTGCTTAGTTGAGAGCTGAAGGTGCTACTTGCAAAATAACCTAAGATAGGGTTGGAGAGCAAGTTTGTCACCTTGAGAGATGTCTTTCTCTCTCTTTGCTTCCTCTAGGGTTGAGGTGAAGGTTTGGGCTCATGCCTTGAGTTGTCTTGGGCTTGGTTGAGCTCTTTTGGGCCTTGTTTTCCCTTGTTTGGGCCTTGCCTTGCTTGGTTGAGCCCTGTATCGGGCAAGGATGCTTTGTATTGGACATGGGGTATCGCCCATGGGGGTGTGTCGGCCATGGAAGAGTAATGTGTCGGCCGTTGACCTTTGTTGACCTCCTTGTCTTGGTTGTGTCACCCTAGCTTGGACATGTGGCCGACCCTTGGGGGAGTAGTGGCATGGCATGTGCATGAGTTTTTCAAAGTGGTAAAACGTGTGGACAAGTGTCCCTTGGTAAGGTGACACCTTGACTTGGTTTGACCTTGACCCCATCTATATATGCCTTGCTATTCTCTTCCTTAGGAACCCTTTAGCTCTTTGTTGCTCCTCTCTTCCTTGTGTGCACGATACACCTCTCCCTTGCAACCTTCGATGGCCAATACCCTTGGAGGAGCTAAGGTTGGTGGTCGATCCCCTTGAAGGAGTTCTTCTTCTTCTTCCTTTAGCTTGGTGGTTGAACCCTAGGTGGGTCTTGCTCTTTGGTAAGCATATTCCTTCTCTCCTAAGCATATTCTTCTCCATCTTGCCTACTCCTCGACCATGGTGGTTATGCTTCTTGTTCCTTTTCTTGAGGTGGCCGAAGTGGTGAGCTTGGAGCTAGCAGATTGACACTTGGAGCTTTGGAGCTTGAGGAGTTTACTTAAGGAAGGTTACATAACTTCTAACCCTAGCTATACTACCTTCTCTATGTCACATGTTTCATATATGATGATGATCACCATTGCATGTTATGTTTCTTGCACGATATATGTTGTTGATCTTATGGATATTATGAGCATGTTGTTGTTGTTGTTGTTGATGGTTTATATGCCTTTAAACCTAGTTGGCCGAACCATGGTTTAGGGTTTCCTTGTTTAGCAACACTCTTTTTCTCCTTGGTCTAAAGAAGTGAGTTTGAGCTCTAGTAATGTGAGCAATACCCCTCTCTCGATTAGGTTGATAGGTAAGCTTGTATTCTAGTTGCTTGAGCAACACCCTCCTCTCACCATGGATTTGAGAGGTGAGATTTTCGATAGATGATGACCTATGTTGAGTTGGATCCTTGTGGTCGCCTGATTTGTGATACAGGTTGTGCAAAACCCCTCTCTCTTGGTTGTTGAGAGGTGAGCTGACCTTCATGATCAATTAGGGTTTGGTGCCTTTGTGCTTAAGGTTGAAGATGATCTTGTGGGGTTGTGCCTTGCACGATATGACCTTGGAGTTGTGCTGCCCGATAGCCCTGTTTGGAGTTGCACCCTTGGGCGACACACCTTGTTGAGATAGTTGACTTGGTGCCCATTATGCTTTGGCCGATATGGAGCCTAGTAGGCTATCATTGTGTTGGACGATAGGGTTTAGTTGTGGTGATGTACGATATGTCCTTGAGGTGTAATCCTTGGTATATATGCTTGCTTGGGAATTTGAATGATCCTAGTATCCCTGGCCGATATGCCTAGTTGAAGCTTAGTTGGTGCCCGTTATGGTCCCTTGGTCGATACCCTTGGTGGAGTTGATGGATGGGTGATACACCTATGATGAGTGGTTGATACACCTTGTACAGGTGGTTGCCTGATACATCCATATGGAGAGGACTCCCGATACACTCCCTTGTCTTAAGGTGGTCTTGGCCGATAGGCTTTGATAGCTTGATGCCCGACACAACCTTGGTCATTATCCTTGTTTAGATGACCTTGGGCGATATGGTATGGTGCCCAGGATGGCTTTGGGTGATACCACCATGTCTTAGTTGAGCTTTGACTTATATGAAGTGTTGGACGATATGGCTTCATGCCCGACATGCTAACCCTAGGATGTTGTCCGTTATGATGCTTCACGGCCATGCACGACACCATTCTTGGGCGTCATGGGTACCCTGGCCGATAGGGTTAACCCTCGGATGATGCTGAGATGGTTGCACAATAGGGGCACCTTGGGCGACACCCCTTTGGTCGATATGTCTCATGTTGAAGGTTATCCTGAAAGTGAAACCTAACCTTAACCTTAGCTTGCTGCACGTTAGACCCTTGGCCGATAGCCATGGTAGTGTTGCACATTATACATTGGTGATGGCTGCCCAACACCATGAGTGCTAATGGAACCTTGATGCATGTTAGAGGATGTGCAGTGTTTGGCTGATATGGTGGTGAGTTGCTTTAGGGTTTGGAACCCTAGCCGGTACCCCCTTTGGTGAGGGTTGGTGCTGCTCACCATACTTTATAGTGAGGGTTCTGATAACTCGAAATGTATATAGTTGATAGTTCCATATTAATAATGATAACACAAGTGATATGATGTAATCACCTTGAATCCTACAACTTTAATGATGAGATAAGATGATAGGTGGTGAACCAGGTATGTTTGGGAATATATGATGTTGCTACAGATGATGGTGTGACACATGCATATGGTCACAAGTATAAGGCATAATATATGCCCATGATTAATAATAATACTATGAATGATAAAGCTTATGTGTGATATACTCATGGATGCTTCTTTATACTTGATAGCATGATCATTCTGTTAATCCATGATGGCTTCAGTAATCTCTATGAATGTGTATACTAACCATGCAGGTATTTCATGTGGATTCATAGCCTGGTAAGAGCTATGAGATATATGTGCTTCGACTAGCACAATGTGATGATAATCCTAGTTAGTAAAATAACAAGTTGATAGGTCTGAGGACCTGATATAAGGATGAGTGCCTAGTTGAGGTGTTATCCTCTGATGATGTGATAAGGGATGCGTTCCCAGGATGTTGATACATGATTATGATGCCTTGAGAGGCAGTGGTTGATATAATGATGGATTGAGGTCCCAAGATAGTACGTTGATGGTAATAATGATGTAATGCTATAAGGCTATGTTATACTTTGTTTTGAGTCAACAATTGGCTTAAAATATACAAATCAATTATAGATGAACCTATAATGTAGTTTGTCCTGGATATAGATCCATTACCGCCAGTATTTGGTGATGGTGAAATAGGTTTATCCTGTGGGATTACCTGGAGTGCATATTGTTGAATATGTGAGGTTTCCCCTAGCCTAAAATAGGAGGGTTGAGTGCAATTGTGGTTGCAGGCTCAGGATATATGGAGCATGGTGAACATACCCATGGCTCAGGATATGTGATGATGAGCATGATGTGTTCATGGCTCGGATGTATGTACTAGCACCTATTATGAGGTGAGCTAGAGATATGGGTAGCTTGCGGAGCTGAACCAGAGGCTGAGGCCCTATAAGCATAAGACTGCAGTCTTGCTTGATGATTCATGTATTGACCACGAGAAGGTGAGGTCATGGAGTTCGAATCTCCTTAGACCTTGTATGGCACCGGATTGGGCTTCGCATCCAATGGTTGGACTTGAGCAGGGAAGGCTCACTTCCTCAGGGCATAATAAAATGTAATCCAGTCAAATAAGTATATCTTACTTAGAGCAAAACATGGAACATTAATTGAGGCCTTTCTTATATAGCTGATCTAGTTACACCTTGCAGATATGTCTACGATCCCTATATCTTGTGATAAGTTCTTATAAAGCTTATCTTGTCAATCATGTTCCATAAAGAAATACTTGGTTATATGCCTCTTGGATATCTTGGTGAGCTTGATGGTAATAATTGCTTTGCTCAGTATGATGCTCTTTTTATACGCTTTATCAGTTATTTGCTACTATCTACTTTAACCTTTGAGGTTTTATAGTTGCGGTGGGGAGTTATGTTTCTCACTGGGACTGTGTGTCTCACCCCGCTGGTTTACGCCCTTTTTAGGTGATCGCTCTAGATGCGATGGTGGTCGTGAGGTTGTGGCCGAGCAGCAAGAAGAGCAGTAGAAGGCAAGCTATGGACATGCTGTTGTTTTGGTGGTTTTGTAGTAGAGTCCTAGAAGTCACCCCGGTACTCTCAGGTCCTTGGAAGTGTTTTGACAATGTTTCACGATGTTTAGCTACTGTAATTTTTGTATACCCTGTTGTTGGCCGTACGTGGCCGTTCTGTATGTATAAACAAGTGATGAACTAATATGCGTTGTTGCGACAGTGGATGACCTTAAGTGGTGAACATATCAGGCAGGTGATCTTGAATATATCTATATATGACATGATCTTCTTACAGGGCCTGGTTGTAAATGTTATGTATGTAAGCTTTCCGCAATCGGTTTTAATTAACCCGTGTTTTTGGTAATATATGGTTCCACATGTTTTCGCATGTCATATCATTGTCCGTGTGATGGAAGGGTGTCACAGTTGGTTTGGTGTCAGAGCTCTAGGTTCACTGCGTTTACAAGGATCTAGGACTAGGTTGCGTCTATTCTTGTGAGTTTCCCAGATTTTCTTACAATAACCTTCTGCCCTCAGCAGAAGATAAAGCATAAAGATGTCTGGAAACCATGAAGAACATGTTTCCGAGAGCAGCGATGGTGCATCAGTTGATGGAGCAGTAGGGCAGGAACGTGATGATCAGATGCCTCAGGTCCCCCAACTTGACCCAGCCATTCTTGAAAACCCTGCCTACCAATAGCTTATGGGGCAGTTAATGACTACGATGAATCAAATGGTAGAATGAGTGCCAGTGCCTCAGCCAAGAGCATAGGCTCCCCATGGTGAAACATAGGGTATTGGGAAGACCTTTGAGCGGCTTCACCGAGTCAGAGCTTCAGATTATGCTGGAACGGTTGATCCAGCAGATGCTGATCTGTAGCTGATAGGTCTTGAGAAGACCTTCCAGATCCTCGACATCCCCAAAGTAGACAAAGTCAAGCACGTTGTCTACCTTCTGAAGGGCAGTGTTGGCCACTGGTGGGCCATCGAGGAGGAGAAGCGACCTGGTGAGGAGATCGGTTGGGAGATCTTCTGATGAGAGTTCATCAGCAAATACTTTTTGAAGACGTATCTGGATGAGAAGATCAACCACTGTGAGCGTCTACATCAAGGAACAATGAGCATCACCGAGTATGAATCCATGTTCATGGACTTGTTGAGGTTTTGTCCTCACATGGTAATGACAGATGATGAGCGGATCAGGTGGTTTGAGTGTTGAACTATTGACGCCTACTACTGCTTTAGAGAATCGGGAGCGGTTTGCCACATTTGTAGAGTCCGTCCGTAGGATTGAAGGCAGGTCATGTTATCACTATCGATAGATGGGGCATTTAAAGTCAAATTGCCCAATAAGAGACGTTGAAGTAACACAATAGTCGGGACAGAATCAACAAGGATCAGACAGACAGCAGCCCAGTGCTAGCAGAGGGTGAGGACGTGATCAAGTGTTGCAAGCGGGATCATCTGCTCAAGGAAGCAGAGGACGTAGACAACAAGCAATGGCCCGATTCTATGCTATGAGTCATCCGGAGGCGATAGTCAACCCGCGAGTGGTGACAAGTCAGATGGAGTTATTTCATTCTAATTTGTCTTCTTCTTGATTTATATCTATTTTGGTTGACCCGGATGCTACACACTCTTTTATCGCACATAGTCTGCTTGATAGATGTCCCTTACGTCTAGTTATAAGGAAGGTATACTATTGTTAGAAACCCCTCTTGATGGTTCCTCGATGCTTCGAGAAGAGTGTCCATCTTGTGTCTTATCTTTTTCGGGACACAATATACAAGTGGATCTTATACCACTTGATATGCATGGATTCGATGTGATCCTTGGGATGGATACCTTAGAGAAGTATAAGGTTGTGTTGGACTGTGGTTCCAAGCAGGCGATGTTTGATGACAACGGAGAGAAGTGGATCTTCCAAGGAGATAGGAAGATTCTTCCGACATGTCTAGTGTCGGCAATGGTGGTAGAAAAGTTGTTGCGGCAAGGTTGTAAGGCTTTCTTAGCTCACGTTGTGGATACCAAGGCGAAAGGTCCTAGCCTGAAGGAGGTGATGGTTGTCCGAGAGTTTGCAGATGTGTTTCCTGATGAGTTTCCTGGTATTCCCCCACCTCGAGAGATTGACTTCGAGATCAATCTAGTAATAGGAACACAACCAATTGCATAGATACCGTATATGATGGCTCCAGCAGAGATGGTAGAGTTGAAGAAGCAGTTACAGGAGTTGTTAGAGAAAGGTTTCATCTGACTGAGCACGTCGCCTTGGGGTGCTCCAGTGTTGTTCGTTAAGAAGAAGGGCAGATCGATGTGGCTATGTATAGATTATCGGCAGTTGAACAAAGTTACGATCAAGAATAAGTACCCATTGCCAATGATAGATTATTTGTTCGATCAGTTGCGTGGTGCTACAATGTTCTCAAAGATCGATCTATGGTTTCGATATCATCAGTTGAGGATTAAGGCAGACGACATACCAAAGTCAACATTTAGGATGAGGTATGGTCACTTTGAGTTTGTGGTTATACAGTTTGGGCTAACCAATGCACCTACTACTTTCATGGACCTGATGAACCGAGTGTTCCGTCTGTTCCCATATAAGTTTGTTGTAGTCTTTATAGATGACATTTTGATCTATAGTCGGGATAGGTAAGAGCATGAGAGACATCTTCGACAAGCGTTGACTCTTCTTTGCCAATATCAGATGTATGCCAAGTTCAGCAAATGTGAGTTCTGGTTGAAGGAAGTGACTTTCTTAGGTCATGTGATATTTGTAGAAGGAGTGCGAGTGGACCCTAAGAAGGTGGAGTCAGTGGCAGATTGGGAGCAAACAAATACACCGATAGAAGTTTGTAGTTGTCTGGGTTTGGCCGGATACTACCGAAGGTTTATCAAGGACTTTAGTGCAATCGCATTGCCGATGACAAAGCTGACCAGGAACGATGTACCTTTTGTTTGGGATGATCATTGTCAGCAAGCTTTCCAAAGTTTGAAGGAGAAGCTGACTAGTGATCCAGTGCTAGTACTGCCAGAGCCTGGGAAGTGCTATGTTGTTTTCTGCGATGCTTTCAAGAATGGCTTAGGTTGTGTGCTGATGTAGGAAGATCATGTGGTTTCTTTTTCTTCGCGACAACTTAAGAAACATGAAGAGAACTATCCGAAACATGATTTGGAGTTGGTAGAGGTGGTCCATGCGTTAAGTATTTGGAGACACTATCTTTATGGGGTTGTGTCAGATCTTTACAGATCATAAGAACTTGAAGTATATCTTTTCGCAGAGTGGGTTGAACATGCGAAAATATCGTTGGATGGAGCTAATTAATGATTATGATTGCACCATTGAGTATCATCGTGGTAAGGCAAATGTGTTAGTTGATGCGCTTAGCAGAAAGTCTTCTTCTCTCCCCACAAAAAAGGCACAGTTGAGTTCCTTGGTATGCCATAGGCGGGATATGTTTGTCTCCTTGCGGCAGATGAATGTACAGTTGGAAGTTTCCTTGTTGGTAGGATTGTTGGCACAGATACAAGTCAAGCCTACGTTGAGACAACATATCAAATACGCACAACAGGCAGATGGTGCAGTGCAGTTAATCAGGTTAGAGCTTGGAAGTGAAAAGTGTGATGGGTTCTATGAGTCTGAGGATGGACTAGTTTGCTATCATGGTAGGATGGTGGTCCCCGATGGTGATAATCTAAGAAAGCTAGTGCTCGAGGAAGAACACACATCGATGTATGCTATATATCCAGGAGTCACCAAGATGTATCATAACCCGAAGGACCTGTATTGGTGGTCTGGCTTGAAGAAGGATGAAGTTGAGTTTGTGGCTAAGTGCGCAGTATGTCATCAAGTTAAAGCTGAGCATCAAAATCTGGCAGGTATGTTGCAACCCATGTCGATACCACAATGGAAATGGGATCATATAACCATGGATTTCGTAGTTGGTCTACCAAAGACAGCTAGGAATCATAATTCCATTTGGGTAATAGTGGACAGGTTGACAAAATCTGCTCATTTCATACTAGTAAAAACAATGTATACAACAGAGAAGCTTGCTCAGGTGTATGTAGACGAGATAGTGCGGTTGCACGGTGTACCAACAACAATAGTTTCCGATAGAGGTCCTCAGTTCATAAGTTTTTTCTGGGAACAGTTGCACAAAACGTTGGGAACGCAGTTGAGGTTCAATACCGCTTTCCACCCATAGATGGATGGACAGTCTGAAAGGACTATTCAGACTTTAGAGGATCTTCTCTGAGCTTGTGTTTTGCAGTTGCTAGGTAGTTGGGACATGCATCTCAGTTTGATAGAGTTCGCTTATAACAATAGTTATCAGTGGAGCATTGACATGGCTCCTTATGAGGCTCTATATGGAAGGAAGTGTAGATACCCTTTATGATGGTATGAGTCTAGTGAAAATCAGCTTTTGGGTCCTGAGTTAGTACAACAGACAACAGAAAAGATCAGAGTGATACAACAAAAGTTGAAAACGACACAGGACAGACATAAGTCTTATGCAGATAATCGTCGATGACCTTTAGAGTTCCAGGTGGGAGACAAAGTGTATCTCAAGGTCTCACCTTGGAAAGGCGTGCTAAGGTTTGGCCGGAAAGGCAAACTGGCACCCAGGTATATGGGACCATACGCGGTAATAGCACATGTTGGCAAGGTAGCTTACAAGTTAGAGCTGCCGCCAGAGCTGCACAAGTTGCATCCAGTGTTCCATGTCAGTATGCTGAAGAAAAGTCATTCAGACACAAGGATAGTGATACAACCAGTTGAGGTTGAGCTTGAGGAAGATGTGACCTACGAGGAGGGTCCGGTGGCGATCATTGACAGAAGAGGAAAGAAGCTGAAGAGGAAGGACCTAGTTCTTGTGAAGGTTTTGTGGCATCATTGTGGTGTTGATGAAGCCATGTGGGAGCTTGAGGAAGAGATGAGGTGGAAGTATTCCTCACTTTTCTCTTCTTATTTTGGGGACAAAATCCTTTTGTAGAGGTTTATGGCTTGTAAGGACCCTGACCTTCATTTTGGGCTTACCCTATTTGTTTTGCCTAAACCTTGTGCTTGGTTTCTTGCTAATCATCTTTAGTGATGATTAGGGTTTGCTTGTGCTTAGTTGAGAGCTGGAGGTGCTTCTTGCAAAATAACCTAAAATAGTGTTGGAGAGCAAGTTTGTCACCTTGAGAGATATCTTTCTCTCTCTTTGCTTCCTCTAGGGTTGAGAGGAAGGTTTGGGTTCATTCCTTGAGTTGTCTTGGGCTTGGTTGAGCTCTTTTGGGACTTGTTTTCCCTTGTTTGGGCCTTGCCTTGCTTGGTTGAGCCATGTATCGAGCAAGGATGCTTTGTATCGGACATGGGGTATCACCCATGGGGGTGTGTCGGCCATGGAAGATTAGTGTGTCGACCATTGACCTTTGTTGACCTCCTTGCCTTGGTTGTGTCACCGTAGCTTGGACATCTGGCCGACCCTTGGGGGAGTAGTGGCATGGCATGTGCATGAGTTTTGCAAGGTGGTAAAATGTGTGGACAAGTGTCCCTTGGTAAGGTGACACCTTGCCTTGGTTTAACCGTGACCCCCATCTATATATGCCTTGCTTTTCTCTTCCTTAGGAACCCTTTAGCTCTTTGTTGCTCCTCTCTTCCTTGTGTGCACGATACACCTCTCCCTTGCAACCTTTGGTGGCCGATACCCTTGGAGGAGCTAAGGTTGTTGGCTGATCCCCTTGAAGGCATTCTTCTTCTTCTTCCTTTAGCTTGGTGGCCGAACCCTAGGTGGGTCTTGCTCTTTGGTAAGCATCTTCCCTCTCTCCTTAGCATCTTCTTCTCCATCTTACCTACTCCTCGGCCATGGTGGTTATGCTTCTTGTTCCTTTTATTGATTTGGCCGAAGTGGTGAGCTTGGAGCTAGGAGCTTGAGGCTTGGAGCTTTGGAGCTTGAGGAGTTTTCTTAAGGAGGGTTACATAACTTCTAACCCTAGCTATACTACCTTCTCTATGTTGCATGTTTCATATATGATGATTATCGACCATTGCATGTTATGGTTCCTGCGCTAGTATATGTTGTTGATCTTATGGATATTATGAGCATGATGTTGTTGTTGTTGTTGATGGTTTATATGACTTTACACCTAGTTGGCCGAACCATGGTTTAGGGTTTCCTTGTTGAGAAACACTCTTTTTCTCCTTGGTCTAGAGAAGTTAGTTTGAGCTCTAGTAATGTGAGAAATACCCCTCTCTCGATTAGGTTGAGAGGTGAGCTTGTATTCTAGTTGCTTGAGCAACACCCTCCTCTCACCACACTACTACAGAATACGCCTTTGGCGTCGGTTGTTTAACCCCCTTTGGCGACGGTTTTAAAGAGACGCTTATGTGGGGGCCGCTAAAGGTCAAACTCTTCGGCGTCGGTTTTCTAACCGACGCCTATGTGATCTATATGCGTCGGTTATATATAGTTGGCTGACGTCTATAGGGTTCGTGCCACAAAGAAGGGCACCACCTAGGACACTTTCTGCATCAGTTAACAACTGAACAACTGACGCCATACTCCCAGATGACACGGCCGTGCTTCGCTGCATGACCATGTTTAGTACTATAGGTGTCGGTTTTATACGAATAAGCGACGTCTTTTCCACCACGGTCATGCTTTCCTGCACGGTCGGGTTGTTTGTCATATTAGGCGTCAGTTTTTATCTAATAACTGACGCTGTAGTCCTTTGATGACGGTGTTTTATAAATAACTGACGCCTATACTTTAAATTTTTTTTTTCTTATCAGTTTATAGGCCTACTGTGGCTGGTCAGCAGGATGAGAACCTGCAGTTCTGTTTTCTGAACTGTAGGTTTACGACATCCATTGATATCAACCTACAAACAGGCCACAAACCTAAAAAATCAACAAATATTTTTTCACACAAGTAGATACATTCAGACATCAATTCAATTCTCACATTCACACATGTAGACACATTCAAATACACATAGAAACATTCAGACATGTATAAACATTCAGAAATATTCATTTACAAAATATCATTCAGCATCGCTATCAGCATCCCAATTATATCTTACAATTGCCACTGCTTGTATGGCTTTTGCCCATTCTGCTCTTATTTCATTTAATGCTTCCATCGTATATGGAGCATGTATATTTTTTAAGCGTTTACCTATAGTGTGGTCAGTTTTAAACACCTACAAAGAGAATGATGTATATATAAGTAATAATATAAAAATAAGATTGATATATTTCATACTAACTAATGAGACTATATATAGTACCTCATGTATGGTATTAATATCCAATGCGGCATGTCAGATAATCATCTGCATAAATTGCATCACATAGTATGTGCATGCTCAACCGTTGTCTTGTGTAGCGCACTATAAATTGAAACATACAAAATATTAAAAAATACAACTAAGCACAGTTCACATAAATAATATATACATTGGAGTCGGGAACTTATTTTTACCTTCTCCCAAATTATTGGCTGGTTCTTTCTCCTTGGGACATTTCCTCCAACATTTTTGAATGCATCTAAACCCCTACATTTTAATGTAACACAATAAATTGCATAATTAAATAATAATGTGATAATAGATGTTAATGGATATAAAAATGAAATATTTCTCACCAGAATAATGGCATTCTCAATATGTGTCCAATTTTAGTGTTCAATGTACTTCCCATAGGATCTAGATAATAAACAGTGAACGTACCAGGGACAATAACTAGTAACTCCCAATGTCTACCGCTAGAGGTAAAAAAGTTAAAAATTAATAACTCAAAATGCACAATAAAAATGGAATTTTCTTAAGTCCAAATTATAAATAAAGTAAACATACTTGACATTGAATGGAGCTATTATTATCGTCTTCTTTTGCTGACCGAAAATTCTAAAAGCATCTATACAGTATTGTTGAACACTATCAGGGTCTTTAGCTACCATACTAATCAATGATGGAATCAAAAAACCCACATGATCAAATGCAAATTGTTTGCATTGATCTTCGACTAAGTAGCTAGAAAACATGTATTACGTATGCATTAATATATAAGAAACCAGATCACTGGATCTTGCACAAGGTATATGGATGTATAAACAAGATCTCACCTTATCCATGTCTCTATCATTGATGTATTCAGCCAATCATACATAAACAGCTCAATAATATCTTGTATAAATAAAGAGCTATCGTATGATTGACCTGCATAATCTGCTTCTAAAGAAACAATTATAGGGCAATGTATATTATGTGCCCGTAGCCAACATGACATTCCCCTACAAGAAGGACCTAACGGGTATTTTAGGTTAGTTGGAACCCAACTTGGTAATGCAGGAAGTGGAGGTGGAGGCCTAGGTGCTCCGGGTGTCTTCTTTTTAACCTGTATATATAATTTCAGATCAGTTGACCTCATATATACACATTAACAATCTAAAGTAATGTAAATTTGTCTTACAATTTCAGTAGTGTAGACGACATCTGCTTTGGGCCACAATATCACCCCGCCTTCTGCCTCAGCAAGTGTATCAATATCCGGGTGGGGATATGGCAATGTACCTTCCCTCCAATCGGGTAACACATGTATCGGGCTCACACGAACGTAGCCCTGTGGCATTGGAGTCCCGTGAAACATTGCCCCAGGAAGGGACGGGTAAGCCTGCGCCTCTGTAACAACATAGTCTTGCATTCTTAAGCGGCATGGCTTCAATGCCTACAAATTTACATAAAGAATATTATACATATATACATATCATCTTGAAAAGACTAGCTACAATGTCATAAACAATACTTACAACAAACGTGTTAGGCGATGGGTCTCCAGGATTACTCGCAGTCTGTGCATCAGGAGAAGAGTGGGTCGCCATAGGCTGATTGGAAGTTGGAGATGCCTGCCACCGCATTATTTCTTCCTTGACCTTCTCAGCAACTATATCATTGACCTTCTTGGCAACTATATCCTCAACTCTCTTATTCTCCTATACATGGATAAAAGAAACATTAGCTTCTTATTATTGAATTCCCTTTTGTAGTAACATTCTAAAAAAAGAATAGGTTACCTCTTCTTGTGAAAGTCCCGCTCTGGGTTTGCGCTGGGATGGCCCAAATAATGCTTTGATGCCCACACCAGCGCCTGCACCCCTAACACGTCTAGGACGCTCTGGGTTACCCAGAGCAACTATCAATTCATCCCTTGTGCCCTGAGGGATGAACATGCCTTGTTTCCTCTGCTCGTGCAGCTCCCGCTAATCACCATCAACAGAAATTGGTAAGTTAACACCACAAATAATCAATATTCAAATGATTGCTCTAAGAGTTGTATTTTACCATTTTCGCAGCCGCCTCAGCAGTTACGAGCTTCTTTATTCCACCCTTCTTGTTTTGCCTCCCAGCTATCCAGATATCATGGTGAGGCATGGGTGTGGCAGACTCCTGAGTAGGAGCAGACTCCTGAGTAGCCACAGACTCCACCTGTAGTCTTTGGCGAACGCTTGCATAGCCCTTTGGACCCATAGTGTGGTCATGCACATTCAGTGCACGCCTTGCTTTTTACGCGTCACTGAGGGCCTAGTTAGTATGCACATTAATGATTTGGTTAGTAGCACTAAATGTTAATCTTGAATAGGTGAATACAATGTATATTAATTTAATTGGGAGTGATGCCTAATACCTTGAATTCTTCAGATTTTCTTGAAGCAACAAAATTGTCCCAATCTTCTTTGTCCAAGAAGTTCCACTGTTCAAGGGTTGACTTCTTCTTCTTATCAACATCTTTTATGTATTCTCTGTTGAGATTTGTCCTATAGTTCCTAAGCATCTTTCCAGCGTGTTGCATCACACTTTTACGATGCAGCTTCTCATCCAATGCAAACAGATTTTGTAAAATAGAATTCTTATTAACTAGTATCCAAAAATAGAATTGCAAATAATATAATTTGTAATCTACAAAATAGAATTGCAAATAATAATAACTCACACATAAATCCTTCCATATCAATCTTTTTTCCCCTGAGGAACTTTATGCCAATTATCATACTTAACACCACAATGGCTTCGAGTGACACACCCAAGATAGTTTACAAAATTATTGCGGTTCACTCCAATTGCATTTCCTCCATTATCAAACTCCACAACCAATTTGGATCCACTACCACTTAGTGCTATTAACTTCTTCAACAGAGTGATGCCCCTTTTCTTATTAAGTGTTTGGTGTTGCGCATCAAGTTGCTCTAGTGCTTCAGTGGGTACATGTGCATCATCAACCTAAAATTTGACAAAAATAAACACACTCAATTAGCGCAATATAGAAATATGGGATATATGACATAACTAGAAGATAATGAATTTTATAGAAATACAGGATATGTTTTTAGAACTTACATTGGTATCCTCGCCATGCTCGTCATGGACAGCATGCTCATCATGGACTTCATGCTCATCATGGACATCATGCTCATCATGGTCAGCCATCTGAAAATGTCATTAAAAAGGCAAACATTTAGCATTTGTATTAACTAGAAGATAATGAAACATCAAATCTGAAAATGATCTAAAATCCAAAGCCCTAGAATGGGTCAAGTTCAAGTCAAAATGGCTACAAGTGTGCGTTTTGGGTTTTCTATGTAAACGACCTTAGAACATCTATGTAATCACTTGTAATGATGAATTTTAGATCCTTTTCATGTAACAGGCCATTTAGCATTTGTATTAACTAGAAAAAGGCAAACATTTAGCATTTGTATTAACTAGAAAAGGCAAACATTTAGCATCTTGGACGGGTTTCTAGGCCAACAAACACATGTGATGTCATTCTTATATATAATAAATGTGTACCACCTATCCCATCCTTGAACACCTAATCTCACTAGTAAGTGTATAATGTGTATTGGGTTTTCAAGAAAATTTCAGCAACATTTCCCCGCTGTTCTCTAAGTACATATGTACTTATAGAACAAACGGGGAAATGCTACCAAAATTTTCTCAAAAACCCAATACACATTATACACGTACATCTTAAGTGAGATTAGGTGTTCAAGAATAGTCCCAAATTGGGGATTATCCAAGATTTACTCCTAATGAGTAAATCTTGGACGGGTTTCTAGGCCAACAAACACATGTGATGTCATTCTTATATATAATAAATGTGTACCACCTATCCCATCCTTGAACACCTAATCTCACTAGTAAGTGTATAATGTGTATTGGGTTATCAAGAAAATTTCGGCAGCATTTCCCCACTATTCTCTAAGTACATATGTACTTAGAGAACAAACGGGGAAATGCTACCAAAATTTTCTCGAAAACGCAATACACATTATACACTTACATCCTAAGTGAGATTAGGTGTTCAAGAACAGTCCCAAACCGGGGACTATCCAAGATTTACTCCTAATGAGTAAATCTTGGACGGGTTTCTAGGCCAACAAACACAATAATAGATATGTACATGTTAGGGTTTCATCACAATTGATGTTAGAGTTTCATCAATGTTAGGGTTTAATCAAATCAAATTAGGATGCTAGAATGGACAAGTTTAAATCTTATTTCAACATGCATCAAAATTTACTGAATTAGGTCAAGCATTAGGATTAGAATCACAAATATATACAAGCAAAATATTTGTTCGTATCCAAGAATTTACATAAAGCATTACATATAGATTTGTTCATATCCTTACCAACAACAAACACGGTTGTGGCTGTGTTGGCCTACCACGGCCATTCTTCTCAGTGAAAGAAGTAGAACACTAACTAGTCTTTAACGAAATTGATTGATTATTTAGTCGGGAAGAAAGTGAAGTAAGGACTTCTATAACTAGAAGGTATCTCACTGAATTTCCAGGTAACCGTAGCCAAGTGGATAAGGTGCTTAGGTTTTGAAGTCAGGAAGTTTTGTAGTTAAAGAGCTAGGGAGAAAGAAGAACAGAGGCTACGGCTAATACCTGGAGAGTAGAGTAGCAAGCAGCGGGCGGCGGCAAGGAAGAAGACAGCGCCGCAGTAGGGCGTGAGCAGGGAGGAAGGAGCGCGCCGCAGTAGGGAATGAGCAAGGAGGAAGGCGGCGGGTGGCAGCGGCGACGTAGAGCAGCAGCAGGGAGCGTCGACGGCGAGCGAGAAGCAGCAGGCACCCGGCGGCGATTTTGGGAGAGTGGCGACGAACATCGCACAGGAGAATCGATGAAACAGGAAGAAAGGGGGAAGAGTCGGGTGATCGGGCCTCTATTAAGTTGGTCAACGGCGTCGGTTATCTACAAAACTGACGCCTATTATGATTTAGCGTCGGTTGATAGTAAAACACCGACGCCCAACTAGACAACCTTTACCCTAAATTATTTGGTGGGAACCATTATCAGCTCGGTTATCTAAGGATAACCGACAATGAAAGTGGGACTTTTCATGCAAATTTTCATTTTAAATAGGCGTCGGTGAATAGTTAAAAAACCGACGTTGTAGGTGACCTAAAATGTTTTCGCTCAAAAATTGGATTTCACGAGCGATTTTAGGCGTCGGTCTGTTATAACCAGCCGACGCTGAATACAAAGCGGTACTCGTGTCTGGCTGGTCTTTGAATATAGATGTCGGTTTGCATAAATAACCGACGTTTATATTATAGGTGTCGGTTTTCCTAAATAACCGACGCCCAGAAAAGCGACACCGAATGTTGTTTCTATAGTAGTGCCATGGATTTGAGAGGTGTGCTTTTGGATATAAGATGACCTATGTTGAAGTGGATCCTTGTGGTTGCCCGATTTGTGATAGAGGTTGTGCAAAACCCCTCTCTCTTGGTTGTTGAGAGGTGAGACGACCTTCTTGATCAATTAGGGTTTGGTGCCTTTGTGCTTGAGGTTGAAGATGATCTTGTGGGGTTATGCCTTGCACAATATGACCTTGGAGTTGTGTTGCCCGATAGCCCTATTTGGAGTTGCACCCTTGGGTGACACACCTTGTTGAGATAGTTGACTTGGTGCCCGTTATGCTTTGGCTGATATGGAGCCTAGTAGGCTATCCTTGTGTTGGACGATAGGGTTTAGTTGTGGTGATGCACGATATGTCCTTGAGGTGTAATCCTTGGTAGATACGCTTGCTTCGGCATTTGGATGATCCTTGTATCCCTAGCCGATATGCCTTGTTGAAGCTTAGTTGGTGCCCATTATGGTCCCTTGGTCGATACCCTTGGTGGAGTTGATGGATGGGTGATACACCTATGATGAGTGGCTAGTACACCTTGTACAGGTGGTTGCCCGATACATCCATATAGAGAGGACGATAGGGTTTAGTTGTGGTGATGCACGATATGTCCTTGAGGTGTAATCCTTGGTAGATATGCTTGCTTGGGCATTTGGATGATCCTTGTATCCCTGGCCGATATGCCTAGTTGAAGCTTAGTTGGTGCCCGTTATGGTCCTTTGGTCAATACCCTTGGTGGAGTTGATGGATGGGTGATACACCTATGATGAGTGGCTGATACACCTTGTACATGTGGTTGCCTGATACATCCATATAGAGAGGACTCCCGATACACTCCCTTGTCTTAAGGTGGTCTTGGTCGATAGGCTTTGATAGCTTGATGCCCGGCACAGACTTGGCTGTTATCCTTGTTTAGATGAGCTTGGGCGTTATGGTATGGTGCCCAGGATGGCTTTGCACTAGTACAGAAACATCATTCAATGTCACTTTTCTGGGCGTCGGTTATTTAGGAAATCTGACGCCTATAACATTCAACGTCGGTGATGTAGGTCATTGACCGGCCTAAATCGCGTGTCCTAAAATTGGTGGCGGATTTGAGGTAGTCGAGCTTTTGCATTTATAACCTGAATCGTTCTAGGCCCCCGCAACTTTGCTTACGGGGTCGAAGTAGATATATGGGGTCGAACACAGGGACAAGGATGGTAGTGTTGAGAACCCAAAATCGACACGCTACACTCTGGAAGGTATGAAGAGATAATAAATTCCCCAAGGGGAAACAGCAAGATGTAACAAACAAAACAAAGAAAACTATCTCCAACTAGAGCTACAAGAAAGATTTAAGGTTTTAGTCATTTAGTAGTTTTTTTTTTGGATTTTCATGCAATAGAAATAGAAAGATAAAACTAGAGCTAGAGCAAGGTATGAAGGATAAGACTTCAGTAAAACAAGAGGTAACAGTAACATCCTGCACCCCTCCTCTCAGAGCGGGTACCTCTAACTAAGCATCAACACCCCTCTCGAGGTTGTTGGACTTAAGTTAGAGTGGAATGTTACTGAAACAACTCTGTTCTAGGCACTCTCGTACTCCAGAATCGGACCAAACACTAGAGCCACAACACATCTCTCGAAGTTGTTGTGATGGGAAAACACGATTCGGTAGCTAAGCGAAATGCGATCCAAACATGCAAGCTAGAGTTCAGATATTAAACATAGCAGTCATCCAACAATTACACCAAGCATAGAGCAGAAAGTGATTAAACTTTTCCATATCCATAAACATTAAAGGTCTTAATTACAGTGAATAAGTAAATAATTAAATAACAGAAATAAAGATAGATGTCGCCTTCTTGATGTAGAAGGACGACAGTACACTGCAGCTCTGCAGCTCGATACCGGTGAGGAGCCTAGCCCGATACAGTAGTGTCAGGCGGCACACCCTCTCGGGTGGCACACTGTGACGGCCGACTGTATCGCTCAAGGACCCTGGCCGATACTCTCATGTCGGGCGGCACACCCTCTCGGGCGGCACGCTATGACGGGCGAAGCGTATCGGGTTCGATATCGTGTCTGGCATGGAGCGATGCATCCACTGTCGGGCACTTGTGTCGCTCATCAATGTTGGCCGATATCGGCTTGCAGTGTCGCCCGGGACAATCCTAAGTGAACCATCCCCTCCCTCTCGGGATGAGGAAGAGCTCACCTAGAGTTGCCCGGTACGAGCAGTGAGGCACAATACTCTTGCTCTCACAGTTTTCCTCTGAAGATCGCTCAAAGTTCCCAACTGTGCGAACTGTCTTTTCAGCTTCCTGTAGCTGCTATTTATAGACAGTGGTTGGGGGAAGTTATGGTGCTCGAAGCACACGTGTCCTCCTTATTCGCGGGTCGGTGGGCGGCCGATACTGGTATCGCTCGGCATAGGGGTGTCGGCTGTCGGTCACGTGACAGGCGGCGCCTGCCGGTGGGTGGTTGTGTCGTGCGACAAGCTTGGGTTGTCGTGGCGAATTTGGCTCCCTATCGGGTAGAAGACGTGTCATCCGTCAGTTTCTTCTTGCGCTGCATCCCCTTGTCGTGCGTCGTTGTGTCACTCCACCCTGTGGGGCAGAGGTCGTATCGGGCGTCAGGAAGGCCGATGCATACTTGAACTTATTTGTGGGCCGGGACGGCCTTATCGTACCAAAATGAGGAAAAACTCTGCAAAAGATGGAAATATTGGATTAAGAGCGTTGCTTGGCCAATTATTGCAAAAGTACTTATAAAAGAGAGGAAAATAGCAGAAAAGGGCAATTTTAATAATAGAATAAAGGGCAAAAACATCACAAAAATTGGTGTTATCAACTCCCCCAAACTTAGCATTTTGATTGTCCTCAATTAATATTTAAACTTTATTTAGTGATGCTTCTTCTGCTCAGAGTAGCTTTCTGTTCAAAAGGTGAAACAAGAATCGCAATGCCTTAGAGATAATGTTGTCTCACTACGAACAAACGGATTTGTTTTTCCTGCCTTATTGTTTAAGTAAGATTCTTCTCTACAGTTTCGGTGAGACTTTGTTGTATGATTCCGAAGTTAGCTTACACACCAAACAACTTTATTTTTGGGGCAGAAAGTTGTGTATAGGGTAGGCTAAGGCTTTTTGGGGTTTTTCTTGTTTCCCATCATTCCATCCAGGTAAGGGTCCGTTAGCGGGAAAGTGGTCCCTGCAGTCCAAGCCAGTTGGCTTTAGAGCAGTGATTTCACATCCTACGTACCACTACCCCGGATCTACCATGCCTAAAGATGGGTACTTTTGGAAAACAAGTGTGTATATATATATTTTTTCTTTTCTTTTATTGGGCACAACTCGCATGCTTTTATTCACACTCATAAGGCTTCTTTCACTTTTTGGGATTTTCGTCGGGTGAGGGAAAACAAAGAGATTTCTGCTGTTTGGGCAGCTTTTTCCTTCTCCATACTCGTCTCTTAGCTGTTTGTGAGATTATTATATTTTTTGAAATTTTTGGCATGGCAAAACATAATCTTTTATTCATTTGAGGCATCATTTATCAAAAAGATATAACAGAACTTGTATCTCGTTAAGCACATAGAAAATAAACTTTGCAAGAAGTCGGAACAGGTTTTTACTATTATGGCAACTTTGTACATATGCATGGGAATAAAAGCAAAAATTTTCAAAAATTTTTATATGATTATGACATTTTATACGAGCATGGGTACATACACATGATAAAGAGCAAGGACAAAATGGCACAAAGGGTGGAGGTGAAGAAAATTTTTATACCTCCTTCACTGGTACATGAGTACCCCCCCCCAACTTACTCCGCACTCTGTCCTAGAGTAGCGAAGAATACAGGGTGAGGTCATGTTAGCCCAGTGAAGGTTATCTAGCGTGTTCGCTTGTGCCTTGTAGAAGCTGCAATATGCTTCTTTGCTGCAACCATTTTATTTCCCCAGTTGGAAGCAGCCGGAACAAGTGCAAAGCTCTCAAGAAGGAGGCTCGAAGCTTGTGCATGGTAGATAGAGAGCTCTTGAAAACACTTATGGATGCTTCCCTCCTTTTTAAGAGGATGGAACCGGAATGCCCAGGCTTAATCTAGAGGCCATCGGGTCAAGACTTGTGTTGTCTCTAGAGATGGTCCTAAACCACCACAGAAGACAGACTATAATAAGGAAGTCATCCTTTTCGGGGTTTTGACGTTTCTGTCCGACAGTCAATGCTTCAACTGCGGCCGAAATTCTGATTCTTGTGCCTCATTTGTCAGCTCAGCCGGAGGTTTGCCTTGTATGATCCATACCTATTATCAGGTTCGTTAACCATGTCAGGTAGGAAAAACAAAAGAAACTCGATAAAACTTGACTTATTTCAAAATCCGGGTATCGTCCATCAAAAGAAAGCTCGAGACGATACTGGATTGGGCGATACGAAGAGAGCTGCATGACATAACACACTGCCCGACATGGGTATGTCAGGCGATAAGGTCGCCAAAAGGCATCCGCCCGATAGGACGTCTCAGAAGAAAAACATGTCACCCGATATGGCGTATCGAGCAAACACTATCGGTCGTTGTGTCGTGCTTAACTGCGTCAGGCGATACACAAAAATCGACTAAGCTCCTAAAACTGATATGAAAGCCCGTGTCGGGCGATAAGGTCTGTCGGGCTATACCCTTGCTCTTTGGTGTCATCGCCCGATACAAGGGTGAAGGCAAGCTGGACGATACGCGAGCAAAAGCGGATTACTGAAAGATGCGGGGGGCTAAAAAGAATAAGTGTGATAGCCCAACACGGTAAATCCACCTTACTATATATAGCAAACTCAGCTGGGGGTAAATCGGGTAGTTCTGGGGCGCGCATTGGCCGTTTGAGACATGCCGTTCCCGAGACGACGGTCCCGTCAGTCTAATTAAGGGCATTTATTCCCATGCCTGATACGGTTGTCGCTCGGGAATACCATCCGTCACGGCTCTTGCGGTGCCCAAGAAACTGCAGCCCGATACAAGCGTGACCGTGCGCCAGCTGAGCTGCTGCTCGACACAGCATAAAAGAAGGCGGCTGAAACTAAAGCAAGGCGGAGAAAAAGTAATTGACGGGCAAAACATCATCGGTTTAGGGTAGAGTCCCTGACCTCAGACAGAATTAATCCTCAATGCTTTGTAAAATGCAGCGATGGCCCATAAAATAGAAGAGTCGGTACGCTCAGCGCGTGCACTGACTCGGGTCTTATTACAATCCATAAAGTTTGTTTTTACAAGTAATAAGAAAAATGCATCCTTCTCTAGGAAAGAAAGAACTCAGGCTGCCTCCCAAGGAGCGCTGAAGTTTGCGTCGCCAGCTCGACCTGTGTAGGATCATCTTGTTCAGCCCTCGACTGTACCCATATCTTGCAGGTTGATCTCTTCTCTCCTGACAAAAGCTTCATCCTCATAGAACCTTTTCACCCTGTGCCCATTCACTTGAAAGACTTTGGTCAAATCGTCCTTGTCGTAGAGCTCCATCATTCCAGATGGGTATATCTTTGACACAGTGAACGGTCCTGACCATCTCGTTTGTAACTTCCCAGGGAAAAGATGAATAGAGGACTTGAATAACAAGACTTTATCCCCTTCGCTTACATTGTTTCTCCTGAGGTGGGCATCATGCCACAATTTTGTCCCCTGTTTGTAGATTTTTGCATTTTCGTAGGCGTTCATTCTCAGCTCTTCGAGCTCTTGAAGTTGCAAAAACCTCTTTTCTCCTGCTTTGTCGAGGTCCACATTTAGGAACTTGATTGCCCAAAGGGCCTTGTGTTCCAATTCCAAAGGCAGATGGCAGGACTTTCCGTAGATAAGCCTATAGGGGGTGGTTCCAATGGGCGTTTTGTAAGCAGTACGATAGGCCCAAAGCGCGTCGTCAAGCTTCATAGACCAGTCTTTCCTCGTTTGGCTGACAATTTTCTCTAAGATCTGCTTGATTTGTCTGTAGGAAACCTCTACCTGCCCTGACGTTTGTGGGTGGTAGGGTGTAGCGATCTTGTGCTTCACTCCGTACTTGCGCAGGAGTGCTTCAAACTATTTCTCTCCAAAGTGCGACCCTCCGTCGCTTATAACAGTGTGCGGTACACCGAAACGAGGAAAGATGGTCTTTTCGAATAGCTTGATTACCGACCTGGCGTCGCACGTTTGGGTGGCTACGGATTCTACCCACTTCGATACATAGTCCACTGCCATGAGTATGTATTGATACCCTCGGGATGGGGGAAACGGTCCCATGTAGTTGATCCCCCATACGTCAAATATTTCTACTTCGATCCAGCTCGCCATTGGCATTTCATTCCTCCGCCCTATGTTTCCTGTAAACTGGCACTCTTTGCAAACTTTTACAAATTGTGCAGCATCTTTAAATAATGAGGGCCAGTAGAATCTTGACTGTAGCACTTTTGCAGCCGTTCTTTCGCTACCCAGGTGTCCACCGTAGGGGGAGGTGTGGCATTCTTTCAAGATGTCCGCAGTTTCTTCCTCTGGGATGCACCTCCTGTATAAGTTGTCAGCGCATCTTCTGAACAGGAGCGGATCATCCCAGTAGTAGTTTTTAGCATTCGCGAATAGCTTCTTTTTCTGATTGTACGTTATGTCAGGAGGCAGTTCTCCGCAAGAAAGATAATTGCAGATGTCTACAAACCAGGGTAAGCTTTCTTCTTGAGCTTCGGTCAACATAAGAGCCTCGTCGGCATAGTCATCGTTGATTGGTGGCCCTCCCTGGCTCTCAGCCACGATCCTTGATAGGTGGTCGGAGACCACATTTTCTGCTCCCTTCTTGTCGATAATTTTGTGGTCGAACTCTTGGAGCAACAAGGCCCACCTCAACAGTCTGGGCTTTGCGTCTTTCTTTTTCATTAAGTATTTTATGGCCCCGTGATCTGTGTATACCTTGACCTTTACTCCGACGATATACGACCTGAACTTATCGAATGCGAAGACGATCGCGAGCATCTCCTTTTTAGTTGTTGTGTAGTTTACCTGAGCCTCGTCCAACGTGCGACTAGTGTAGAAAATCACATGGTGCTTTTTATCTTTCTTTTACCCTAGGACTGCTTCAACCTCGTAGTCACTAGCGTCGCACATCAGCTCAAAAGGTAAACCCCATTCTGGCACTTGAAGGATAGGTGGTGATATTAAAGCATTTTTCAAGGCCTGGAAAGCACTGAGACAATTGTTAGAGAAAACAAATTTAGCATCTTTTACCAGAAGATTGGACAGCGGTTTGGAAATCTTCGAGAAGTCCTTGATGAATCTTCGGTAATATCCGGCGTGCCCGAGGAAGCTTCTCACTCCCATCATGGATTTTGGTGAAGGAAGCTTAGATATTGCTTTAACTTTGCTTACCTCCCCCTCCATCCCACGCCTTGAGATCTTATGCCCCAGAATGATGCCCTCCCTCACCATGAAATGACACTTTTCCCAGTTCAGGACCAGGCCGCTCTCCTTGCACCTTTGAAGGACCAATGATAGATTATTCAGACAGCTATCGAAGTCCTTCCCATAGACTGAAAAGTCATCCATGAAAACTTCTACGATATCTTCTAGAAAGTCTGAGAACATCGATATCATGCATCTTTGAAAGGTGGCAGGGGCGTTGCAGAGTCCGAAGGGAATCCTTCTGAAGGCATAAGTGCCGTAGAGGCAGGTGAATGTTGTTTTCTCCTGATCGTCGGGCAAGATGGGTACCTGGTAAAATCCTGAAAAGCCATCAAGGAAACAAAAGAAATCATGATGCGCTAATCTTTCAAGAACTTGGTCAATAAAAGGTAGTGGAAAATGATCTTTTTTGTAGCCTGATTTAGCTTTCGATAATCGATGCACATCCTCCATCCAGTGACGGTCCTAACTGCTACCTCGTCACCCTTCTCACCCTTAACCACTGTCATCCCGCCCTTTTTGGGTACTACGTGGATCAAACTCACCCAATTGCTATCGCTGATTGGGTAAATGATCCCCGCATCCATAAGCTTTATTATCTCTTTCTTGACGACTTCCTTGAGCATCTGGTTCAGCTTCCTCTGGGGTTGAGCCAGAGGCTTGGCAGATTCTTCCAAGTTGATGCGATGCATGCATAAGGCGGGGCTAAGACCTTTGATGTCCTCCACAGAATATCCTATAGCCCCCCTGTGGAGTCTTAACTCCTCAAGAAGTCGGTCCAGTAGGTTTCTCGAAAGATTGGCATTTACGATGATGGGGTTTCTCTCTTCTTCATCTAAGAACTCGTATTTCAAACCTTCGGGCAACGGTTTCAACTCAGGCTTTGCTCTGGATGCCTTTTCTTGAGGCTCCTCTTCGAGAAAGGCATACTTCACGGACTCCACCACCTCATACTCTTCGTGCAAATTTTCGTCAGACAGGTCAAAAAGGTTGAGATACTCCGCAACTTCAGGATCTTCGAAGCCAGAATCCTGACAGCTTATAGCCCTCGCAAGGGGGTCCACTATTCAGATGTACTCCTCTATCTCCTCGCAGAATTTATCGTAGCTATCCACGAAACACGCAGATTCTGACAGGGAAGGACTTTTCATGACTTCCTTCAACTTGAAGTCCAGGTGGTCGTTTCCGACCCTCAGCGTGATAATCCCCTCAGAAACATCAATCAACGCCCTTCCTGTTGCCAAAAAAGGACGTCCAAAGATGATTGGGCAGCGGGGGTCTTCTGTTGTGTCAACGACTACTATATCGCAAGGAATGAAGAAATTACTGACTCTGATCGGCACATCCTCAACAACGCCGACTGGTCTCTTGAAGGTATGGTCCGCCAGTTCAATCCTCATTTTGGTATGAACCATGTCGGTTAAACCCAACCTTTGCGCGAAGCTTAGGGGCATGAGGCTGATGCTTGCCCCTAAGTCGGCAAGACCTTTTCGCTCAACGTTGTCCCCGATGGAAAACGGGATCGTAAAAGCTCCAGGGTCTCTTCTTTTGTTTGGCAGGTCAGGCTTCACGAAGGCCGAGGAAGTAGATGTTATGTGCACGGTCTCAACCCTTCCTCTCCTTCTTCTCTTCGTGATAAGATCCTTGAGGAACTTGGCATAGGTCTCCATCTCCTCCAAGGCGTCAAGGAAGGGGACTTCAAGATGCAGTTTCCTGATCGAGTCCATGAACCTTTCGTGATGCTTTTTCAGATTTGCCTCGATCATCTTATAAGGAAACGACAGCCTGGGAGTATAAGGATTCCTCCCACTAGATAGCTCATCGAAAGGCTTCTGTGTAGGCTCTTGAGATTTTGCTTGTCTACCTTCATCCTCTGCCAGAATCACACTCCTAGGCCTTGGCTCAGGTTCTGGTCCAGCTTCATCAATGCGTTCCACTGTCTTCCCAGACCTTAGCACTGCCATTCTGGTAGTTTCAGGGTAGAAGAGTGTCTTTCCTGCAGGGTCCTTTCTCAGAGCGGACATCTGGGACAATCGTTGATCGACCTTGTGTTGGCGCATCTGTAGACTCGCCATCTGGTGTTGCATGGAACTCAGAGCTCCAGGATTGGCTAGCGCTCCCTGTGCCAGCTGGTTGATGATAGTTTCTTATCTTTTTATGTAAGCAAACAATTGACCAACCAAGCTGGGTTGGTGCGAAAACTCTTCTCGGCCTTGACGTTCACCCTCAGACAGAGATTGCTCATAGTGACACATGGTGTCTAAGCTCGACGGAACAGATCGCCGTTCTACAGAGTTCCTGAAATGGCACGAGAAATCAACTTTAGATAATTGAATTTTTACTTTTAGGCAAAGAATATCATAATAAAAAGAAAAAGAGTGATGTCAAACTCATTTCTAAGCTTGAGGCATGGGAGTGTAGTTAGTGGATTCGGATTCGTCTACAGTGCCGTTTTTGCCTTGTCCCCGGCAACGACGCCAAAAAGTTGACCGGCCTAAATCGTGCGTCCTAAAATTGGTGGCGGATTTGAGGTAGTCAAGCTTTTACATTTATAACCTGAATCCTTCTAGGCCCCCGCAACTTTGCTTACGGGGTCAAAGTAGATATACAGGGTCGAACACAGGGACAAGGATAGTAGTGTTGAGAACCCAGAATCGACACGCTACACTCCGGCAGGTATGAAGAGATAATAAATTCCCTAAGGGGAAACAACAAGATGTCACAAACAAAACAAAGAAAACTATCTCCAACTGGAGCTACAAGAAAGATTTAAGGTTTTAGTCATTTAGCAGTTTTTTTTTTGGATTTTCATGCAACAGAAATAGAAAGATAAAACTACAGCTAGAGCAAGGTACGAAGGATAAGACTTCAGTAAAACAAGCGGTAACAGTAACATCCTGCACCCCTCCTCTCAGAGCGGGTACCTCTAACCAAGCATCAACACCCCTCTCGAGATTGCTGGACTTAAGTTAGAGTGGAATGTTACTGAAACAACTCCGTTCCAGGCACTCTCATACTCCAGAATCGGACCAAACACTAGAGCCACAACACATCTCTCAAAGTTGTTGCGATCGGAAAACACGATTCGGTAGATAAGCAAAACGTGATCCAAACATGCAAGCTAGAGTTTAGATATTAAACATAGAAGTCATCCAACAATTACACCAAGCATAGAGCAGCAAGTGATTAAACTTTTTCATATCCATAAACATTAAAGGTCTTAATTACAGTGCATAAGTAAAGAATTAAGTAACAGAAATAAAGATAGATGTCGCCTTCTTGATGTAGAAGGACGACAGTCCACTGCAGCTCTCCAGCCCGATACCGGTCAGGAGCCTAACCCGATACAGCAGTGTCGGGCGGCACACTGTGACGGCTGACTGTATCGCTCAAGGACCCTGGCCGATACGCTCATGTTGGGCGGCACACCCTCTCGGGTGGCACGCTATGACGGGCGAAGCGTATCGGGTTTGATATCGTGTCTGGCATGGAGCGATGCATCCACTTTCGGGCACTTGTGTCGCTCATTAACGTTGGCCGATATCTTCCTGCAGTGTCGCCCGGGACAATCCTAAGTGAACCATCCCCTCCCTCTCAGGATGAGGAAGAGCTCACCTAGAGTTTCCCGGTACGAGAACTGAGGCACGATACTCTTTCTCTCGCAATTTTCCTCCGAAGATCACTCAAAGTTCCCAAATGTGTGAACTGTCTTTTCGGCATCCTGTAGCTGCTATTTATAGACAGCGGTTGGGGGAAGTTATGGTGCTCGAAGCACCACGTGTCCTCCTTATTCACGGGTCGATGGGCGGCCGATACTGGTATCGCTCGGCACAGGGGTTTTGGTTGTCGGTCACATGACATGTGGTGCCTGTCGGTGGGTGGCTGTGTCACACGACAAGCTTGGGTTGTCGTGGCGAATTTGGCTCTCTGTCGGGTAGAAGACGTGTCGTCCGTCAGTTTCTTCTTGTGCGGCATCCCCTTGTCGTGCGTCGTTGTGTCGCTCCACCCTGTCGGGCAGAGGTCGTATCGGGCGTCAGGAGGGCCGATGCAGACTTGAACTTATTTGTGGGTCGGGACGGCCATATCGTACCAAAATAAAGAAAAACTCTACAAAAGATGGAAATATTGGATTAAGAGCGTTGCTTGGCCAATTATTGCAAAAGTACTTATAAAAGAGAGGAAAATAGCAGAAAAGGGCAGTTTTGATAACAGAATAAAGGGCAAAAACATCACAAAAATTGGTGTTATCAGTCATCCGACATCTATAGTCAAGACACGGGTACCGCTTTGTATTCAGCATCGGCTGGGTAACACAAAACCGATGCCTAAAATCACCCGCAAAATCAAATTTTCGAGCGAAAAAAATTTGGCCCCAAAGTATCACATACAGTGTCAGTTTTTTAGCATCAAACCGACGCCTATAGAAGATAAAAATTTGCACGAAAAGTTCCAGCTTAGGTGTTGGTTATCCTTTGATAACCGACGTCGATAATGGTTCCCGTCAAATTATTTAGGGCAAAATTTGTCTAATTGGACGTCGGTTGTTTAAGTAGAACCGATGCCGAAGAATTTAGGTGTCGGTTTTATGTTATAACCGACGCCGAATACCCACTTAATAAACCCTCGAATGACCAATGTTCCCCTTTCTTCTGTTTCATCGCGAAGCAACTGTTCCACCCCTCTGCTCTTGTTGCGTCGCCACCCGCCCGCCCGATGCTGCTCGCCACCTGTTGTTGTCGCTCGCCGCCGACGCCGGACGCCGCTGTTTGCTCGCCGTTGACGCCGGACGCCGCTACTTGCTGCTCTACATCGCCTCTGCCGTCCTCTTTTCCTCCAGACGCCGTCTTCTTCCTTGCCGCCGCCCGCCGTCCTTCCTTGCCGTCGCCGCTGTCCTCCCTGCCGTCGCCGCTGCCTGCTCCGTACTCGCCACCGTCCTCCCTACCGTGTCACCTACATGCCTACTGCCCGTCGTAGCCTCCAAGTAGTAGTCGTAGCCTCTGTTCTTCCTTCTCCCTAGCTCTTTACCTACAGCAAACAAGGTCGTGGCTGTGTTGGCCTACCACGACCGTGCTGGGCAGCACGGCCGTGGTAAGCCAACACAGCCACGGCCGTGTTTGCTGTTGGTAAGGATATGAACAAATCTATATGTAATGCTTTATGTAAATTCTAGGATATGAACAAATCTTTTGCTTGCATATATTTGTGCTTCTAATCCTAATGCTTGACCTAATTCAGTAAATTTTGATGCATGTTGAAATAAGATTTAAACTTGTCCATTCTAGCATCCTAATTTGATTTGATTAAACCCTAACATTGATGAAACCCTAACATCAATTGTGATGAAACCCTAACATGTACATATCTATTATTGTGTTTGTTGGCCTAGAAACCCGTCCAAGATTTACTCATTAGGAGTAAATCTTGGATAGTCCCCAGTTTGGGACTGTTCTTGAACACCTAATCTCACTTAGGATGTAAGTGTATAATGTGTATTGGGTTTTCGAGAAAATTTTGGTAGCATTTCCTCGTTTGTTCTCTAAGTACATATGTACTTAGAGAACAATGGGGAAATGCTGCCGAAATTTTTTTGAAAACCCAATACACATTATACACTTACTAGTGAGATTAGGTGTTCAAGGATGGGATAGGTGGTACACATTTATTATATATAAGAATGACATCACATGTGTTTGTTGGCCTAGAAAGTGAACAATCATTGTTCTTTATATTACTTGTACATTGGTATAAATTAGAATGAACAATCACTAAATTATATACTATTTGTATGGAGTCCGGCTTCATTGTAGATAATAGGAGTAAAACTTGGATAGGATGTAAGTGTATACCCTAATCTTGTCCTAATATATACTTGTTTTCTCTTTGATCATAGAATGGATAGATCATGGATGTCCATTCGCAATCGCTGCACCCCAGAGTTTATATCTGGTCTTGATCAGTTTATTAGATTTGCCGAGGAACATAGGAAAAAACCCAAAGATAGGTTCTACTGTCCATGTAGGCATTGCGGTAACAACTTGAAAGTCAGCACTGGTGAGGAAATCAAAAGTCATGTCATGTGCAACGTGATTGTACAAGGCTATATAGAATGGCACTGGCATGGAGAGATTTCAAACTCGAAACCAGTAGATGTCGATAGCAGTGCTTGGGTGGAAGAAGAAATTGCCTCCGATGACATAGATGTGAACGAACCAGTTCCAGTAGACATCGTTGATGCGATGTTGGATAGTTGTAGGGTAGAGCACACCGATCCACCTCCTATCTTTAGAAACATTGTGCATGATGCTAAGATACCGTTATACACAGGTTGTGCTAAGTTTACGAAGCTTAGCGCTGTGTTGAGATTTTATAAGTTGAAAGCTAACAATAGATGGAGCGACAAAAGCTTCACTTCATTGTTGACTTTGTTGAAAGAAATGCTTCCTGAAGGAAATGAGCTGCCAATATCAACATACCGAGTAAAGAAAATGTTGTCCCAATGGGAATGGAGGCCAAGAAGATACACGCATGCCCGAATGATTGTGTATTATTTCAAAAGGACTATGTAGATTTGAAAGATTGTCCAAAATGTGGTGCGTCGCGGTATAAATTGACGACTTTGGGGGAGTCCAAAACTAGTTCTCCTGCCAAGGTGTTGTGGTATCTACCTATAATATCACGGTTTCAACGCTTGTTTGCAAATTCGAAAGAAGCGAAGAATTTGAGGTGGCATGCAGATGATAAGAAAAATAATGATGGGATCCTACGACATGCGTCTGATTCCCCACAGTGGAAGAAGATTGATCTATTGTACCCCATATTTGGTGAAGAAGATAGGAATCTAAGACATGGGCTTTGTATAGATGGGATGAATCCGTACGGGACATTGAGCAGCCAAAATAGCACTTGGCCAGTCATGCTTGTTATATACAATCTTCCTCCCTAGTTGTGTATGAAATATAAGTACGTTATGCTGTCATTGTTGATATCGGGCCCTAAACATCCTGGAAATGATATCGATGTTTATCTTGAACCTCTGATTGATGACTTAAAGAAACTTTGGGCTGAAGGTGTGATGACCTATGATGCTTCAGGAAGAGAGACATTTCGTTTGCACGCTATGTTGTTTTGCACTATTAATGACTTTCCAGCATATGGGAATTTTTCTGGATATAGTGTCAAAGGAGCTAAAGCGTGTCCTATATGTGTAGAAAACACTGATTCAATAAGACTAAAACATGGTGGCAAGACTGTATATCTTGGTCATCGAAGGTTTCTTTCAAAATTCCATCCGTATCGTAGGAAGCGCAAAGCATTCAATGGATGGAATGATGAACGGAGTGCACCTAAATCTATACCAGGGGATGTTGTTTATGAAAGAGTAAAAGACATTGTCAATGAATTTGGTAAGAAATCACAATGTAGTATGGCCACACGGAGTGACAATTCTTCATTCAAGAAGAAGTCAATATTTTGGGATCTTCCTTATTGGAGTTCTTTGACAGTCAGGCATTGTATCGATGTAATGCACGTTGAGAAAAATGTATGTGATAGCATCATTGGTACTTTGTTAAATATACCAGGTAAGACTAAATATGGGATAAAATCTAGACTGGACCTACGTGAAATGGGAATAAGGTCATAATTAATAGAATTACATGAAATGGGTAATAAAAGAACATACTTACCTCCCGCTTGTTACACTTTGTCTAGAAAGGAGAAGAAAGCTTTTTGTGAATGCTTGGTAAATGTTAAGGTGCCACGTGGTTACTCATCCAACTTCCGTAGATTGGTATCAATGAAAGATCTGAAGTTGATAGGTCTTAAATCTCATGATTGTCACACTCTAATGCAACAAATATTGCCCGTGGCAATTTGATCTATATTGCCGAAGCATGTAAGGTTTGCAATCACCAGACTTTGTTTCTTTTTCAACAGTCTATGCAGCAAAGTTATTGACCCTGATACTCTCGATAATTTGCAATGAGAAGTGGTTGTTACCCTATGTCAGCTTGAGATGTATTTTCCTCCTTCGTTCTTTGATATCATGGTTCATCTTGTTGTCCACTTGACTAGGGAAGTTAAAATGTTGGGACCAATTTTCTTGCATTGGATGTATCCCTTTGAACGATACATGAACATTTTTAAAGGTGATGTTCGAAACCGTTATCGGCCTGAAGGGAGTATCATTGAAGGTTATGTGACAAGAGAGGTTATGGATTTTTGCAATGACTTTCTGAGTGGTAATAACACTCCTGTTAATGACAAGAATATTGAGGAGGGCAAAGGAATTTTGAGATCACGGGTGAAAGTAATCAGCCGTGAGCAGTTGGAACAAGCTCACTTGTATATTTTACACAACATGGACGAAGTGAGTGTTTATATCGAGGAACATACCAATTTTATCAAGAGACAACATCCTCGAGCAAGTTCAATGTGGCTTGCTAGAGAGAATAATAAGACTTTTACTAAGTGGTTTGAAGATAAAGTCTTACATCAACTATCTCCAACACCAAATGATATTACAGAAACTATCAAATGCCTCGCCTTTAAACCAAAACCGAATGTTATGTCTTATGAAGGGTTTGACATTAATGGGTTCACATATTACACAAAGTGCCAAGATGATAAGAGTTTCGTCCAAAACAGTGGGGTCACTCTTCAAGCGTCGACTATGTATTTTTCAAGTGCAAAGGATAAGAGTCCACGTGAAGCTAAAATGTCATATTACGGTGTCATTGAAGACATATGGGAGTTTGACTACATAGATTTCAGAATTCCGCTCTTTAAATGTATTTGGGTTGATAACACCAAAGGAGTTATAGTGGATGAATTGGGTTTCACTTTGGTGAACTTTGAAAAGATTGGTGAGAAGGGTGAACCATTCATATTGGCATCACAGGCAAAACAAATATTCTATATCGATGATCCTACAAATGATAAATGGTCGGTTGTTCTTCATGGTAAAAGACAGTTCATTGAAGATCCTATAGATGAAGAAGAGTACTATGATAAGTATGATGACTCCATTCCATTCTCAGTTGGGTTGCCAACTCCACAAAATATTGAAGCTAATGATGACTTATATGTGCGAGGAGATCACAATGAAGGATTGTTAATTGATAAAAGATCACAATTTTAGAGGCATGTATGTTTATATTTTTTATTGAAGCTAAATGTTTGCTTTTTTAATATCAATATCATTTTCAGATTTGATTTTTCATTATCTTCTAGTTAATACAAATGCTAAATGTTTGCCTTTTTCTAGTTAATACAAATGCTAAATGTTTGCCTTTTTCTAGTTAATACAAATGCTAAATGTTTGTCTTTTTAATGACATTTTCAGATGGCTGACCATGATGAGCATGATGTCCATGATGAGCATGAAGTCCATGATGAGCATGTTGTCCATGATGAGCATGGTGAGGATACCAATGTAAGTTCTATGAACATATCATGTATTTCTATAAAATTCATAATCTTCTAGTTATGTCATATATCCCATATTTCTATATTGGGCTAATTCAGTGTGTTTATTTTTGTCAAATTTTAGGTTGATGATGCACATGTACCCACTGAAGCACTGCAGGAACTTGATGCGCATCACCAAAAAGTTAACAAGAAAAGGGACATCACTCTGTTGAACAAGTAAATAGCGCTAAGTGGCAGTGGATCCAAATTGGTTGTGGAGTTTGATAATGGAGGAAATGCAATTGGAGTGAACCGCAATAATTTTGTAAACTATCTTGGGGTTATCACTCGAAGCCATTGTGGTGTTAAGTATGATAATTGGCATAAAGTTCCTCAAGCGAAGAAAGACTTGATATGGAAGGATTTATGCGTGAGTTATTATTATTTGCAATTCTATTTTGTAGATTACAAATTCTATTATTTGCAATTCTATTTTTGGATACTAGTTAATAACAATTCTATTTTACAGAATTTGTTTGCATTGGATGAGAAGCTGCATCGTAAAAGCATGATGCAACGCGTTGGAAAGATGCTTAGGAACTATAGGACAAATCTCAACAGAGAATACATAAAAGATGGTGATAAGAAGAAGAAGTCAGCCCTTGAACAGTGGAACTTCTTGGACAAAGAAGATTGGGACAATTTTGTTGCTTCAAGAAAATCTGAAGAATTCAAGGTATTAGGTGTCACTCCCAATTTAATTAATATATGTTGTATTCACCTATTCAAGATTAACATTTAGTGCTACTAACCAAATCATTAATGTGCATACTAACTAGGCCCTCAGTGAGGCGCAAAAAGCAAGGCGTGCACTGAATGTGCATGACCACACTATGGGTCCAAACGGCTATGCAAGCGTTCGCCAAAGACTACAGGTGGAGTCTGCTACTACTCAGGAGTCTGCCACACCCATGCCTCGCCATGATATCTGGATAGCTGGGAGGCAAAATAAGAAGGGTGAAATAAAGAAGCCCGTAACTGCTGAGGCGGCTGCGAAAATGGTAAAATACAATTCTTAGGGCAATCGTTTGAATATTGATTATTTGTGGTGTTAACTTACCAATTTCTATTGATGGTGATTAGCGGGAGATGCACGAGCAGAGGAAATAAGGAGCATTCATCCCTCAGGGCACAAGGGATGAATTGACAGTTGCTCTGGGTAACCCAGAGCATCCTGGACGTGTTAGGGGTGCAGGCGCTGGTGTGGGCATCAAAGCATTCTTTGGGCCATCCCAACGCAAACCCAGAGTGGGACTTTCACAAGAAGAGGTAACCTATTCTTTTTTTAGAATGTTACTGCAAAAGGGAATTCAATAATAAGAAGCTAATGTTTCTTTTATCCATGTATAGGAGAATAAGAGAGTCAAGGATATAGTTGCCAAGAAGGTCAATGATATAGTTGCTGAGAAGGTCAAGAAAGAATTGTTGCGGTGGCAGGCATCTTAGGCTTCCAATCAGCCTATGGCGACCCACTCTTCTCCTGATGTACAGACTACAAGTAATCTTGTAGACCCACCGCCTAACATGTCTGTTGTAAGTATTGTTTATGACATTGTAGCTAGTCTTTTCAAGATGATATGTTTTCAAGATGATATGTATATATGTATAATATTCTTTACGTAAATTTGTAGGCATTGAAGCCATGCCGCTTAAGAATGCAAGACTATGTTGTTGCAGAGGTGCAGGCTTACCCATCCCTTCCTGGGGAAATGTTTCACGGGACTCCAATGCCACAGGGCTACGTTCGTGTGAGCTCGATACGTGTGTTACCCGATTGGAGGGAAGCTACATTGCCATGTCCCCACCTGGATATTGATACACTTGTTGAGGCAGAAGGCGGGGTGATTTTGTGGCCCAAAGTAGATGTCGTCTACACTACTAAAATTGTAAGATAAATTTACATTACATTAGATTGTTAATGTGTATATATGAGGTCGACTGATCTGAAATTATATATATAGGTTAAAAAGAAGACACCTGGAGCACCTAGGCCTCCACCTCCACTTCCTGCATTACCAAGTTGGGTTCCAACAGACCTAAAATACTCGTTAGGTCCTGCTTGTAGGGGAATGGCATGTTGGCTACGGGAACATAATATACATTGCCCTATAATTGTTTCTTTAGAAGCAGATTATGCAGGTCAATCATACGATAGCTATTTATTTATACAAGATATCATTGAGTTGTTTATGTATGATTGGCTGAATACATCAATGATAGAGACATGGATAAGGTGAGATCTTGTTTATACATCCATATACCTTGTGTAAGATCCGGTGATCTGGTTTCTTATATATTAATGCATACGTAATACATGTTTTGCAGCTACTTAGTCAAAGATCAATGCAAACAATTTGCATTTGATCATGTGGGATTTTTGATTCCATCATTGATTAGTATGGTAGCTAAAGACCCTGATAGTGTTCAACAATACTATATAGATGCTTTTACAATTTTCGGTCAACAAAAGAAGACGATAATAATAGCTCCATTCAATGTCAAGTAAGTTTACTTTATTTATAATTTGGACTTAAAAAAATTCCATTTTTATTGTGCATTTTGAGTTATTAATTTTTAACTTTTTTACCTCTAGCGGTAGACATTGGGAGTCACTAGTTATTGTCCCCTGGACGTTCACTGTTTATTATTTAGATCCTGTGGGAAGTACATTGAACACTAAAATTGGACACATAATGAGAATGCCATTATTCTGGTGAGAAATATTTCATTTTTATATCCGTTAACATATGTTATTACATTACTATTTAATTATGCAATTTACTGTGTTACATCAACATGTAGGGGTTTAGATGCATTCAAAAATGCTGCAGGAAATGTCCCAAGGAGAAAGAACCAGCCAATATTTTGGGAGAACGTAAAAGTAAGTTCCCGACTCCAATGTATATATTATTTATGTGAACTATGCTTAGTTGTATTTTTTAATATTTTGTATGTTTCAATTTATAGTGTGCTACACAAGACAACAGCTGGGCATGCACATACTATGTGATGCGATTTATGGATATGATTATCCAACATGCCGCATTGGATATTAATACCATACATGAGGTATTATATATAGTCTCATTAGTTAGTATGAAATATATCAATCTTATTTTTATATTATTACTTATATATATACATGATTCTCTTTCCAGGTGTTTAAAACTGACCACACTATAGGTAAATGCTTAAAAATGTACATGCTCCATATACGATGGAAGCATTAAATGAAGTAAGAGAAGAATGGGCAAAATCCATACAAGCAGTGGCGATTGTAAGATATAATTGGGATGCTGATAGCGATGCTGAATGATATTTTGTAAATGAATATTTCTGAATGTTTATACATGTCTGAATGTTTCTACATGTATTTGAATGTTTCTAAATGTGTGAATGTGAGAATTGAATTGATGTCTGAATGTATCTACTTGTGTGAAAAAATATTTGTTGATTTTCCAGGTTTGTGGCATGTTTGTAGGCTGATATCAATGGATGTCATAAACCTACAGTTCAGAAAACTAAACTGCAGGTTCTCATCCTGCTGACCAGCCACAGCAGGCCTACAAACTGATAATTTTTTTTTTAAAATATAGGTGTCGGTTATTTATAGAACACCGTCATCAAAGGCCTACAGCGTCAGTTATTGGATAAAACTGCTGCCTAATGTGACAAACAATCCGACCATGCAGGAAACCACGACCGTGGTGGAAATGGCATCACTTATTCGTATAAAACCGACGCCTATAGTAATAAACACGGCCGAGCACAGCCGTGTCGTCTGGGAGTATGGCGTTAGTTGTTCAGTTGTTAACCGACGCAAAAAGTGTCCTAGGTGGTGCCCTTTTTGTGGCGTGAACCCTATAGACGTCGGCCGACTATATATAACTGACGCCCATTAATCATATAGGCGTCGGTTATAAAACCGACGTCGAAGAGTTCGACCTTTAGCGGCGCCGACATAGGCGTCGCTTGAAAACCATCGCTAAAAGGGGTTAAACAATCGACACCAAAGGCGTGTTCTGTAGTAGTGTTGGCCGATACCACCATGTCTTAGTTGAGCTTTGACTTATATGAAGTGTTGGACGATATGGCTTCATGCCCGACATGCTAAACCTAGGATGTTGGCTGTTATGATGCTTCATGGCCATGCACGAAACCATTCTTGGGCGTCATGGGTACCCTGGCCGATAGAGTTAACCCTCAGATGATATGGCTCATGTTGAAGGTTAGCTCGAAAGTGAAACCTAACCTTAACCTTAGCTTGGTGCACATTAGACCCTTGGCCAATAGCTATGGTAGTGTTGCATGCTATACCTTGGTGATGGATTCCTAACACCATGAGTGCAAATGGAACCTTGATGCATGTTAGAGGATGTGCAGTGTTTGGCTGATATGGTGGTGAGTTGCTTTAGGGTTTGGAACCCTAGCCAGTACCTCCTTTGGTGAGGGTTGGCGCTGCTCGCCATACTTTATAGTGAGGGTTGCAGGAGTTTTGGTGAGGGTTCTGATAACCCAGAATGTATATAGTTGATAGTTCCATATTAATAATGATAACATAAGTGATATGATGTAATCACCTTGAATCCTGCAACTTTGATGATGAGATAAGATGATAGGTGGTGAACCAGGTATGTTTGGGAAGATATGATGTTGCTACACATGATGGTGTGACACATGCATATGGTCACAAGTATAATGCATAATATATTCCCATGATTAATAATAATACTATGAATGATAAAGCTTATGTGTGATATACTCATGGATGCTTCCTTATACTTGATAGCATGATCATTCTGTTAATCCATGATGGCTTAAGTAATCTCTGCGAGTGTGTATACTAACCATGCAGGTATTTCATGTGGATTCATAGCTTGGTTAGAGCTATGAGATATATGTAAGGAGTGGGATCCCATAGGGATCCACTCCCTACTAAAAATAAAGAGGGCAACATCCACCAAATTTTTTTTTACTCAAAAGGGGATGAAACCCAATTTATTTAAACATGATTGTATCATAACACAAAGTAGCAGCGGAATTTAAAGCCATATCAAACCATTACAAGGCAACTTAACCAACTAACTTTCACCACACAGGGTGACATAAAGGGAAACTAATAACATATGAAGAACTAGCTGAGGATCACCTAACAACTTCAAGCCAAGTCTCCCACGAAGTCAGCTAACCTTGATGAGGTCCAGGTCCTCCTAGATCACCTCCTCCTTGTCCAACACCTGGGGTTGGAAGCGTACCCCACAAAAGAAAAAGAGAAGAGGATATCAACAAAACGCTGGTATGAGCATACTAAAAAGGAATTGAGCACTATATTATATGGAAACAGGTACAACAAGTAGAGAAGGCTTCCCATGCAAGAAAATAAGAACTACCCAATCGGGCATAAAAGGAAAGTTCATCAAACATATGATAAAAAGGATACTTGCCATTGAAAATCAATAATAAAAGTGGTGCCACAAAAGCACTCATAATATTTTTAGGGTACAAAACCCATAACAACCTGCATGTATGTGAGATAAGCATAACACTAGAACGACATAAATAACAATTGGCGGCCAACCCTCATAAAGTTGAAACCTGATAGAGAATGGCACATAACCAAACTCCCAATTTATATTTAAAAATTTGGGCCAACCCCCATAAAGCTGAAACCCGGGTATGAGGCACATAACCACCATCCCAAAATAACAATAAGGGAACATAACCCAAAACCAATGCAAATTATATTACTCTAGGGCTACTGAGTCACACAACATGCTTAATAGGGAGGCAAGTAAAAAGTATAGTCAGATTTACAATTTAATCACCACATAAGTGATCATCATAAACAACCATCTCAAAGTGGGCATATAGTAACAAATTGAGTTCCATAATGAATAAGGCATAATAAAGATTCCAAAAGAAAGTCATGAAGATATTTTGATCACAAGATCATTAGCAATTAGGGTACTTCACATGAAGCATAATATTCAAGAGGAAAAGATATGGTTTTTAGGTTATTGTCCATAGGACCAAGAGAAAGACAATTTAGGTTAATGCTCAATAAAGAAAAATAGGAGATGCTAACATACCTCTCACAGAGTCTAACACACTTTCCAAAATCCTAAGCAAGATTAGAGTCCACTTGTCCTATTATAATAACCATATACATGTATTAGCATTATATGCATTCATTAAGAACTCAAAACCCTAAAGTTGTCAACTTTTTCTACAAACCACCGATTTTGGTCTCAAAAATATCACCATGGTGTTAATTAGGGTTTTGTGATCAAAATAACATATATTATTAAGTATTTTGAAGATATTGACTTTTAGAGTTAGTTTTTGTATTTTTAGTTAATTTAATCATCCTAAAAAAATACTTTTTCGAAAAACTCAAAACCAAACACCCAATTTATTTTTAATAGATAGATCATACTTTTCTAAGTCTAGAACATATTTTATTTTTAATTTTGGCCCAAGGGTTTACTAGATATGCATTTTACAAATTATTAACTTATTAATTAGATTTATTAAAATTACCCATCGCAAAATATTAGATTCAAGCGACAAAACCTATACCAAAAGAAAGATTACATTTTTCTCATTTTATTGACTATTTATTCATATTTTTCTGATTAGGGAGTAATTTGTTATGGTTTTTCAAAGATCCACCAATCAGGTAATTCCACGTCAGCGAATCGATTGCAAAGCAAAAAGAGAGAGGGTGACCACGCGTGACATGGCCCAATGGGAGTCGCCCATGTCAGCGAGTCATCAGCTTGGTCAAAGCCTAGAGAAGCCGCATCCACAACAGAAGAAAAAAAACTGACCAAAAGACCATCCTACCCCCGCACGAGCAACAAGCCAAAGAAGAAAACGGAGAGGGTAGTCAGGTAAAAGCACGCAGGTGATTCTTTTGCCTCCCAGCCAGCGCCATGGACGGTGCTCCAGGAAGAGCAGCTCGGCCACAGATTGGGCAAACGGGTAAAACTTGACTACTCGCCAAAGCAACACAATCAAAAGGAAGGGTACGAGAAACCGAACTCACCGGAGCAAACAATTGGATCGGTGATGCCGAGTTGGGGAAGAACAGGACACCGCAAGCAACAAGCGCAACTCCGGCCACCGACAGCGATATGAGCGAGCAACGAAGGAATTGAAACTAGGGAAGATTAGGGTATGGTGTCGCGGAACCGGGGGTGAAGTCCCCTATATATAGGGTAGAGCTTTAGGGAGAAACCTCTTTGGTCGTGGGAGAGCTATGAGGCGAACTTTGGGCGTTTCTTGGATCCAAAGAAATAGAACTCGTGTAAGAGTTCATTGGGTGCGGGACTCCTCCACGAATTCAATGCAAAAAGAATCGTGGAAAAAGAACGTATATACACCGAGAAAACTGGAATTCCCTGAGCCACCTTCCCGGCGGCACTGTAGCAGGCCGACCGCGGGTAGGAGACGATCCGCAGATCATCGGATCAAGATCCGACGGTCACGATCCACGTGCCAGATCAAATAAGGAAAATCTTATTCAAATTCGAAATCAATTACACATAGTTTTAAATGAATTTCTCTCTCATCATTTGAGGGCTAAAACGAATTCCAAATTAGATAAAATTTTGCACAGAGACTAAATTTGATATGTAGAATCTGAATATAAAATCAGATTTGCCTTTTGACAACTTTTAATATATCAAATAAATTAATTACTATTTTCTCTTTCTTCCCTCATTAGTGATGTTAGGATTATCCAAAAATTATAAAACTTGACCCACAAGTCACATTTAATATGTTGGATACGAATTTGGCATTATTTTTAGATATTAAAGTTATTCTTGTAATTATTTAATATTTTGATGGTACTACACACTTTCTCTCTCCTAAATGTATTCATTATTCAATCATTATCCAAATTAGTTGCAAATTTGCTCAAAGGTTTATTTTTGTGTTAAGAATACGAATTTGGAGTTATTTTTCTATTTTGAGGGCATTAAGTATTTTATTTCACTTTATTGGCCTATTTCCTATTTTCTTTTGATAATGACATTAATATTTACATTTATGTTTCCCCTTTAAATGATACTTTGCCCTTAAGTTTCTTTTAGATCAAGAAAACGAATTTGAGTTTATTATTATCCAATAAATTTTCCTTTTAACATATTATTCATTATTTCTATTATTTCTTCCATTAATAAACCAATATCTCATTATTCTTATTTTAAGCATTATCTTTTATTCCCTTTTTCTCTTTCTTGCACCCTAAGGCATAGGAAGAATCTAGAACTAATCTATACCATCATTATCCCTCATAGTATTATATATTTCATATTTTGTGGAATTATAACTCATTATCCTTAAATATGAATATTTTGTCTTTTATGCACATATCCTATATTGCTTTTATTGCTTTTATGATTAATGTGAAGGTATTGGGTAATATTAATTTAAATTCTATGTTTTAATGTGACTTATGCATGCATTATTATATTCGATGTCACCAAAGAGCATATCTAAATCCTTGTTTGGCTAAACCTCCAAAAACTAAGGGTTCTAAGCTATTATTCTAGATTAAGATAAATTTCTAGGTTTTAGTATGTTACAACATACCACCCCTTAAAGAGATTTCGTCCTCGAAATCAGAACATTCATAGGAAACTTATTTACCACCCATTAAAAGAGTTCATCTCATAAAATCAAACTTAACTTCAGTTATAAAGTTTCGACTATACTTCTTATATCCATTACATAAGCAACATGCAAGAGGTAACATAACTTGTAAAGACTAGTCTAAGGAACTATGGGTTAACTTGCCCCTGCTCAGCATCATTAACTTCTTCACCATCCAAAGCAAAAACTCTTCCATCTCTTCTTTCCACATGTCTCTTGCCATTGTTATTACCATTGTTCTGATGAGGCACTGGAGGTTGTTGTTGTTGAACTGGTGCAAGCCCAATACGAAGTTGAGGGCACCTAGGGCGAATATGTCCAGGTTCATTACAATGATGGCACACGACTCGATAGGCAGGTTGGTTCTTTTCTTGAGAGCACTTCCCTGGAGGATGGTAACCATTGCACTTAGCACACTTGTCTCTTCTCTGCTCATCTCCTGAAGGTTTCCTCTTCTTATCAAACTCCCTAGGTTGAAACCCTGGATAAGACTCCACAGCCAAAGCTTTATCAACCATCTGCTGAAAGGTCAAGGGCAGTTGTGGGATAAGAGCACGTCCCACATTGTAGTTGAGCCCTTGGAGGAACAGGTCAGCCCTTCGTTCCTCACCCAAACCGACAGCATAACGCTCTAACAGCAGAAACCTTTGCACATAAGAAGAAACAGATAAAGATCCTTGCTTCAAGCTGTAGAACTCTGCTTCTTTCTTCTTTAAGGCAGCAGTGCAGATGTACTTCCCACGAAAGAGAGCCAAGAAGTCTACCCAAGACATGGTTGAGACGTCTCTAGTCCTTGCAATTCCATTCCACCAAACTCTTGCAGGTCCATCTAAAACATATGAAGCAAACCTAACCTTCTGATGTGGAGGACAAGCCATACCATCAAAAGTCCTCTCGATGGCTAAAACCCAATCATTAGCTTTGTCAACCATCTCTATCTCACCTTCACCCTTGAAGGAAGGTGGTTGCATCTTCATGAACTCCATGATTGAGAACTCCTTAGGCTTCTCAGGTACAGATGTCTCCTTCACCTTTCCCGCCATGGAAGAAGCAAAGAGTTGTCAGAACATGGCCAACTCTTGCTCCGGAGTCATAGCTCCTCCCGAACCAGCAGTAGTTGAGGTCCCCTGACCAATCCTAGTGTTCTGAGGTGTCTCATAACCGAACTGATTGTCAACAGTCGAGTTATCTCCCGCCATTATGGTTTTGCCTGCACAAGGCAAGGTACTAGGTATAAGCATCCTAAGATAGATAAAGGTAAACATCCTAAGGGAGACGAGTTTGAAATAGTTAGATAACCGACAGCTACAGGCTCTGATACCATGCTGTAAGGAGTGGGATCCCATAGGGATCCACTCCCTACTAAAAATAAAGAGGGCAACATCCACCAAAAAAATTTTTACTCAAAAGGGGATGAAACCAAATTTATTTAAACATGATTGTATCATAACACAAAGTAGCAGCGGAATTTAAAGCCATATCTAACCATTACAAGGCAACTTAACCAACTAACTTTCACCACGCAGGGTGACATAAAGGGAAACTAATAACATATGAAGAACTAGCTGAGGATCACCTAACAACTTCAAGCCAAGTCTCCCACGAAGTCAGCTAACCTTGATGAGGTCCAGGTCCTCCTAGATCACCTCCTCCTTGTCCAACACCTGGGGTTGGAAGCGTACCCCACAAAAGAAAAAGAGAAGAGGATATCAGCAAAACGCTGGTATGAGCATACTAAAAAGGAATTGAGTACTATATTATATGGAAACAGGTACAACAAGTAGAGAAGGCTTCCCATACAAGAAAATAAGAACTACCCAATCGGGCATAAAAGGAAAGTTCATCAAACATATGATAAAAAGGATACTTGCCATTGAAAATCAATAATAAAAGTGGTGCCACAAAAGCACTCATAATATTTTTAGGGTACAAAACCCATAACAACCTGCATGTATGTGAGATAAGCATAACACTAGAACGACATAAATAACAATTGGCGGCCAACCCTCATAAAGTTGAAACCTGATAGAGAATGGCACATAACCAAACTCCCAATGTATATTTAAACATTTGGGCCAACCCCCATAAAGCTGAAACCCGGGTATGAGGCACATAACCACCATCCCAAAATAACAATAAGGGCACATAACCCAAAACCAATGCAAATTATATTACTCTAGGGCTACTGAGTCACACAACATGCTTAATAGGGAGGCAAGTAAAAAGTATAGTCAGATTTACAATTTAATCACCACATAAGTGATCATCATAAACAACCACCTCAAAGTGGGCATATAGTAACAAATTGAGTTCCATAATGAATAAGGCATAATAAAGATTCCAAAAGAAAGTCATGAAGATATTTTGATCACAAGATCAGTAGCAATTAGGGTACTTCACATGAAGCATAATATTCAAGAGGAAAAGATATGGTTTTTAGGTTATTGTCCATAGGACCAAGAGAAAGACAATTTAGGTTAATGCTAAATAAAGAAAAATAGGATATGCTAACATACCTCTCACAGAGTCTAACACACTTTCCAAAACCCTAAGCAAGATTAGAGTCCACTTGTCCTATTATAATAACCATATACATGTATTAGCATTATATGCATTCATTAAGAACTCAAAACCCTAAAGTTGTCAACTTTTTCTACAAACCACCGATTTTGGTCTCAAAAATATCACCATGGTGTTAATTAGGGTTTTCTGATCAAAATAACATATATTATTAAGTATTTTGAAGATATTGACTTTTAGAGTTAGTTTTTGTATTTTTAGTTAATTTAATCATCCTAAAAAAATACTTTTTCGAAAAACTCAAAACCAAACACCCAATTTATTTTTAATAGATAGATCATACTTTTCTGAGTCTAGAACATATTTTATTTTTAATTTTGGCCCAAGGGTTTACTAGATATGCATTTTACAAATTATTAACTTATTAATTAGATTTATTAAAATTACCCATCACAAAATATTAGATTCAAGCGACAAAACCTATACCAAAAGAAAGATTATATTTTTCTCATTTTATTGACTATTTATTCATATTTTTCTTATTAGGGAGTAATTTGTTATGGTTTTTCAAAGATCGACGAATCAGGTAATTCCACGTCAGCGAATCGATTGCAAAGCAAAAAGAGAGAGGGTGACCACGCGTGACATGGCCCAATGGGAGTCGCCCATGTCAGCGAGTCATCAGCTTGGTCAAAGCCTAGAGAAGCTGCATCCACAACAGAAGAAAAAAAACTGACCAAAAGGCCATCCTACCCCCGCACGAGAAATAAGCCAAAGAAGAAAACGGAGAGGGCAGTCAGGTAAAAGCATGCAGGTGATTCTTTTGCCTCCCAGCCAGCGCCATGGACGCTGCTCCAGGAAGAGCAGCTCGGCCACAGATTGGGCAAACGGGTAAAACTTGACTACTCGCCAAAGCAACACAATCAAAAGGAAGGGTACGAGAAACCGAACTCACCGGGGCAAACAATTGGATCGGTGATGCCGAGTTGGGGAAGAACAGGCCACCGCAAGCAACAAGCGCAACTCCCGCCACCGACAGCGATATGAGCGAGCAACGAAGGAATTCAAACTAGGGAAGATTAGGGTATGGTGTCGCGGAACCGGGGGTAAAGTCCCCTATATATAGGGTAGAGCTTTAGGGTGAAACCTCTTTGGTCGTGGGAGAGCTATGAGGCGAACTTTGGGCGTTTCTTGGATCCGAAGAAATAGAACTCGTGTAAGAGTTCATTGGGTGCGGGACTCCTCCACGAATTCAATGCAAAAAGAATCGCGGAAAAAGAACGTATATACACCGAGAAAACTGGAATTCCCTGAGCCACCTACCCGACGGCACTGTAGCAGGCCGACCGCGGGTAGGAGATGATCCGCAGATCGTCGGATCAAGATCCAACGGTCACGATCCACGCGCCAGATCAAATAAGGAAAATCTTATTCAAATTCGAAATCAATTACACATAGTTTTAAATGAATTTCTCTCTCATCATTTGAGGGCTAAAACGAATTCCAAATTGGATAAAATTTTGCACAGAGACTAAATTTGATATGTAGAATCCGAATATAAAATCAGATTTGCCTTTTGACAACTTTTAATATATCAAATAAATTAATTACTATTTTCTCTTTCTTCCCTCATTAGTGATGTTAGGATTATCCAAAAATTATAAAACTTGACCCACAAGTCACATTTAATATGTTGGATACGAATTTGGCATTATTTTTAGATATTAAAGTTATTCTTGTAATTATTTAATATTTTGATGGTACTACACACTTTCTCTCTCCTAAATGTATTCATTATTCAAGCATTATCCAAATTAGTTGCAAATTTGCTCAAAGGTTTATTTTTGTGTTAAGAATACGAATTTGGAGTTATTTTTCTATTTTGAGGGCATTAAGTATTTTATTTCACTTTATTGGCCTATTTCCTATTTTCTTTTGATAATGACATTAATATTTACATTTATGTTTCCCCTTTAAAAGATACTTTGCCCTTAAGTTTCTTTTAGATCAAGAAAACGAATTTGAGTTTATTATTATCCAATAAATTTTCCTTTTAACATATTATTCATTATTTCTATTATTTCTTCCATTAATAAACCAATATCTCATTATTCTTATTTTAAGCATTATCTTTTATTCCCTTTTTCTCTTTCTTGCACCCTAAGGCATAGGAAGAATCTAGAACTAATCTATACCATCATTATCCCTCATAGGATTATATATTTCATATTTTGTGGAATTATAACTCATTATCCTTAAATATGAATATTTTGTCTTTTATGCACATATCCTATATTGCTTTTATTGCTTTTATGATTAATGTGAAGGTATTGGGTAATATTAATTTAAATTCTATGTTGTAATGTGACTTATGCATGCATTATTATATTCGAGGTCACCAAAGAGCATATCTAAATCCTTGTTTGGATAAACCTCCAAAAACTAAGGGTTCTAAGCTATTATTCTAGATTAAGATAAATTTCTAGGTTTTAGTATGTTACAATATATGTGCTTCGGCTAGCACAATGTGATGATAATCCTTGTTAGTAAAATAACAAGTTGATAGGTCTGAGGACCTGATATAAGGCTGAGTGCCTAGTTGAGGTGTTATCCTCTAATGATGTGATAAGGGATGTGTACACAGGATGCTGATACATGATTATGATGCCTTGAGAGGCAGTGGTTGATATCATGAGGGATTGAGGTCCCAAGATAGTATGTTGATGGAAATAATGATGTGATGCTATACGGCTATGTTATACTTTGTTTTGCCTCAAAAATTGGATTAAAATATACAAATCAATTATAGATGAACCTATCATGTAGTTTGCCCTGGCCATAGATCCATTACCGCCAGTATTTGGTGATGGTGAAACAGGTTTATCCTGTGGGATTACCTGGAGCGCATATTGTTGAATATGTGAGGTTTCCCCTAGCCTAAAATAGGAGGGTTGAGTGCAACTGTGGTTGCAGACTCAGGATATATGGAGCATGGTGAACATACCCATGGATCAGGATATGTGATGATGAGCATGATGTGTTCATGGCTCTGATGTATGTACTAGCACCTATGACGAGGTGAGCTAGAGATATGGGTAGCTTGCAGAGCTGACCCAGAGGATGAGGCCCTATAAGCATAAGACTGCGGTCTTGCTTCATGATTCGTGTACTGACCACGAGAAGGTGAGGTCATGGAGTCTGGATCTCCTTAGACCTTGTATGGCACCGGATTGGGCTTCACAACCAATGGTTGGACTTGAGCAGGGAAGGCTCACTTCCTCAGGGCATAATAAAATGTAATCCAGCCGAATAAGTATATCTTGCTTAGAGCAAAACAAGGAACATTGATTGAGGCCTTGCTTATATAGATGATATAGTTAAACCTTGCAGATATGTGTACGATCCCTATATCTTGTGATAATTTCTTATAATGCTTATCTTGTCAATCATGTTCCATAAAGAAATACTTTGTTATATGCCTCCCGGATATCTTGGTGAGCTTGATGGTAATAATAGCTTTGCTCAGTATGCTGCTCTTGTTATACGCTTTATCAGTTATTTGTTGTTATCTGCTTTAACCTTTGAGGTTTTATAGTTGTGGCGGGGAGTTATGTTTCTCGCTGGGACTGTGTGTCTCACCCCGCTGGTTTATACCCTTTTTAGGTGATCGCTCTAGATGCGGTTGTGGTCGTGAGGTTGCGGTCGAGTAGAAAGAAGAGCAATAGAAGGCAAGAGATGGACATACTGCTATTTTGGTGGTTTTGTAGTAGAGTCTTAGAAGTCATCCCTATACTCTTAGGTCCTTGGAAGTGTTTTGATGATGTTTCACTATGTTTAGCTACTGTAATTTTTGTATATCCTACTGCTGGCCGTACGTGGCCATTCTGTATGTATAAATAGGTGATGAACTAATATGCATTTTTGCGACAGTGGATGACCTTAAGTGGTGAACATATCAGGCAGGTGATCTTGAATATATCTATATATGACATGATCTTCTTGCAAGGCTTGGTTGTAAATGTTCTGTATGTAAGCTTTCCGCAATCGGTTTTAATTAACCCGTGTTTTCGGTAATATATGGTTCCGCACATTTTCGCATGTCATCTCGTTGTCCGTGTGATGGCGGGGTGTCACAGTGTTAGACATAAATATTATAATATTTATATTTTTTTTATTCCACTGCTAAAGTTTTGGTGATGATACAATACATACTTGGATTTGAGTTTATCATCCTTTACAAAAAATATTGTCACATTTTGCATTGGTTGGTTTTCTATTATTTCCCTCAATGAAAGTTAGTGGCACCCTTATTGGGCCCTACTCCTTAAAATTATAAGCACCACAATTATGAACTATTACTAAGGTGATATACCTTCATTCACTTTCCAAAATTTTCTGCTCCTCAAACATTAGTGTTCCGTAATGCTAATGATAACATCTTCAAAAAATATATGTCTTGTAACAATATAATATGTTAAAAGCTTTGTGATTAGTATGCTGAAATATCAAGTAATGATTTATGCTTACAAAAGTTTGAATGTATACGTTCATGTCATGGAAACTCATCATGAATTAACACTCTTATCTGAGCGCATGCCATACTTTTGTTTTTGTTTTCTTTCTTTATGAGGAATTGATATGTCTTCAAAAATTTAAATCTTGTAGCCTTTTAGGATTACACTTTCAAGAAGTTTCCCAAAAAAATCTAGTGTTCTTTCAAAAGTTAACCGTCTAAGGTTTATAATTGGCAATTAATTGGAATGTTAGGATGTGATTGTGATTTAGATCAACATGATAATCTCTCAGTATTGGTTTGTAGTTTCTCCACAATGTGACTATATAGTTTTTCGTTAAGTCATTTTTGTCCAATAAATATTGATGAAATTTAACTCAATATATATGCAAGGGTATTATACTATTGAACAATGAATGGTGCTTAAAAACATAATTTTTTTTACACATACATCTTTTATTGCATATTCAATTTGAAACTCATGTTCCACACCCTACTACTTGTATAAAAGAAATAGGTGGAGATTACTAACTACAATGCCCAAGAGTTTGCTTAATATTCTCATTCCTAGACCAATCTTATTTTAAAATCAAGAAGATAGGATGTTTGCTTCTCATAAATTTTAGGGGCCATTACTTCTAACATTGTTCATCCTCTTCTAGGCCTCTTTTATGTTACGAGTATTCTCATCTATAACATGTTCATAAAGACAACATATATTGACATTGCTAATTAATATAGAAACTAAAAGTTCTTTCCCCATTAAGGATAGAGTTAGGAAAAAACTATAAGGATGGAAAGAGAAACTCTTATCTAGTCTTGGATAGGAAGCACTCATCAAAATAATGATTCAAACTATACAAGCCTACATTATGAGTATATTCAAATATTTTGATCGATTTGTTGGTAAAATAAACTCCATGATTGCAAGGTTCTTGTGGGGATCGAGGAGAAAGAAAGGAAAGTCCACTACCTGAGTTGGGAAAAGTTATGTAGAAGTGAAGTTGTGGGTGGCATGTGATTCTGGTATCTAAATACTTTCAACCAAGTTCTTCTAGAAAAGCATAGATGGAGATTGGCCACCAAATCGAACTCACTGTTGAAATGCATTCTCAACGCAACATATTACAACTACACATCATTCCTTAATGCAAAAATATGTGGGAACTAAGCTATAGACGGAGTAGTGTCACAGGAGCAATCCAAGTAGTAAAATTGGGATACTATGATGTCCTAATATTCTAAAATGATATTATTCAAAATAAAACAACAATTAAGTTAATCAACAACATTAACCATATATATTATGAACAAAACAAAATAATTTTTTTTTATTTCATTTCCACAAGATATTCCCAAAAGTTCCAAATTTTATTCATTTTTAAAAAAGTAACTTTACACGATATAGTTCTGTGATCCCTACCAAAACATGTGTACAAAGTTATAATATCTGCATCTATGCAAGGAAATTCAAGACAGAACATGATTTGTAGATTACATCTAATTAAATCCACTGTACTCAGACATGAGAGTACAAGGAAAACTATAAGACGCACCACATAAAGGAGCTCCACCAATTACAAGGTAGTGTTGCCCTCTAGGGAAAGGCTCTTCTCAATAAAACTTGGGTGGTTACCTAAAATATGTGGATAACCACAAGGTGAGACACAAGTACCAAGGATATGATATAAAAAGTATTAACATTTCATCCTTGCAAGATAACAATTGAAAGAATAATAAGAGTAAAAATGAAAGACAACAATAACTTTTACAAGTTATAAAATGATAGTAAGTGATGAATAAGAATGACAAGTAATACTTTGTTGGTGTATGAGTTCATTACAAAATTACAAAGTAAATCATGAAGTAACCTTACACATATACTACACAACCATATTATTCTATGAATAAGCATGGGGTGGTTTTTGATGTACCAATTCAAACCACAAACTAGTTCTTGAAAAATCCACTAGTCACCGTGTAAGGAGTTTAGGATTATCGAGCTCATAATACCCTACCACTCCTTGATTGGGTTGAGTATGAAATAGAGTACTGTACTCAGAGGCCAAACTATTCGTCGTGTGCTCAAACACTAGTCCACATAAAATTAGGTCAGCATAAGTACTCATGCCTTGGAACCTATAACAAGGTATGAAATCCTTTTGACATTATATATCACATTCCAATCACATTCCAATTTGTCACACATCATTGGATCTACGACGACCATGTTCATTCACATAACCATGTTGAATGCTAGAAAAACAACATCTAACCATTTGTATACTCAACGGCATATGACTTTGAGTTCCTTCCACGATTCAAGACTGGTACAAGGAAAGCCATTTTCCTATCTTGAATTTTGTACATAGGGATAGCTCCTATGGTCTCATGGCACTGCATGATGTGGGTTACATTTAAGTAGGCTAACTGAACATGTATCACGACATCAATCAATTTACAAACAAGATATAGACATGTAGCATGATATTAATCAAGTATAATAACCCCAGAAGATATAAATATACAAAGATATATTTTAAAGTACCCATTCAAGGTAAAAACAACAATCTTTGGCCATACTAAGGCTCAACTCATGAATTTACCACACATCAAGGTCCAATTCACCATTTAAGATCATATCAAGAATGAAACCACATAGGGATTTCACCTTCAAATTCAATGATGCAATTATATTCTCATGAATGAACACAACAACATGCAAAGTTTCATATTCAAACTCACAAGTATGTGAAAGTTGCATCTTAGAACAAGATTTGGCATGGTGGAATTTTAATTATTAATGAGCCATTTTTGCGTTTTAAGTCTATGTGATGACATGCAACATAGACCGGTAATAGAACATGTAATGACATGCAACATAGACCGGTAATAGAACGTGTGATGACATGCACATTTGTCAAAACTTCAGTTCAAGCCTAGGAAGCTTCATATTTTAAAAGGGTAATAGAACATGTGATGACATGCAAAATCTAATGCAATCAATATATGTTTACTTCACGGTTTTACCTTCTTATATAAAGTGGAAATTCTTCATCAGATTGATGTTTTTCCGTGTAGTTTGTTGATTCCTAGCTCTTCTTTGAGGTTGTATTTCATTGTTAAGCGTCGTCTCTTCGTCCTAACACTAGGTTTGTGAAAATGAAGCGATCAACACAAAATTTCTTTTTTCATAATATAACAACTATTTATGTAAACCAAAGTGCCGTAGGATTTGCTGTTCCTAATTAAACAAGGAGCAGGCTGCACCTTGTTTAAGATAATGCCATGTGTAACCCGAATATAATCCCCACCCTACAAATTCACGAGCAGGGACACGTGCAAGTTGATTAATAACGGAGTAGTCTGCTCCTCCTGAAACAAGGAACAGCAAAGCCGAACTCAAACCAAAGTATATAGCTAACTACCAGTTTGGTGAACAAATACATTCCGGTTCAATTAATGGTGGGATTCGGTTAACTAGAAAAGTTACTTGATAGGATGTAACTAACCCGTCGATAAGCTACATGATAATACGTAGCTAACCCAACGATAAGCTCCTCATTGTCTTTATAACCCATAAATGAAGATTTTGATTGTGATGTGCAAGTTATACTAAAGCAAGTGAACGTGTTTCTATAGTAGTGGGTCTAAGGTAATAAAGATGGAACTCGGGAAGAAATATGTCTTAAATTATGAGTGCAATGATGCCCTATCGGTCTTTAGGGAAAGTGTTGTTCTTTTTCATAGTTGTGTGTGGTTGGATAGAAATAATAAGAGATGTGTTAGATAATATAGCCATAAATAATGTAAGGAGAAATAAACACAGAGGGGAGGATGAAAAATAATTTGCGTAGAAGAAATGACACGGCTGTTCCTAAGATCTTTCTTTTTTGACAACTGGCTATTCCTAAGATCTATTTGTCAATCACTCTCCATTTTCCTCCCATGAGTTGTCGGCTTAGTTCTTCACTCGAAGACTCCACCCAATGTGATATGAAGAAGAGAGAAGGCTTGGGACCAATGTGATTTGTGCTTGATTTGTTTGTGAAATCTGAAATTGACTTGGAGTTGGGGCTTTATTAAAGGAACAAGAGCCGTCAACATTTGCTCAATGTTTCTTCAAAGTACAACAATTCTTATTATCCCACCACCTAGGCAAGTGGCGACTTTTCGTCAAAAATAGGTGTTGCCTGTTTACCCTGGCTGCTGAGAAGTTTTAGTGAGTTTCCCTTTTTAAGTTCACGCTAGGCTTACTTCCAGCTCGTGCATTGATATGCCTAATTTTGGGTACCATTATTTGGCTTTCAGTTAACCAAATGAAAGACTTTATTAGCAAATTTGTAGACGAATAACCAACTTTGATTAAGCTCCTATTGGTTTGGTGTAAGTTATGAATTCTATGGAACTCTGGGAACTCTAGTTCAGTTTTTGGAATTTAAGTTCCATTCACTTCCATGCGATTGGTTTGTTATAAGTGTAAATATGGAAATCATTAAAAATATTATAATTTTTATTTTATAATACAAATAGTGAGGAGGGAAAAGGTATAAAAAAAGAATCATATCCGTAAAAAATCATAATATTCTTAAATCATAATAACCACAACACGTGGTTATGGTGCTGCTCTTTTAAAAATATTTTATTATCGTACAATTATAATCTTAATAAAAATATTATGATTAAATTACATCAAAATATTTTTATTTCACTTTATGTATACAAAGTATTGTTATAATATCCGCATTTTATGTGCTTATAAATATAAATTTTGGTTCTCATTGTTTAACACAATGTAGAATATTAATTTTTACATTATTTCTGTAGGAAATTTTTACTATATTATTTGTACATGATTAAAGTTAATTATCATTTTTCACATCATATGGTTTAAACATGAAGAATAAAAATATATTATGTAAATCATATTGTTTTCACATGGTGCCGTGTTTTTTTCATGATATTTATATTTTTAATTTTGTAGATTGTACTGATAATGGTGGTTATAATGTTAGATATTTTACATAGTGTGATTATAGTATATGATATTTTGTCATATTATGTTGTGGTTTTAGCAACGAACTATATCCTCACCATTAATATTTTTAGTCATAAATATTTTACATGTGTCACTTATAACGAATGAATAATATAATTGTATAAGACATGTTGTTAGTTGTCTCGGGACTCGTTTTCCGCTCTTTTTAAGAGGGAACTTAGTAACTGTATTTTGTATGTAAATCTGTAACTCCCCGAAAGTCACAGAACTCAAGTTCCAATACTTATTTTAAACCAATCATGAAAAACTACTCAAAAAATTTCAGTTCATATATTTTTCGGACCAGTTATGACAAATCAATCGGAACCTTAGTGAAATACGAGACAACCATTTGATCAATCACTTATATCTAAGTTCAACCTTTGCTCGCCCCTTCCCTATCACAAAGAAAAAGGAGACCAGATACAGTAGTCAAGTGGCGGCTGTTAAACAAAGAAAAAGATGCTGGCTGTTTACCCTGGCCGCTGGGCAGTTTCAGTGAGTCTTCCGATTGAAGTACATGCTGGGTTGTGGCTGGGCTTATTTTTGGCCCATGCATGGACATGCCTAATCTTTTGCACCCCACATTCAGCTTTTAGTTAGCTATATCAAAACTTTATTAGACAACCTTTTAATTGTATAACCAACATAAATTAACTTGATCCGAGCCAACCATTTGGTTAATCACTTATATATAGATTCAACTTCCTCCCGACCCTTCCCTATCAGAAACACGCTTCGAATTCAACAACAATAACATATTTATTAATCTAGGAAAGGCCACCACGTAGCAGTTAAAATCGCCTTTGACATTATTGGGCGCAATGCAAACAAAAACACCTTTCTTATTATTAGTAAAATTAAAGCAAAAAATACTTTTTATTATTGGATAAATTAGATACAAAATCAACTCCTAGTAGGCAGGAGACAGTGGGCAACAAACATATTTTACATTAAATCATCGGATGAAAGAATGTTACATAATCAACAAATAACAACCAATGTGTTGCGGATGATAATCATTGCATCAGTATTTTGAGTTGGTATATGCTCCAAGGAAGACGGCGGTGGCGGCCAGCAGGAGTGGTACATTGGCGGATCCACCGTTGGACGTGCTCAATCCAGGTGTTGACTTCGATCCTCCTACATATATTCAACATAAAAGCAACTATTCAGCCTTGCATACGCCAGCCACATACCTAATCTCAACTACTTCTAAGGCAGGCAGCATTTGTGTACCCATACCTTGTGGAATGCCGGGGTTACCGCTGGGGCTACTAGGTGTGGCGGGTGAAGGAGTTGCTGGACCTCCAGCTCCGGCAGCTGCGAATCCAGAAAGGCAAAAAAAAAACATTGATCAATTATGTGATTAATTGACAAGAAAAGTAATTTTTTACCATAATTACGATGTACTACTCTTAGAAATTACTTTTGCATTGGCTGACTGGAGGGGTCTTCACGTCGCACGCGCTGGGAAGAGCGAGTGCCTGGGTCTGGTTGATGCTGATCCCAGCGAGTTGGGTCACACCTCCGCCGCCTCCGAGCACGGAGCACAGGCACTGCGGTTCCGACTGGACAACGCTGGCGAGCTGGCTGCAGCACGAGGACGATGGGGCCGTGTTTGCTAGCTTCGAGCGAATCAGATGAGAAGGGATACTGACTGAATATGGATGTACCTTATGTGGAGCTGTTGCAGATGCTGCTATCTAGTTGCAGTTGTCTGCAGCTGAATGATGATATGTGTGATTCAAATCGTCTCCCATATATATAAGCTCATGGGAGGTTGGAATGCAGTCTCGGGTTTTTTTTTTCCTTTTCTAATTTGGTTAACAAACTTTCCTACTCTTGTCCCGTGAATTAGTTGGTTGAGGTCTGCTAGCTTGATCGAGACATCTTCTCCCGTCGTCAAAGAGCGGCTATTGATTTTTTTTATTAGATAAAACACTGGTGGTTGTTCGAGTTTTTAACAACCTAGTTTGAATTCATGGTGTACAAATGGCAGATGCCAGTTCCTTCTCCGTTTTGTCAATCGACGTACAGGAAGTAGAAAGGGTTGGACATCTAACTAGGGACAGTCGAGGAAGTAATCCTTCAAGTTATACTTAATTATAACTATGGCCATCCCTACGAGGACCCCACATATAGTAGTACACATTTTATAGCAACAAAAGTATTGAGTACGTCTTTTTATATATTTCTTTCAGAAAAAATAGTCAATTAGAATATAAGGACTTAAAATTCATACATTCTCCTTTCTTCTCATTTTCTTTATTTCTTTTGTGACAATGAGTTTTATGTTATTTTCTTGTATTATAAATCTTATTTTTTCTCACTACCTAATATAACTTCCTAAACAAACGATCTCACCCTTACTTCTTTAATCTTCCACAGCCACATATTCTCTCATTGAACCATGTCTCCTCAACTCCTCTCCCAACAACCTTTCAACAACCTCACTATTTATTGTACCATATTTTATAACCAATCATCTCTTCCATCATTTTAGTTAAATAGAACATTTTCCTAGATTGTTCTTTCATTAAGACACATCCCCATATACTCTCCTTGACCTTTTAGTTTTCTTATTTCAATTGATTGTTGAATGTTTCCATCATTATCATAACTTTTCTAACTTATCATCTCTTTGTCCCTACATTACATTTTATTACATATTTTCATCTCTATCTCTTCTATTTATCGTTACATTTTCCCTATTTACTTTGTTTTACAGAAACTACCAATTGCGTCTTGTGATATGACGGTAAACAACGTAAATATGGCCATACCCAAAACTATAACTAATGATCTTAGTGGGTATCAATATGGGTCCAAAACCACATTATGAAAAATTAGACCCATGTAACACAAATCTTCTTATCCAACGATATGTAAAATTGATATGCATGAATGTGATTTTGAATAAGAACAATCGAGAGTAGATCAAAGAGTCCCAAATAGCCGAACAATTCACAATATAGTAGTCAAATAAATTAAAAACATCTATATTTTCAAAAACACATGAACATCCTTTACTATTTTGAGTTTATGATTCTCTTCTAAAGTTTATTAACTTTCATGATGTTAGACAACTAATTAATTGATAATTTAATGGATATGACGTATAATGCATGTCATTATTTTTTTATATTTGTATTTATTTTAGTAACACTATTTATTTGACTGGTTAATATATAATTAGATTATCATGATTTTACTTATATGGATTTAGTGGTGTGAGACATCTTTTTTGTTAATTAGTATATATGGAAGTATCATTTTGTTCCTTTTATGCTTTTGGACTAGGTAACCTTAGTTGTTATTTGTAAATATTAGTTTTTTGATTAATTGATAGACAATTAAATTTGGGAGTTGTTATTGTTCTTTGGTTTTAATAGTGTTATGCATGTATTTTGTTAAATAGCTAATGATAGCACCCTACCCAAAAAGGAATAAAAAATAAAGATATTTGGGAAATAGAGATTTATCCTTTCTGTTAGTGAAACATCACATAAAATGTTAGAGTCACCACCACGTTTTCTATGAAAAATGAGGAAAAAAGATAGAGTGTGAGAGTCACAGTGTAAACTGAGTTGTTATCTATGCTGGATAAGAAAACAAAAAATAAAATCAAAATTATAGATTAGATCCTAAGATCTAGTTACGAATAGGGAAGGATAAGTTGTTGGTATGCACGCCCATAGAGCCACTCATATGATGATTGGAATGAGGCATTGAATACCTAATTTAATAATAACAAAGGTAGTTTCGTGCATTATATTTGTCTCATCATCAAATGATGGCACATTGAAGCACTAAATGATTGTCATTCTCACATGTTTCTTATTATAGATTTGTGTGCACTTATTGATCATTTTGATATCATTTGCACATTATTTATCATCATTAATCTTTGGCACTTAATTGCATCAAATAGATATATTTTTTAATATTCTTGATAGATTTATTATTATTTTGGGATCTTTTGTTCATTTTTGTAAAATTTCAAGTGAATCTACTAGAAACTACACAACTACGTACTATCGACCTACCTATCGGTAGTATCGATACTTGATGAAAAAGGAACAAGTGAAATCGATATCAATTGATGGAAGTCGGTACTATTGACAACCTTACAAAGAGGACTCAAATATTCTCAGAAAATCTCAGTACTACCAACATCAACTCGGTACTGAAAATTGTACAAAGGGTCACAACTTATCGAGGGTGTCGATACTACCGACACCCAGTCGGTAGTACTGACTCAGTGGGATCAAGCTAGATCCAAAATCATAGTTAATCTGACGATTGGGGATTAATTTCACCCTATGTCATTTCTATATCTTAGGGGGAGTTCGACTAGACCTAATTTATCATGTCCTATTTAGTGTAAGATAGAGGATAGCGGAGAAAAGAGAAAGGAGAGGAGAAAGTAACATTTTGGGCAGTTCTTGCACTTCTGATGGCCTGATTTGCAGTCAGAAAATGACAAATCACAGCGTTTGTCAGAAGGAACCTTCCATACCGTCTTTCTCTAGGGATTTTTCCTTATTCTTGATGTTTTCTTACTTCTCTTCTTCCTTTTCTATGAGTAGAGCAACTAAAATCATGTGGGGCTAATCCCCTTATTCCTTAGGACCCAGGAGTAGCCCAGTTTTGCATTATAATTGACGATTATGATTTAATGTGCATGATTCTCTTAATTTCTGGACATAAATCTATGAGAGCATCACAAATTATCTGCCCTTGATCATCATAGGGAGTTTTTTAGACCGTTAATTCCTTCAAAAAAGGGATTAAGGGTTAGAAAGCTCATATATTTACATATTTTGTATCGCACCTCGAGAAGGGCTTACTAATGTGAAGGGAAAAACTTAGAGATTTTGGTAAAACACCTAACTAATAACACAATTGATACGAGTGTTGGATTGATATTATGTTAGGTAGTGGATTATGCTACGAGAGTGAGTAATTCTTTCTACATGTATTTTTGTCCAGGGTTAGGAGAGATTAATATTTATGAAATAATGTTAATTGCAATATGAACTATGGTGAAACCACAATCCTAAGGAATTCATTCTACTCATGATCACAACCATTAATCTTAGTTTTAATTCTTATAACATAGTCGTTAAATCAATCAAATCACACTTTTTCTCAAGCCTAGCTGATTGGGTCATTGTTTGTAGTAATTTCTAGCTACACATTTTTTCCCGTGTTTGATATCTAGGCCTCTTTAGGCCTATATTATATTGATACATGTACTTGCATTTTTGACGTATAGCATATCAGTTGGCATACTAACTCCATCACTGACATCGATCACCCCTTTGCTCACATCCTGCATCGCTTCCTCACCAACACCATCTTCATCAAGTCAAGTCAGGGGCAGGGGAAGACTCAGCAGACATACCTCTAATTCCTCTACAAAATGTTAAAATTAGGGGGAAAGAATGTGAATATTGGTTCTTTCTTTCTCCAACATATGATGTTAGTCAAGAGACTGGTGTAGAGGACTCCTCCCATCCATTTTGGAGGACTTATCACCCGGATAGTGATGCATTTAAACCTTGATCTCTCCACCTCTAGATTGATGAAAGATGCTTCCTAGTTGGACCTGAAACACTTCAAGAGATCAAACCTCCTCAACGTGCGCCAGGGTAAAGTGTACGCATGATGTAAAGTGTATGGAAAGTACAAGGAGAGGGAGCTCCCTGATCTGGTCTTCGACTTGCACGGACTTTACCTCATGAGGTGGCCTGTATATAGCTCCTTAGAGAACGATGCAGAAGAAGATGATGTCGAGCAGAAAAACAACATGAGCAAGAAGAAGAAGATGAGGAGGTACCCACCGTCTCGATCACAAGGATACAATTTCCCCACAAACACCCTCGTGTACATGGAGCCTTCAGTCCCTCTGCTCCACCACCTATCTAGGAAGAGGATCCATACTCCACGGAAGGCATGTTTGGGATGTTGTAAGAGATATAACAGGGGCAGCAATAGCAGACTACTACACTGGCAGGCATCCATGGTGTCTAAGGATGGCTCTATCAAAACCAACAGGTGATCTTTGAAAATGAGTGACTTCTCTTAACTAACCAAGAGAACATGTACACACATCTACAACGGATGGAGAGCTACTAGCAGCCGTTCTTTGACAACTACTGGAGCTAGGGTTACTTTGGTGGTTATCTATAACCTCCGCAAATGCCACCGTCGCCCCAAACTTTCCAAGGGACGTTCTATATATCCCTATGATCCTACCATGCCACAACCTCCATGTGACGTCCCCGGATTTTCTAAAACTTAATATGATGTGTGATGTCCAAATTGAAACCCTCACCACAGCGAGAATCCTAATTTAAACATCCCACACAAGGCTAAGAAGAAGAAAATCAGAGGAAGTCAAAAGGAAATAATCAGTAGCACATGTACATGAACAATAATAAAACCATACACACATGTTCACCATTCAACATATAATTACAACATGAATTGTTACAACATTTGATATTACATATTGAACAGCAAACTTATACATATACATGTACTACCACTAAACTACAGGATCTTAAGACAACATGTTCACCTGTACATCAGCCTGCCACACAACTCTCACTATCCTGGATCTTCAAGAGCATAACCACAACTTTAAAAAAAAGATTACATGCGGTACACGTCAGCACAATATTCAAGAATATTGTACTGAGTACGCCTACGTGTCTTTTATATACCTCTCATCATATCTTGGCAATAAGATAAAAGTAATACTTGGCAGAGACAGAAGAATATAGGAAAAGTGTATACTTTCACAAAGATATTCATTAGCAAAAGAGAACACATATTTTTAATCACATTTGCATCATATATCTCGTACATCTGCCCCAAGGGCTTTGATGTTTTTAGGCCATGTCATATAACTCGTACATCTGCCACCAAGGGCTTTGATGTTACATCTGCCACCAAGGGCTTTGATGTTTCTTCAATGCACTGTACTACCAAAGAGTTTAGTGCTATCATATGATGGATCAGATACTTTATGTTTCATGTGTTCATAGCCATAACTATGGAAAAGCTCAAGCAACATGACATACATGAACAATCATTTCAACCAATATCATATGCCAAGTATTTTACTACACATATAACACAAGCATATTATATAATAAGCCAAGTAAGAGGTAATGGTGTACCTTCCAAAGAGATAGATCATCCTAATCACATATCACTGATGTCAACTATAAGCTTGGTCAAACCTGATCAAGACAATACCATATACTATCATCAGGTTCTTATCATCTTACATCTCATCTGAACCCTACTCGTGTTCATTAGGGTTTATCTTATCTTATTAGGATGTGTGCATCATTACTTGCATTCTTGTCTTCGATTTATCTTACTGATGTCATATTCCAAATTATAGTTCATCAACTAGATATACTCAGGTGTCACATTATTATGTGCACATATTTAACATTATGTCACATTCATTAACCATATTAGGGTTACATCATATGTATTAAGGGTCATCCTCATGTAACATGAATTCTATGCATCTAACTGATATCAATGTTCCAGATTAGCTTCCAGTTACTTATATGAGGGTATTCAGTAAATTTCATCATTTATTGAGCATGTATGCATTAATTGCATTTTATTTAGGGTTATTAGCCCTAGATAGCCATATGAAGCAAATTACATAACTTCATGCATCAGCATGACTATATCTGACATCATATGCATTATAAACATAATTTTGGACTTACTGACATTTTTCCATAATTTTATATCCTCATTTGATATTTATTACTCATCAATTAAGCATTTCACAACTAACAAGATATCACTAACATTCATGCATTAAAATCCTGATATTATCATTCAAATGTGTTTTACTCAATTTTCTGAGAATTTCGGTACCTTATTTGTATTTTTCTGATCATCGATCTATTTATTGTGATTTATGCAAGATCTATACATATTAGAGGGTAATTACCTTTTCGGCCTATCAGACGCCGCCATGTGGCCTCTGTGGGCGCTGCCCCTTCATGGATCCGCCTGGTTCAGGATTGAACTGGCCGGTCTAGTTGGATAGCTTGATGCGGGCCTATACTTGACCCGGTCTAGATAAATCGGCTCGCTCCTCTTTCTTCCTCCCGTTCAAAGCGATCTATTTGCGTGAGTTTGGGGTAGAGCCGCCGCCGCAGTTCTCGGCCCTCTGTTTCTAACGCAACACCTCTGTCAGTATGGGAAACTCTCCTACTCTCCATTCGTGCTCCTCTTGGATGTACTCCTCTTCCTTCGTTAACTGTCTTTCTCCCGTCCTCACATGGTCACAGCCGCCAGCGTGCTGCTTGTGAGTCAGTTGGACTCAGTTTCCAGAGCAGAGATGTCGTTGTTGCCTGCTTTCCTTCTCTAGATTGCAGAGCCGGTGTGGTCTCTTCATCTCAATATCATGACCACAACCAAGGCTAGGAAATGTCAGCGAAGGAAGCAGCTGTCATCAGGCCCTTATCAAAGTCGATCATCCTTTACTGCTCTCAAGCTCCACGCCCGTGAGTTGTTGGCGAGGGTTGCCTCTGAATCTTCTTCCCTTCTCGTGTTTGACGCAATCTCAGTGGTATGCACTGCATCGGAGCTCTTTCTCTCAACCACCGCCTTTAAACTTGCCATTAGATAGGGTTTCTTCCTCGATGTCGGCCTACGTTCGGCCGTCACGTTCCTCTACTCAGCGTCGACTTCCAAGGCCGCCACTGCCGCTATCCTTGGTGCCATCAGACTCTTCTCCTCGGCATCTCATCCTTCTCGTTGAGATATGATGGGTAGTCTCTTGCATCACCTGGAGTGCTACGTGGGAGCTAAACGAACATGTTGTCTCCTCTCAAGTGGTTTGAGGTGTTCTAGTTGCTGGCTGGTGATGTGGTGGTACAAGGAGGATATCTCCTCCTCTTTGACTTGTGTTGGTAATGGGGTGACATCACTTCTATACGAGTGTTCCTCCCAGATCTGACCACGGATAGGTCCTTGTGAGGGGGTTATCCAAAGCACCATTCACTTACAACTGCATACGAGCCACGATCATCACAAACCGGCAGTCACGATTCCAGTCTCCCCACTTCCTTGCTCTAACTGTTGCTCGATCATGCACATCCAACGGCTATAAAAGCCTGATCTGTGGCCTCTCTAAACAGGGTGCCTTGGGCACATGACTTATTTGCCTAATCATAGTCTATGTTGATAATAAAGTAATTCTTGGTCCTAAATATATCAAAGTATCAATATATTCACCATGTTCAAACCCATATATCTCCTTGGAGGAACATCAAAACACTATGAGATTTCAACCATAGGTTCCTCACATCTCAGGGTACATCCCAACTAATTTCTAGTGCAATGATTCACTCCATCACACTCCACCACCACCCTTTTGATTCGGTACCACTGTTCCACCTCCTAAGTTGGATTTTAACTATGCATACATAGTCACGTTTAAGCTTAGGGTGGGTGCTATAACAACTCTATCCTTTAGTTTTTATTTTTCTTTTAGTATTTATTTGCTTTATAGCTTTTAATTTTCCAAGTTATAGGATCCACAATATATCTCGTACAATAGAGGAGCCATAATTCATGATTCATGTCATTGGCATGTGCTTTCGGGTGTTTGCAATGGAAATTAAAATGAAAGAAAAAAAAGTTGGCTTAGTGCAAATTTCTTGAGTTGCACTGCCTAGATAAAGTGTATGGGTAGTCATCTTAAGGACATTTAATATGAATGGAAAGCTTAATTGTTCATGTAATATGATGAAGATGGGGTTCGATCCTAAATTGATCAAACAATTAACGAGATCTTAAATTAAAATTTAATAAAGAAATACTAAGGTTATCCTGTTCATAGGTCACTAGAGAGGGACATATCATAGTTCATGAAAGGCATTGTCTCTCAATTATGTGATCCCATCCATTTTGCATCCATTTTGACCCATCACCTTAAGATGATTAAGTAATTTGAATGATTTCCTCTTATTTTCATTACATGGCATAATAGGTAGCATGATAGTTAGTTTCTTTTTTATTGTATTAGTCACAAGATGAAAAAAAATATGCATAAACATTTTTTTTGCATTTCATTCTATTTGCATAACAATTACATGTAGATTGCATGCACCTTTCATCATTCATTTTTACATCATGTGGTTACATTGTTTTCCTCTGAAATCAGAACGGCATGGATACACATCCATACCCTTAGAAAAAAAAATGATGAAATTAATAAAATATATTAGTGAAGCCCAAGCATAACTCTACATCATGTTGAAATAGTGGGCCAATGAAAAAAAAGAGAAATGTTTTTATGTTATGAAATAAGAGGGAGAAAGGATGCCATAAACTCTTCACAAAGAGATGAAAACAAACACATGATGTATTTTCTTCTTTACTTCATTCTCATCCTTTGATGAGATTTTTAATACATGCATCATTCCACCCATAATGTTAGGCATTATGATTCATGCATTTCTAATTACCCTCACCATATAGGTTAATCATGTTTTATTTTTTCATAAATTATTCAGATATTACTTATAAATCTCCATAAGCCTCCTAATTCATTCTATTCATTTCTCTTATTGGTAGGTCACTTAATTGATTATTCTCCTCATTCACTCTTATAAGGATAACTACTACCAAGTAGTTGGTAGTTAGGAAAGAGAAATGTAGGTAGGGAATCATATGATGCACCAAGAGAATGCCTGATTGACTATGATATTAACAGCTCTACTGATAGTGTTTCATTGATCTAAGGGTGGACATATTTTATGGATATTTTTGATCATTTGAGAACAGTTGATTGTTCAGTGGTCAATAAAGGCCGATTTGGGACCGTCAGGTGGGGACAATTGAGAAAGAAAATTCATATTTTATGTCTTTTTGTTGGCCTGTCTCAAATAGATTCGAGGGTGTGTTGCTCGAGGATGAGTAACATTTAAGCTTAGGGGAGTTTGATACACTCGATAATTGTAATTCTCACAAGCTATTTATTATTAATTTTTGTGCACTTATTATTCATTTTCATATTTATTTGTGTATTATTTATTATCATTAGCCTATGATGCTTAACTGCATCAAATAAATGTATTTTTAATGAACATTAATGATTTAATATTATTCGAGAGCTTATGTTTTTTTGTTGATTTTAGGTAAATCTACAAGAAGCTACACAACTTGGTAGTACTGACTTTATTGTCAATTATACCGACACTTTCTCAGAGAGTGACATTTGGAACCAAAAAGACTCAGTAGTACCAACCAGAAGAAGTCAATACTACTGACAACATCACATTAAAGGATTTAGAATTTATCAAGAAATTTTAATACTACCAACATTGTCTCAGTAGTACTGACAACTTAACAGACCACCACAACTATTGATAGCATCAGTAGTACCGAAATCCATTCCCTAGTACCAACACGGCGAGATCAGACATATCTGAAAATCATGTTTAATCTGAGTTGGAAATTAATGACGCCCTAAGTCACTTCTATGACTTAGGGGGAGTTTTACTAAACTTAATTATCTCATTCTATTCTGTTGGATGACAGCCGAGAGCAACGAGAGGAGAAAGCAGAGAAGAAATTCACATTCCAGGAGATTCGAGCACCTCTGGCGAACAGATTTGTAGCCCAAGGTTAGCAAATCGGCACGTGCGTGTGAGGGAGTCATCCATACTATCTTCTTAAAGGGTTATTTAGTTTTACTAATGTTTCCCACGTTTTTATTCTTTCTCCTATGCACTTGACAATGGAAATCATGTGCGGATAAACTCCTTATTCCGTAGGACCCAGGAGTAGCCTGATTATACATTATAATTGACTTTTTACATTAATATACATGTTTCTCTTAATTTTTGGGCATAATTATATGAAAGTATAATGAACTATCCATGTTTGATCACCATAGGTAGTTAGTTTGACCGTTAATTGCTTCGAAAGATGAATTAGGGGTTGCAAAATCTTAGAATTACATGTTTTATATCGCCCTTTGAGAAAGGAGGCTTACGAATGTGAAGAGATTACCCATAGTTTTCAGTAAAGCACCTAACCAGTAACACAATCGTTATAAGAGTGGGATTGGTATTAGATTAGGTAATGAATTACGTCACGAGAGTGGGTAATTCTTGCTGCATGCACTACTACAGAAAATGCTTTTTATAACGGGAGATAGACAACAATTTTGATGATTGTGTTGTAGTTAGCATACTTATCACAACAAGCATGTTTTTGTGTAGTACATTGTATATTTTATACAACACAAGTCATTTACAACATACCAAACCCATTGTAGTATAGGGGGATACTACAACAACTAGTAAAGTGTTGTAATAGGATGTAGTATCACAACATATTCAAACCCGTTGTAAAAGATGTTAATTACACAACATATTTTGACCCGTTGTAATAGTCACATGTTGTAATAGACCATCATTACACAACACAGACTCACCCGTTGTAGTATGTATTAATTATACAACGGGCATTTACATGTTGTATTTGGTACATGTTATAATAGACCACCATAATACAACATATTGAAACTCGTTGTTATATCTCGACATGAGACAACAGACTCCAACCTGTTGTTATATATTATAATTACACAACATGTTGTGACATGTTGTAATATCCACACATAACAAATCGTTGTAATAGACTACCATTACACAACTCAAACTAAACTATTGTAATATATCATTATTACACAACATGATATCACCTGTTGTACTAGCTACATGTTGTAAAAGACCATTATCACACAACACGCTATACCTTACTGGAAATATAGGTGGATTTTTGTTTGAGTAGTAGTTTGAACAAAATCCTATTTCGTTTGGTCATGTGAATGACAGTTTTTCACTCTAGGTAGATATTTTGACCCGAAACTGACCCAATCCCAATATATGCACATACTAAAATACATATGGAATAATTACCCCCTCACTATAACAAAATCCGCTATAAGTCAGGGCTACCTGGTCAGGAATAAAAGTCCTGACCAAACTAGGGCTGGTTCCCAAGGCTAATCCCTGACCAATGGCAGCGGGAGGGGGCAAGCAGGGGCAAGTGCCCCCTTCCAATTTTAATTTTTCTTAATATATATATGTTTTATATATGTAGAATGGTATCAAAGTTAATTTTCCTTTTCATATTTTATCTTCTTCACACACTTATTAACCTATTTTCAAATTATGTAAACGTTATTTATAAATCACATTATTATCAATATGATTTTAAATAAGAATTAGAAATATAAACACATTAAATTAGGGTAAACAATATAAAATAAGTGACGTTTCTTTATTTTTATAAATACATCTCATTATTACATAATTAACAAGTAATGTGTTTTTATTCAACATATTAACAATAATATCAAATATACATCCATTAATGTTAATTGACGAACTATTAGTTTACATCAATTTTATAATGATTAAATAAGAAACTGATATCTATGAGTAACAAAATACTTTATGATCTATAATTAATAGTATACTTTGTGACATGTTGAATAATTTTATCTAATTTATAAACAATTACTTAAATGTATTATAAATATTACAAGTACATAGTTGTATGGTTAATGAGGAAAAGTAAACTAGTATCTATAATTTTTTGTATATGGAATACCAAATACTTTATAAAGTATATATAAATAATTAAGTATGTAACAAATATAGCAAGTACATAGGTAATATTAAAACAAAAAACTAATATCTATAATTAATAATATACTCCATGGGATATCAAATAATATTATATTATGTATAAATAACTAAATGTATAATGTATATAGCAACAACATAGTCCATAGATGTATATGTTATGTGTGCGGATTTATGCTGATTCTTTTCTATTATGAGTGTAATGTATGTTAGGAAAAATAACTTCAAATGAAATATGATAGTCTTAGTAGTACATGGTTTCACAATAAATTAATTAATAACATTTCTGATATATTTTTATTGTTTTGAATTTTTATACATCAATCAATATTTGTTAAAATAATGTAATTGCATGTATCTTATGTTATTAAGTATTTAAATTATACTTCTATTCGCAAGTTGTGCAAATATTACTCCTCTAAATTATACATATTTTTTTCATCATGATGCCAAAGATAACATAATTTTTATATTTAAATTTCCAACACTACATAGAAATAACAATCATAATAATCTAGTGAACAATACATTGTCACAACATTTATTGAGTTTATTAGGTAAAATTAATAAATAGGTTTAACACCATCATAAGTATCTTTATTTAAAAATAAATTGCTATAATGTTTTTTTATTTTTGAATAAAAATAGTAATTTTCACATTGTACTACTTATATGTTTAATTTTCTCAGCTTTATGTTACTTTTTAATTACTTGAGTTGTCAAGCCACTACTACAGAATACGCCTTTGGCGTCGGTTGTTTAACCCCCTTTGGCGACGGTTTTCAAGCGACGCCTATGTGGGTGCGGCTAAAGGTCGAACTCTTCGGCGTCGATTTTCGAACCGACGCCTATATGATCTATAGGCGTCGGTTATATATAGTTGACCGACGTCTATATGGTTCGCACCACAAAAAAGGGCACCACCTAGGACACTTTCTGCGTCGGTTAACAACTGAACAACCGACGCCATACTCCTAGACGACACGGCCGTGCTTCGCTGCACGGCCGTGTTTAGTACTATAGGCATCAGTTTTATACAAATAAGCGACACCTTTTCCACCACGGTCATGCTTTCCTGCACGGTCGGGTTGTTTGTCATGTTAGGCGTCGGTTTTTATCTAATAACCGACGTTGTACGCCTTTGATGACGGTGCTTTATAAATAACCGACGCCTATACTTTAATTTTTTTTTTCTTATCAGTTTGCAGGCCTGCTGTGGCTGGTTAGCAGGATGAGAACCTGCAGTTCAGTTTTCTGAACTGTAGGTTTACGACATCCATTGATATCAGCCTACAAACAGGCCACAAACCTGCAAAATCAATAAATATTTTTTCACACAAGTAGATACATTCAGACATCAATTCAGTTCTCACATTCACACATGTAGAAACATTCAAATACACGTAGAAACATTCAGACATGTATAAACATTCAGAAATATTCATTTACAAAATACCATTCAGCATCGCTATCAGCATCCCAATTATATCTTACAATCGCCACTTCTTGTATGACTTTTTTCCATTCTTCTCTAATTTTATTTAATGCTTCCATCGTATATGGAGCATGTACATTTTTTAAGCATTTACCTATAGTGTGGTCAGTTTTAAACACCTGCAAAGAGAATGATGTATATATATAAGTAATAATATAAAAATAAGATTGATATATTTCATACTAACTAATGAGACTATATATAATACCTCATGTATGGTATTAATATCCAATGCGGCATGTCGGATAATCATCTGCATAAATCGCATCACATAGTATGCGTATGCCCAGCCATTGTCTTGTGTAGTGCACTATAAATTGAAACATACAAAATATTAAAAAATACAACTAAGCACAGTTCACATAAATAATATATACATTGGAGTCGGGAACTTACTTTTACGTTCTCCCAAATTATTGGCTGGTTCTTTCTCTTTGGGACATTTCCTCCAGCATTTTTGAATGCATCTAAACCCCTACATATTAATGTAACACAATAAATTGCATAATTAAATAGTAATGTAATAATAGATGTTAACGGATATAAAAATGAAATATTTCTCACCAGAATAATGGCATTCTCAATATGTGTCCAATTTTAGTGTTCAATGTACTTCCCGCAGGATCTAGATAATAAACAGTGAACGTCCCAGAGACAATAACTAGTAACTCCCAATGTCTACCGCTAGAGGTAAAAAAGTTAAAAATTAATAACTCAAAATGCACAATAAAAATGGAATTTTCTTAAGTCCAAATTATAAATAAAGTAAACTTACATGACATTGAATGGAGCTATTATTATCGTCTTCTGTTGCTGACCGAAAATTCTAAAAGCATCTATACAGTATTGTTGAACACTATCAGGGTTTTTAGCTACCATACTAATCAATGATAGAATCAAAAAACCCACATGATCAAATGCAAATTGTTTGCATTGATCTTCGACTAAGTAGCTGTAAAACATGTATTACGTATGCATTAATATATAAGAAACCAGATCACCGGATCTTACACAAGGTATATGGATGTATAAATAAGATCTCACCTTATCCATGTCTCTATCATTGATGTATTCAGCCAATCATACATAAACAACTCAATAATATCTTGTATAAATAAAGAGCTATCGTATGATTGACCTGCATAATCTGCTTCTAAAGAAACAATTATAGGGCAATGTATATTATGTGCCCGTAGCCAACATTCCATTCCCCTACAAGTAGGACCTAACGGGTATTTTAGGTCAGTTGGAACCCAACTTGGTAATGCAGGAAGTGGAGGTTGAGGCCTAGGTGCTCCGGGTGTCTTCTTTTTAACATGTATATATAATTTCAGATCAGTTGACCTCATATATACACATTAACAATCTAAAGTAATGTAAATTTGTCTTACAATTTCAGTAGTGTAGACGACATCTTCTTTGGGCCACAATATTACCCCACCTTCTGCCTCAGCAAGTGTATCAATATCCGGGTGGGGATATGGCAATGTAGCTTCCCTCCAATCAGGTAACACACGTATCAGGCTCACACAAACGTAGCCCTGTGTCATTGGAGTCCCGTGAAACATTACCCCAGGAAGGGACGGGTAAGCATGCGCCTCTGCAACAACATAGTCTTGCATTCTAAAGCGGCATGGCTTCAATGCCTACAAATTTACATGAAGAATATTATACATATATACATATCATCTTGAAAAGACTAGCTACAATGTCATAAACAATACTTACAGCAGACGTGTTAGGCTATGGGTCTTTAGGATTACTCGCAGTCTGTGCATCAGGAGAAGAGTGGGTCGCCATAGGTTGATTGGAAGCCTGAGATGCCTGCCACCGTACTATTTCTTCCTTGACCTTCTCAGCAACTATATCATTTACCTTCTTGGCAATTATATCCTCGACTCTCTTATTCTCCTATACATGGATAAAAGAAACATTAGCTTCTTATTATAGAATTCCCTTTTGCAGTAACATTCTAAAAAAAGAATAGGTTACCTCTTCTTGTGAAAGTCCCGCTCTGGGTTTGCACTGGGATGGCCCAAAGAATGCTTTGATGCCCACACCAGCGCCTGCACCCCTAACACGTCCAGGATGCTCTGGGTTACCCAGAGAAACTGTCAATTCATCCCTTGTGCCCTGAGGGATGAACGTGCCTTGTTTCCTCTTCTCGTGCAGCTCCCGCTAATCACCATCAACAGAAATTGGTAAGTTAACACCACAAATAATCAATATTCAAACGATTGCTCTAAGAGTTGTATTTTACAATTATCACAGCCGCCTCAGCAGTTACAGGCTTCTTTATTTCACCCTTGTTGTTTTGCCTCCCAGCTATCCAGATATCATGGCGAGGCATGGATGTGGCAGACTCCTGAGTAGGAGTAGACTCCTGAGTAGCCGCAGACTCCGCCTGTAGTCTTTGGCGAACGCTTGCATAGCCCTTTGGACCCATAGTGTGGTCATGCACATTAAGTGCACGCCTTGCTTTTTGCGCGTCACTGAGGGCCTAGTTAGTATGCACATTAATGATTTGGTTAGTAGCACTAAATATTAATCTTGAATAGGTGAATACAACGTATATTAATTAAATTGGGAGTGATGCCTAATACCTTGAATTCTTCAGATTTTCTTGAAGCAACAAAATTGTCCCAATCTTCTTTGTCTAAGAAGTTCCACTGTTCAAGGGCTGACTTCTTCTTCTTATCACCATCTTTCTTATATTCTCTGTTGATATTTGTCCTATAGTTCCTAAGCATCTTTCCAGCGTGTTGCATCACGCTTTTACGATGCAGCTTCTCATCCAATGCAAACAAATTCTGTAAAATAGAATTCTTATTAACTAGTATCCAAAAATAGAATTGTAAATAATATAATTTGTAGTCTACAAAATAGAATTGCAAATAATAATAACTCACGCATAAATCCTTCCATATCAAGTCTTTCTTCCCCTGAGGAACTTTATGCCAATTATCATACTTAACACCACAATGGCTTCGAGTGACACACCCACGATAGTTTACAAAATTATTGCGGTTCACTCCAATTGCATTTCCTCCATTCTCAAACTCCACAACCAATTTGGATCCACTACCACTTAGCGCTATTAACTTCTTCAACAGAGTGATGCCCCTTTTCTTGTTAAGTGTTTGGTGTTGCGCATCAAGTTACTCCAGTGCTTCAGTGGGTACATGTGCATCATCAACCTAAAATTTGACAAAAATAAACACACTGAATTAGCGCAATATAGAAATATGGGATATATGACATAACTAGAAGATAATGAATTTTATAGAAATACATGATATGTTTTTAGAACTTACATTTATATCCTCTCCATGCTCGTCATGGACAACATGCTCATCATGGACATCATGCTCATCATGGTCAGCCATCTGAAAATGTCATTAAAAAAGCAAGCATTAAGCATTTGTATTAACTAGAAGATAATGAAACATCAAATCTGAAAATGATCTAAAATCTAAAGCCCTAGAATGGGTCAAGTTCAAGTCAAAATGGCTACAAGTGTGCATTTTGGGTTTTCTATGTAAACGACCTTAGAACATCTATGTAATCACTTGTAATGATGAATTGACTTGTTACTTAGAAGAGAAAAATGATTGGGACAAATTTCACCAAGTGCTAATCACTTTAAATGCAAATAAGAAAATGGATTACAGGCACTTGGTTGGTCGAGTTTTCCTGGATTGAAACTCGACCGATCATCCTTGGTCGATTTTCTGAAGATTGCATCGGTCGAGTTCTGTGAGTGCACAACTCGACCGATGCAATCTTCAGAAAATCGACCAAGGATGATCGGTCGAGTTTCAATCCAGGAAAACTCGACCAACCAAGTGCCTGTAATCCATTTTCTAATTTGCATTTAAAGTGATTAGCACTTGGTGAAATTTGTCCCAAACATTTTTCTCTTCTAAGTTACAAGTCAATTCATCATTACAAGTGATTACATAGATGTTCTAAGGTCGTTTACATAGAATGGACAGGTTTACATAGATGTTCTAAGGTCGTTTACATAGAATGGACAAGTTTAAATCTTATTTCAACATGCATCAAAATTTACTGAATTAGGTCAAGCATTAGGATTAGAAGCACAAATATATGCAAGCAAAAGATTTATTCATATCCTAGAAATTACATAAAGCATTACATATAGATTTGTTCATATCCTTACCAACAGCAAACACGGCCGTGGTTGTGTTGGCCTACCACGGCCTTGTTGGGCAGCACGGCCGTGGTAGGCCATTCTTCTCAGTGAAAGAAGTAGAACACTAACTAGTCTTTAACGAAATTGATTGATTATTTAGTCGGGAAGAAAGTGAAGTAAGGACTTCTATAACTAGAAGGTATCTCACTGAATTTTCAGGTAACCGTAGCCAAGTGGCTAAGGTGCTTAGGTTTTAAAGTCAGGAAGTGTTGTAGTTAAAGAGCTAGGGAGAAAGAAGAACAGAGGCTACGACTAATACCTAGAGAGCAGAGCAGCAAGCAGCGGGCGGCGGAAAGGAAGAAGACAGTGCCGCTGTAGGGCGTGAGTAGGGAGGAAGGAGCGCGCCGTAGTAGGGCGTGAGCAAGGAGGAAGGCGGCGCAGCGGCGACGCAGAGTAGCAGTAGGGAGCGTCGGCGGCGAGCGAGAATCAGCAGGCACCAGGCGGCGATTTTGGGAGAGTGGCGACGAGCAGCGCACAGGAGAATCGATGAAACAGGAAGAAAGGGGGAGATTCGGGTGATCGGGCCTCTATTAAGTTGGTCAACGGTGTCGGTTATCTATAAAACCGACGCCTATTACGATTTAGCGTTGGTTGATAGTAAAACACTGACGCCCAACTAGACAATCTTTACCCTAAATTATTTGGCGGGAACCATTATCAGCGTCGATTATCGAGGGATAACCGACACTGAAAGTGGGACTTTTTGCGCAAATTTTCATTTTAAATAGGTGTCGGTGAATAGTTAAAAAACCGACGCTGTAAGTGACCTAAAATGTTTTTGCTCGAAAATTGGATTTCGCGGGCGATTTTAGGCGTCGATCTGTTATAACCAGCCGACGCTGAATACAAAGCGGTACCCGTGTCTGGCTGGTCTTCGAATATAGATGTCGGTTTTCATAAATAACCGACGTTTAATATTATAGGCGTCGGTTTTCCTAAATAATCGACGCCCAGAAAAGCGACACTGAATGTTGTTTCTGTAGTAGTGAGCTCATCAAGTAGGAAATTATTTGTTTGATTAAAAAATATAATAATCCCCACAATCAATATTGAACACTAAATTGATGTGTTTTTTTAAACGACCTATATTTATGAAAAAATAATTTAGTAGAATAGTTGGTCTTATAAAAAGAACAAATCTTGTCAATATCAGATGTCACCATTTCAAGCTCATCTTTAATGTAAGAAAATCATAAATGTATGTAGCATATTATAATATACATATACAATAATACATATACATAGATCTAAAATTAAGTACTCCACTAAGTAATGAGTTATGTCTTCAACTTCTTTTTTTATTTGTGTAAGATACATCTATTTTCTTGCCTCGATCCAAGTAATAGGTCGATTGAGACATATTGACACTCAATATGAATTCCACATATATACTATAATTTTTATATGTACCCCCCTCTATGTGGGGGCTGGATCCGCCACTGTGGACCCTGACTATTGTAATTTGACTCCTTGACTAAATTTCTTTTTTTCTTTTTAATATTTTCCTAGACCTAATAGCTGGTTTAAGTTTAACCCTGGGGAGAGTATGAAGGTTGGTATGCTACACAACCCAGCACCTGCTTGCACCCCCCACCCCTGAAGTCCCCCTTCCGGTTTCCCTCTCTCATGCAACGATCGCAGGGGCTCCATCTTTTGCCGGTTTTTCTCTCACGTGATGGACGTCGGCGCTCCATCCTTCCACCAGTTTCTTCTCGCACCCGACGACCACAGGCGCTCCATCCTTCCGGTGGTTTTTCTTCTCTGCGCTCCATCCTTCCGGCGGTTTCTTCTCTGCACTCCATCCTTCCGTCAACTTCACCGATTCTGCAGCACGCTGCATCGTAACCACCATCCGCAGGCTAAGCACATACGCCCGGGGCTACAGGTGGTCGTCTGCTAACACAAATCATCACTGTTCTTCGCTCCACACAAAGCACGAACGTCTGGCTCTCCTGTTGGCCGTCGTCTTCCAGCCGCCAAAGCTTTCGGCCGTTCCGGTTCGATTCTGTTCTCAGGTTTCTTTCTCGAATGTATCTCTCCTTCAACCCTTGTTTCATTTTCTGCAATCATCCACGTTATCAGAGGGTTGTTAATTACCCCCGTTATGTATTATCTGGTATAAAACTTACTACTTGCTGCTCTGCAAATACCGTATTGGAGTTCTCGTCTAGACTTGTTGTCTGATCATCGTTTCCGGACTTACTGTTCGATCGTTTGCTTCTGAACTTGCTGTCCGGTGGTTTAATTTTAGACTGCGCAAGTGCAAATATAAAGTTATTTCATTCTTGACCTGCTGTGCTAAAGGAAGAAGATCGGACTAACAAGGTATGCATTACCAACTAAACAACTTTTCATCATTTTTATTAGAAATGTAGCATATTTTTTTCTGATATAAGATCACTATATAAGAAATTATTTAATTTTTTGTGACCATAGTTGTAGCCCAAACAAGTTCATTCTCGATTAGTCACATTAATAAATGAATATATATGCCAAATTTTTGTCATGTGAAGATTAAATCTTTGTTGTTTGTGACCGGTTATCCTTAACATGAGAAAGATGGAAGTGAAAGTGGCAATCCTTCAACAAGTCTTGTTCAAGTTCTACTTTTAATTGTTTTCTGACGTAATAGAACATAAAAAAAATATTGATATTTGTTTCAATGATTATTTTGGAACTATATGCATAGAACAAGCTACGATGTTCCAAGTAATAAATATTTTCTTGCATTTGTAATACTAGTTAGAATGTTGTTATAGTTAAGAAAATGTCTAAATATTAGCATCAAGTTCCCTTCTTTATTTATAAAAGTGAATTTGGCATAATACTTCTTAATCGGTCTTATATTTTTTATCTTTATCGAAATCTTTGTTAATATTTATTCTTTTTAAATTTGTGACGTCTCTCTTTTCTACGATGCTTATGCTATATCAATTTAGTAGAAAAAAACTCAAGACTAAAACTATAAAATTGCATATTGTGTTCAAAATTAATATTTTATTCCATCATGTCTATTTAGTATTTTTATCCAATAGATCAAAAATTTAATAAAAAATAATCTTCGTGAGAAGTTGCTAGTATAATTGCAAACATTACTTGTTTATGCGAGGATTTTAGATTTTATTCAAAACTTATCAATTATTTGTGTAGGAAAATTATTTGGATTAATTTTAATGGTTAGGGTGTATTTCCATACTCTAATGCCTTTCTTCTCTCACCTACTAACAATTAAACACATTTAACGACGTGCCCACTTTTATTGGATTTTTTTCACCTTTGTAAAATTAGAATGAAGAATCACACATAGTGGTAGGAAACTTTAAAACATTAATGTTGCCCGTGGCAGAGCCAACCTCCTAATAGAGGGGGGCACATATAAAAATTATGTTAAGTACATATGTGGAATTCATATTGAGTGTCAATATGTCTCAATCGACCTATTTACTTGGATCGGGGCAAGAAAATAGATGCATCTTACACAAATAAAAAAAGAAGTTGAAGACATAACTCATTACTTAGTGGAGAACTAAATTTTAGATCTATGTATATGGATTATTGTATATATATAAATTATAATATGCTACATACATTTATGATTTTCTTACATTAAAGATGAGCTTGAAATGGTGACATCTGATATTGAAAAGATTTAATCTTTTTTATAAGACCAACTATTCTATTAAATTATTTTTTCATAAATATATGTCGTTTAAAAAGCACATCAATTTAGTGTTTAATATTGATTGTGTGGATTATTATATATTTTAATCAAACAAATAATTTCCAACTTGATGAGCTTGACAACTCAAGTAATTAAAATGTAACATAAAGCTAAGAAATTGAATATATAAGTAGTACAATGTGAAAATTACTATTATTATTTAAAAATAAAAAAAACAACACTATAGCAATTTATTTTTAAATAAAGATACTTCTGATGGTGTTAAACCTATTTATTAATTTTACCTAATAAACTCAATAAATGTTGTGACAATATATGGTTCACTAGATTATTATGATTGTTATTTCTATGTAGCGTTGGAAATTTAAATATAAAAATTATGTTATCTTTGACATCATGATGAAAAAAATGTATAATTCAGAGGAGTAATTTTTGCACAACTTGCAAATAGAAGTATAATGTAAAAAATTAATATCATAAGATACATGCAATTACATTATTTTAACAAATATTGATTGATGTATAAAAATTCAAAACAATACAAATATATTAAAAATGTTATTAATTAATTTATTGTGAAACCATGTACTACTAAGACTATCATATTACATTTGAAGTTATTTTTCCTAACATACATTACACTCATAATAGAAAAGAATCAGCATAAATCCACACACATAAAATATACATCTATGGACTATGTTGTTTCTATATACATTATATATTTAGTTATTTATACATAATATAATACTATTTGATATCCCATGGAGTATATTATTAATTATAGATATTGGTTTTTTGTTTTAATATTACCTATGTACTTTCTATATTTGTTACATATTTAATTATTTATATATACTTTATAAAGTATTTGGTATTCCATAAAGTATACAAAAAATTATAGACACTGGTTTACTTTTCCTCATTAACCATACAACTATGTACTTGTTATATTTATAATACATTTAAGTAATTGTTTATAAATTATATAAAATTATTTAACATGTCACAAAGTATACTATTAATTATAGATCATAAAGTATTTTGTTACTCATAGATATCCGTTTCTTATTTAATCATTATAAAATTGGTGTAAACTAATATTTCTCCAATTAACATTAATGGATGTATTTGGTATTGTTGTTAATATGTTTAATAAATTATATTCTTAATAGTGCTGCTTGTCAAAGTTGTTTCTCTTGTCTGATTTAACATGTTACTTCTTGTATTTTCCTCTTTGTCCTCAAGCATTATATCTATTATATATATTTATTTATTTATATAGCATCATGCATTAACATCAAGCAACAATTTGCCATTTTTTAAATTTGACTAGAAATTTGCCATTTTTTTAATTTGATTTTGTATACACATATGTTGTATTAGTTTTTTTTTATACCTCCATCCTCTTATTTGATAACAAGTTCTCACAATTATTTGGATAATAAATTCATATTTTTATATAGTGTCCAAAGCATCCGAACAACACAGATTGCGGGTATTATATGTTGAAGTACATGAGAGACATCATTGATGCAAGAATTAGAAATATTCCTGAATGTGTAAGCTATGTATCATTATATTCTGTTAGTTCATTCAAATTTCTAAATAATTTGAAAAAGACAATATGTTTATATATTTTTCATATGATTGCAGTATTATTCGAAGTATATTGGCAGTTGCTTCAACCAAGAAGAAATCGACGACATCTGAAATGAGTGAGCGACGTGTTCTTGAGCACACATAAGATTAGGTGACATGAGGGGGAGACATTTATTCTTTAGCAGAGACCAATGTGAAATTTTATTTGTTTGTTTTCAGTTCGATTCTAGAGTGGATACTCAGTACTTTGTATTATTCAATTTTTGAATGGATGATAGAATATTTATTAAATTCAGTACGAGTTTCTCTCAAGGTTTGATGGAAAATTTGTTCAATTATGTGTTTGTTTGTGAAATGAAAAAAGTATAATGTCATATTTATTATAATTTATTAATAATATAGTTAATTTGATTAATAAAATGGGTTCAATATAAGACCTGTCAAACTCTAATCAAAGACAACAGTTAATGATATGTTGTAAAATGTATGATACTACAACAAACAACACATGTTGTGTTATCCATACCTATTACAACAGGTGCGTCTGGAAAAAACACACATATTACAACATGTGTTTCTAGTGAACTACAACATGCATAACATGTTGTATAAAATGTGTATATTACAACAGACACGCAACATGTTGTATAAACAACCCTATTACAACAGTTGAATGTATGGAAAGACAACATGTTTCAACTGTTGTATAAACCTACCTATTACAACGGGTGCACTACATGTTGTAATAAACCTACCTATTACAACAGGTGTATTTAGTAAAAGACAACATGCTTCAACTTTTGTATAATATATATTACAAAGGATAAACCACATGTTGTAAAAAAACACCCATATTACAATGTGTGTGTATAGCAAAAGACAACGTGGTTTAACTGTTTTAGTATATATAGTACAACGGGTGCACCACATGTTGTGTAAAATACCCATATTACAATAGGCCATTTATCAAAAGACAACATGTTTTAACTGTTGTATAAAATACATCTATTACAACATGTGATCATATGTTGTATAAAGCACCCCCCATAAGACCACGCGATCTAATACAACGGTTAACACCTGTTGTAAAATGGAAAAATGAACTGTTGTAAAAAGCATTTTTTGTAGTAGTGATGTCTCTTTGTTTAGGGTTAGGAAAGATAATTATGAATGTATGATGTTAATTGCAATGTTAACTGAGGTGAGATCATAATCCTAAGAAATTCACTCCATTTGAGATCAACAATAGTAATCTTAGATTTATTTTCTGCATCTTAGATAATTAAACCTTCAATCAAAGTGTTCATCGACCTAGTTGATCGCATTATAGTTTGTAGTAGTTTTTGGATTAATGTTTCCCTGAGTTATACATTCGAGCCTATTAAGGCCTATATTACATTGATACATCTTATAACCCCATTTTTCCAAGGTATGTAATGAGATTATAAATCTCTATTTAAAGACAAATAAAAAAATCCATGATTGATTTGATGGGTTGATTTGAATGAATTTCATGTTGTATGTTTTCTTAATGGGCCTTATTGGCCATTGAGCCCAATTGAAGGAAAAAGAAAAAGAAATTCAATTGGATAAGGAGTACATAAGAAAATAAAGCAAAAGGCTAAGAAATAATTCCCAAAAATAGGATTTCAAGTTTAAAGGATTCCTTGGGGTTCAAGGAACTCGGAATCATAAATTAATGATAAAAGAAATAGAGAGGACATGGAAAATATGAGTAATTGAATAATAACTTGCAAATCAAGAAAAGGGATCGTACACTCGAGATAATAACTTCAAATTTTGTAGAAGCCAAATCCAAAGAGGGATTTCGTGCCTCTTGGGATTCCTTGGGTTCCAAGGAGTCCAAAGTTGTAAAAAGAAAGCAATAAGAAAAGAACATATTAATTATGTCTTTCTTTATTAAGAAATAAATTGAAAATAATGATAAAATGTGGAAAATGAGTGGAAAGAGGTATAATTGAGTTGTCCTTGATGGAATTTCGTATCCCAAATATTTCTAATGATAAAAGGAATGCCAATAAGGAAAATAAAAGAGAAATAAAGAGAAATCCTCAAAAAGATATATTTTAATGAAGAAATAAACAAGATAATGAGAAATAAAGCATAATGATGCATCTAGAAGGATAATAAGTATAAAAAAAAAAAGAATTTCGACATAATGGAGTATCTTGGGATCTAGGGAGTCCCAATAAAGAGGAAAGAAAGAGAAAATACTAAAAAGGCAAAATAAGAGGATAATGTGTTGCTTTATTAATGAATTATGAGGTATTGTTAAAAAGAAAGTAAATCCTATAAAAGGGAATAGAATTTCGTGCCTAAGGATTGAAAAGCAAGAAATAAAAAGGATGATGGCAGGGATTTTCGAATCCCTAATTGTACATATAATGAAGGATACCAAAAGGTTAGAAAGAGAGAGAAGGAATACTTCTCTTTGAAGGAATAAGTTTCCTTTTAGGAAACAGACTCTTTGATTCAAGGATAGCCGACCTAGGGCTTCTTTACCTACCCTTATATAAAGGGTAGACCCTCTGGGTCGAGTCCAGAGAGGTCCCACACTCTCTCTCCCTTCTTCTTGGTTCTTACATGTGAAACCCTAACCGAGGGAGTAGGCTGACCCTAGAGCGAACGAGGGGCTTCGGAGTCATAGTGTTGGAAGAAGGAAGCTACCACGGCAACCCTGAATGGCGGAGCTAGTAGCTTCAAGCGCACCACCCCTCTTGTGGGCTGCAACAAGACCTGCAGCATGGCCGCAGGTCGCAGGCCAGGATCTCCTCCACCCGACCGCCCTGTCACCAAAGGAGGCATAGGCAGGCGCGGGGGAGGGCGGCGGATGCAAGGGGTACATCCCTGAGGGTCGGCGAGGTCAGGTGGATGAAGGGGAAGCCCCGCCCACGTCTCCTAGGGCGACAGCAGCCTGTTGTCGCGAGGAAGAAGATGAGGGCGCACGATGGACAGTTTTGCCCTCCAGGCATCACAAAGCTAAAAGAGTCGCGGGAGGGTAAAAGAGTCATTTCGAAATGTTTTAAATCAGCCGATGTGCGCTACATGGAAAGGGCGACGTGGCAGCCCCCCATTGGCTGAAGTAAGTGTTTTATTGCAAAAATCGTAGTTAAAAATTCGTAGCTCGGATGACAAAAGTTTATATATGAATTTTGATCATAAGAACATGAGGAATCCAATAAAAATAGTTTTATAGACTGAATCTGATCATAGTTCGAAGTGTAGTGTAAATCATCATCTTTAATGAATTAAAGATTAAGAAACCCTAATCTGATATGATTAATGTGTCTAATAGGGTTTAAAGGATCATTAGAGTTGATGTTACCCTATTAAATGTAAAAAGGTACATTATGTTCAAAAAGGAAGAACTTTGCACATGATTAGTATAATTTAGAGTTGATATGCATAAATATACTTGAAATGAGAAAAGTACATAAAGTTATCATCTTTAGTGTTTTAATTAAGGGAAAACCCTTAGATTTGATGGTAAATAGTCTTAATGAAATTATTTAGATAATTCAAGTTGAAATCAACCCGTTGTTAATAAAAGTAAGAATAGGATCTAAAAAGATGATCTTTTTATATATTTGGTTTAATTTAGGGTTTCGTGCATGATTATGCACTAATGAGCTTGAAAACCCTAATTTAGATGAATGTGTCTTTTAATTGTTTTAATGGTTCAAATCCATGAATAAATAGGGATATGATGACCTTAAGCCAATTTGAGTATAAAAGACTATAAAAATGGATAGTTGAGCAATTAAGGTTCATATAAATGGAAAAGGGTATTTTAGGGTTTGTTGACCTAAAATGGATAAAATTTGAGAAATTGATCTAAGAAACCCTAATGCATCGTAATGAGACTTATAAACCTTAGAAAGGTGTCCCAAGTCAATAAGGAGTTGTTTGCGATATGCTTGTGACAATTAGACATTATGCATGTTTTCAGGATCAATGTTTGCTTGATTGATTGATTGGCTTGCTTGATTGGACATCTAGTTGGATTTGGATAAATTGTTTCTTGAGATCTCCTAGACAGGTATGTGGTTAATTATGAATAACCGCTTTAGTTTTCCGATGGATTCCCGGATGTTTAATCGCATTGAATGCAACTAAACTGTTTGGATGTTCATACTACAATTATAAAGTGACTATGACTATCACATAATGTATATGCCTTCTAGCTCAGATCCTGGTCCCCTCTGTGTCATAATGGCTGACCTAGTATATGGCTACCTAGAGGGTAGGTCCATCCGGTCGTGGAATGACTTAGTACATGGCTACCTAGAGGGTAGGTCCATCAAGTCACAGTGAGTTAGATATTGGGCTACCTTTGGGTAGTGCCATGCGACTCTACCTTTACAGAGGTACCATATAAGTCCTTACAGGGACAACACAGAGTTGTGGATAGGTATGGATTGAGTAGTATGGCTTAAAACGTAATCTTGGTTATTAAATGATTAATTGAATGATTACATTGTTAACATACTTGCATGATTATTGTTTCCCCCACATACCAGCTTCGGCCGACCGACATTTTGTTTGTCGGCGTTTTAGGTGCAAGCCAAAAGGACAAATAGTAAATCGTCATATTGTGAAATACATGAAGTAAAATACAAGGAGGATTAGTTAGAATAGAATCCTTAAGTGGATATAAGTTAGAGATCCAAGTTTTCAAAAAGGTATGCAAAAATTTATTTTCTTACAGCCTTCAATATAGTATGTTAAAAGTTGATAATTATTCTTGGTTAATTGCCGAACCTTTGATCCAGAAGTCATGGGTGCAGCTTCGACCTCTCGGTCTCCCTTAATTGGGGGTTATCGGGAGGTGGGGTCGTAACAGGTTGGATGACCTAGTACCTTTGGTGACCCAACCCTGGGAAGGGTCATGCATGTTAGAGTGAAGGCTAGCTCCTTCATTGATGAGGTTAGAGAAGAACCTATGGAAACCCTATGAGCTTATATGAGCATGGCATAATAGGCACCCATAATGTGGCAGTAGTGTAAGAAATAGGTTGAAACCCTATCCAGGAGAATATGAGGGGATAGCCTCTGAGATAAGCGTAAAGAACTATGGATAACCTTGAGCGAACACAAGTTGAACATAGGCTTCATCCAGGTAGGGGCATGCCTTTGAGGTTGATCCTTCTTTTAGAGAGGACCTCTAATGGTGAGGTTGTTTAGCTATAGAGAGAGAGAGTAGGAAACCAGGCAAGAAGGTTGGAATCTTAGACTCCGAGATTCGAGGAGAAGTTGGGAGTTGAGGATGATGCAACCTAAGTGGATGATAATGGTCACCACATGCTTGATCCTTAGAGGTTGATGATGTCTTGGTTTCCATGGGAGGAACCAAACACTAGAGAGAGGATGAGGCTATGGTATAAGTGCTTACCTTCTGAGAAAGGAAGAAGAAGTTTTGTATACCCTGGAGAGGTTTAGTAACAGGTTAAGAGGCCTTGTACCTTGTTGTTTGTCCTTGAGGAGGATCCAACTCTAAGTGATACTTGAGTCGAAGGATGACAGGAAGTGCATGTCATGCCTTTTGCAAGATTGATTCATAGATAAGAGATAGAGCATGCAGTTGGGCACCTAAAAGTGAACCTAGGGTTCCTAGGCCTAAGAGGGGAAGTGGTATACCTAATGCTCATGATGAGAATTAAGTTGCTATAGTTTTAAGCATGGTACTCCTCAGATATAGAGGAGAAGGGAAGCCCCTTAAGTTTAAGGTATGTTTTATGAACCCCTCACAGCTAGGATGATGATAAAGGAAGGTATGATCTTGATCCAGCATTGAGGAAAGAGGACAAGTATGACCTAGCATGGTTCAGTAGGTGATATGCTTGTTCCTTAATAGCTTGCTAGGGTTAAGTAGGTTCATGAGGATGTAAACCCTAGACCTAAGAGCTTTTGTGACCTTGTTGTCAAGAGATAGTTTTCCTCCCATCCTGGGAGAGGGACCCCTTTGGTAGGGTGTATATCGGTTTTGTTGGTTTAACGTAACCTAAAGAGGTTTCATAGGATCTTGAGAAGCTAAGTGAAAAGTACATGGTATGAGAATGAACATGTAGACCCATAGATATCCAACTCTAAGTGCAGGTGGATGTGTTACCATGGAGGTAACTGGTAAGGGGCATGACCAAGGTAGGCAGGTCACCACGACCTCTATGAAAGGATGGATGTCAGCCCATGTATACAAAGAGAGATTATGAAGGCTTGGGAAAGGTTATAAGTTGGACATGTACTTTAAATGGAGAATCCTAAGTCTATCCTAGGATCAGGTAGGGATAAGACCGATGGAAGTAGGAGTTGCCTAATTCCCTACTTGCACATGACCATAGGGTCGGGAGGTAACAGCTATCATTGTCTGAGGGCCATGGGTTAGGAGATTGATCATCTTCATGAACTCATGAGACCCAAAGGGAAAATGAGTAGGGCACTCTCTGGAATGCATAAGGGAAGATGGATGACCCCAAAAGTGTCGGCACCCTATAGACCTAGAGGAGATGACCAAGGATTGTGTGTAAACCCAAGTAGGTTCGAAACCAGTGTTCCATGGAAGTAATCTTTGATATCAGGATGACTGTAAAGTAGAGACATATGTTGCACGTTTCAACTTAGATTTGAAAGTGTACTGGCAAGATGGGATGTACCATCTCTACTCTTGGAACATGAAGAACTATGTATTTGTACTACATCCAAATGCTTATTTCCTCGTGTTATGGGAGAGAGAGATAGGACAGTACGCATGCCATAAACCAAGGATAAAGATGATGAGAGTTGGAACGTAGCTACAAGGTATGAGGAAAAAGATGATAACATACCCTTGTGGAGTGAATGATACATGGATGGTTTACTAACACTAAAAGTATGAAGGAGATCATCTTGTGAGAATGTGATACCATGAGCTATCTGGAATTTGCAAGATATGCAAGGTTGAGTTTGAGCTCAGAGTTTCTTAATGAAGACAAACTTAGAGTTTGAGATGAGGTGATAAGTGTAATACATGGAGGTGTATGTCTTCAAGATTACCTAACCCCTAAGGAGGAGAAGTGGTAATGAATGCTGAGGTTGAGATATAGCTACCTAGCTTAGTTGGAAGCTAGAAGGAGTTGAGGTTGTTAGGCTAACCTTAAGATGAGGAAAGAGATAAGTTTGGATAACACCCAAATCTATCCGTAGTGGTTAATCAAGTAAAATGATTGTTTGGTTAGCCAGCCTAGTCTGTGATATAAAGAAAGGATGGCTGTAGAACCTCAGATATACTTCTTTGGAAAGGAAATTGATGAAACCCTGATAGAATGGTTTATGGGTTTTAAGGTATTGATCTTGAAGAATAATGGCATACATGAGGTCATGATTTTAAGATCACCATACACCGTACTATGAAGATAATGAGTGACAGTGGTACTTTAGATACCTAAGATAATGTTACATGTGGTATATGGCCATGCAAGCTGAAGGTGAAGGATGAACACCAGTAACCCAGTGCATTGATATAAAGGATAAAAAGTCCCTGAAAGAGAAAGGGAGTTCATCACTATGGATGTTGTAAGTCTCCCCTGGATCAAGGAAGGTCGAGATGCAATATGGGTTATGGTAGATCGCCTTACCTAGATGACATGAGAAAGAAAGAGTACTATCAAAGGACAAATTGGGTTGAACTACATATGAGAGAGATGGTTCAACTACACCAAGAGGTTGAGTGTAAAAGTTCGTGAATTTGAACTAAAGGGTTCCCCTCCAAAAGGTGAAAGTAGGTACATGAAGAACTCTATGTTAGTACAGTTTATCACCCCTAACTAATGGTTAGTATGATCCAGACTAAAGGGTCTGATGAGGGCATGTGTGCTCATTCAGGGTGACAACTAGAGACAGTTCTTTTCCTATGAAAGATGTGAAGATAACCACCATAGCCGGTATCGGGATTTAAAGAAGCTCTATAAGGGAGGTTGTGTCGGTCACCACTTCAGTAAGGTGATGTTGGTGAAAGGACCACAGTGCGTGTAAATGAAGTCTCTTTGATCATGCAATGGCTGAAAGGAGCCTAGAGACGACGAAAGTCGTGAGCAGATGCAAGGTAGACTGACATGCAGTTCACTGTGGGAGAATATGTGACATGAAAATCCGACCCCTCTAAGTTATAGCTAAGAGTGTTAAGCCCATGATGCATGGGTTCTTTTGGACATGTTTTGGTGGAGAAGGTTAAGTTTGACCTTACCCCTCAGGATAAAGTAATGTGTGATGAGTTCCATGTGAGCACTATGTGAGATACCTAGACCATGTGCTGAATAATGAATCTAGTGAGCCCAAGGGAGGCTGAAATGGCCTGAGTCACCTGTGCAGTTTATAGACGCCAGGATGAAAGAACTCAGAGAAAAGAATATGGGATGATAAAGGTTCTTTGGAAGCACCATGAGTAAGGTAAAGCCACATAGAGGCCGTTGATGGACATGGAAAAGTCTTATCCCGAATTGTTTGTTTTACTTAATTGAATTTTGAGGACAAAATTCCTATAAGGAGGGGAGGATTTTATAACCCCGTTTTTCCAAGATATGTAATGAGATTATAAATCTCTATTTAAAGATAAATAAAAAAAATCCATGATTGATTTGATGGGTTGATTTGAATGAATTTCGTGTTGTATGTTTTCTTAATGGGCCTTATTGGCCATTGAGCCCAATTGTAGGAAAAAGAAAAAGAAATTCAATTGGATAAGGAGTACATAAGAAAATAAAGCAAAAGGCTAAGAAATAATTCCCAAAAATAGGATTTTGAGTTTAAGGGATTCCTTGGGGTTCAAGGAACTCAGAATCATAAATTAATGATAAAAGAAATAGAGAGGACATGGAAAATATGAGTAATTGAATAATAACTTGCAAACCAAGAAAAGGGATCATACACTTAAGATAATAACTTCAAATTTTGTAGGATGGAAGATAAAAATATAACTGTGTTTCCCTCAAATTTTGAGTAGGAAAGAAGTTACTGTTTGGGAGTTATAAATTTTCCAAGTTTTCCCTCAAATAGAGTTTAATTTGGAATTTGAGAAAATAGTTGGTTGAACGCGATGATGGTGGGCCGTTGGATCTTAATCCAATAGGAACCACTCATCGTCTATGTCCCAGACGGACTAGGATTCTGTCTCTAATAGAGAGACTTTCCTTCTTAGATTCCTCCCGAATCAGGGAGTGGGCAGACTTGCTGAGATGTCCATTGAACTCAGAAGAGGAAGGTGAGGGGTACCATCCCTGGTTTGGGTAGGAGTGGTCGCCGAGTGGGAGAATTCCCAATCTGGAAGGGACTCGCTCAACCCCTATATATAGGAGGGTATGATCGATATGGCGATCATCCCTTTTTTCTCTGCCAAACTCTGCGGAAGTACTGGAGGAGTGGTTCCATGCTCGGAATTGATTCTTCTACCTTGACCTTCACCGGTGTTTTTGGTCGAGAACCTCGTCAGAAGTCCGGCGAGTGGTAAGGGGTTGTGGTGCCTTCTGAGCCTTCAATTGAACCCACATCCAAGTTTGTCGAAGGGAGACGAAGCTCCCTAGCCAGATAGCACGCTCGCTCGTGGCTGAGAGCTCACAGTCAACCTCCAGGTTGACCGTACGGGCTGCTGAGTCCAAGGAAGGTGACGACCCGTCGATCGTATGATCTGAGACCACGGTGGTCTCAGTGGCATCTGACACTCCAGAGAAGGAGCGGAGGGCACGCGACTAGGATTGTCAGATCCAAGAAGTGGATCACAGGACCACTGATCGAGTGGTCCACGAATTTTGGTAATGTTATCTTTCTACTAAATAAACCAGAAAAAGGATTATTCTTGCAAAAATGATAGAAATGACTAGGAATCTCGGATGACAAAACTTTATATATGAAAGTGGTGTAGAAAAATGCAAGGAATCTGATAAAAATGATTTGAGAGCCTAATTCTACTATGTTTAGCAAAAGTACTCTAAATTTTTAGTAAAGTATATTAAAAGTTTATGAGAAACCCTAATTGAAGGTTAAGAGTGTAATTTGGTGAATCAATAGGTCAAATTGATAAGTGTAACCCTGTTAATGATAAAAGAGGTTTGATTATCCGTTTTGAATGTAAAGATGCCTAAATTAGAATTGTAATACCTAAAAGAAGGCTAATTTATAATAAAAACCCTAATTTAGGGAAAAGGAGATAAAAGCTAAGCTATTACGGATTAAGGGAGTAACTTGCCAAGATGTGAACTTAAAACTACTGAGAATGTTAAAATAAAGGTTTTAAGTGAATTTGATGGAATTAGGAACCTTGATGATTAAGGATTGAAGAAAAACCCTAATTTTATAGAAACCCTAAAATTGGAATTGAAATTCTAAATAGTGTAATGGAATTGGATAATTATTAATAAAAGGAAATTGGTACTTTCATTTCAGGATTTCTATTCAACCTTGCTTGATTAATTGGGTTTCTCTACATACTTGAATCTGTCTTGAAAACTGCAATTAAAGGTATGTGGTTACGCTTATGTTTATTCCGACTAGTTTTCTGAGGATTTTATCGATGTTTCCCTTATGGCTTGAAAATAACTGTTGGATGTTTATTTATTTCATGCAACTATAAAGTGACTATGATTATCACTATAAATGTTCATATATAACTGGCTAGATCCGGGTCCACCTCTGTTGCTTTGAAAAGGCTAAAAAAAGGGGTAATCCTAGAGCAAGGTCTAGGTTACCGAGAGTTAGAAACTGGGCTACTTACGAGTAGTGCCATGAGACTCTTTAGCAAACCCTGAGTTAAGGAGTGGTCTACCTATGAGTAGTTCCATGTGACTCAACCCTAGAAACTGGTTCACTTGATAGGTGGATCATGAGGGGTTTAATGGGGACAACACAGAGGATAGGGTACCCTTGGATCGCGAAGTTATATTTAAAATGTAATCTTGATTATTAAATGATTAATTGCATGATTACATTGTTGTTATAGTTGCATGATTATTGTTTCCCCCAAATACCATCTTCTTGCTGACTGACATTTTGTTTGTCGGCATTTTAGGTACAAATGAAAAGAACAAACAGTAAAGTGGCATATGCGGAATTAAATGAGAGTTAACGTGCACATGAGGATTAGTTAGATTGGTATCTTCATGGATAGAAGTTTAGAAATCCCAGTTTATAAAAGATAAGTAAAGTTTTATTTTATACCAGTTTTCAGTTTAGTGGGTAAAGTTTATTAATTATTATTGATTATTTGTCGAACCTTTGATCCGGAATTTATGGGTGCGGCTTTGACCTCTCGGTCTCCCGTAATTGGGGGTTACCGGAAGGTGGGATCGTAACAATACATGTACTTGTGTTTAACATGTAGTTTACCCGTATCAAGTTTCCTCATTCTAGTATTAATATGAAGTTGATAAATTTTCTCCAGTCAGTTCGTACCCTTGAAGGTTCTCATGATGTATTAAACTTTTGTGGTTTTAAGGCTCCTTGACTCAAGGTAGTTCGAGAGTCTGTTAGGCTTCACTCCCCTAATCAGGATGTTTTTTGTTGGATGTGGAACATCAAATCTCTTAAGAGATATATTTTGTACTTATTGAAAGAAATGCATAATAAGCTACCTACTTCTAAATACTCCATAAGAGGGGTATCCAAACCTCATCAATGTGTTTTCACTATAAATTTGCCTATGAGAATACTGAGCGTATTCTTTTTACTTGTCAATTTACATTTTCTATCCCAAAATATACTTTCACGAACTTAAATTGCACTCCTTTGTCCTGGTCTAAACTTATTCTCATTCCAAACAATGAACTCAATTGAGCTTTCTCCTATTCTTATAATGTATGGTGGGAGAGAAATAGAAGGGTGCATGAAGATAAAGAAAGAAGTCAAGATAAAATCTGGGCTATTGTTAAAGTTGAGATTGAAGGATTCTCTTTGTAATGATTTCCTGTCTCTATATTGAGGACCTTTTGTTCTTTGGAACTTCTCTAGTCTTTGATATCTTCCTATATCAGATATACCTTTCTATTTTCTTGGATATTTCAGGTTCATGTTTCTTGGCTTTGGGTTCATCTGCGTAGCTATTCGACTCTTCTCTTTTATGGCTTGACGACCTTCTATGCTTTGGAGTTTCTTTGGTTTTGAACTCTACCTGGTTTTGGAGATAGATACATGCTTGGTTCTCTTTTGATGTCTGCTTCTAGATTTGGATTCTTTTGTACAATTGATATTATTTTGTTCTCTATCTTTAGGACACATGTTTTTACTTTCTTTTGCAAAGATGTTGTGTTATACATATTTTTCTCTTTTACAAACCTACATGTTTTCCATATACTAGTTGAGAACCTCTCTGGTTTCTCTCTAAATCTTCACCCATATCTTGTTCTTTTTCTTTTACAAAAAAATAGAAAGGACGTTGATTTACCAAAAAACAATTCTATTATTAGACAATCTCTTACAATTCGTTGATCTTAATTTTCCATATTTGAGTAAAAGTTAAAACTCAGATCATGTTTGACTTCTAATACATAGCGGAGAACATATAGAAGTTGAAGGTTTTTGTAAAAATAACATTTGATTTTTCTTTATGTACTTTAGGTCTGAGCTTCAGAGAATCCTTAATAGTTAATATAATAAATATATTATAGAAGTTGATGCATACGAACATCAAACTAAAGTGCATATATCATGTAGTTTTATGAAATGAAGCTATAAAAAGTCGTTCATGGGCTATAAATTATAGTTTAATTTTTTCAAAAGGGTGATGTTTATGCTATCATGTGCATAATCCATTTCTATAGAAAGTGTACACATGTTGGACTCTTATCTCAGCTGATGAAAAATCACTCAAATTTGACAACACATCAGTCCATTGTTGGGAAGCTTCATATTGTTTTAGGGTAATAGAACTTGTGACAACAAGCATGATCTGATGGAATCAATTACATGTTTACTTGATCAAGTTTATCTTTGTATATAAAGAGAATTCCTCATCAAATTCCCATTTTTCTGAGGACCATGTCTTCTAGGATTATGCAAATGATTCAATTAATGCTAATTACTTCTTTCAAAATAAAACTACAATGTATCTGAAGTATATAACTATTACCACTTTAGTTAACAAATACATTATAGTTCGACTAATGGTGAGACTCAATTAACTAGAAAGTGACATAATAGTGTATAAATAACTCACCGATTATCTTAATACCCTATAAAAGAAGATTTTGATTGTATATGTAATGTGATGCTTGTCTAAGTGAGCATGTGTCTATTGTAGTGGATCTCAGATGGAAAAGATGGAACCAAGTAAGAAACATGTCTTAAATGATGGTTACAATAATATCCTATGGATCCTTAAGGAAAGTATTGTTCCTTTTCATAGTTGTGTGTGGTTGGATATAAACAATAAGAGTCATATTCGATAATATAACTAAAAATATTATAAGAAGGAAAAAATACGTAGTGGGGGATGAAATAAAATTTTCATAGAAGAAATGACACGGCTATTCTTAAGATTTCTTTCGCACCCACTCTTCATTTTCCTCCCATGAGTTGTCACCTTAGTACCTCACTTGAAGACTTTGCCCAAAGCAATGTTGATGCCATTCAAAGAAAAAGATAGAAGACTTCGGTGCAATCAGATTCTTGCTTGATTAGTTGGTAAATCTAGAACAGGGGAAAGCCATAGGGGGGGGGGCGATAAAATTATAAAAAGATATACGAAAGAATAATCAAAATAAGAGAAGATGGGAGTTGAACCTACAACCCTAAGTGCAAAGAGTACTAAATCAACTTAGTTAATCCAATAATCTACACAAAAAATTTTGTACAACAATTCTATAGTTTTATTATATTGTCAACGCTACATGTGGATGATCTGAAGATAATTTATTAAAAATAAAATGTTGGATTTTGACATCGAGGAACCCATGCAAAAACACACAAAACAAATCACGTGAACCACTGGGCTATCGACCTCTCTGTGATAAGCCAAGCAATGACTATGAAAGCACACATTATAGAGTAAGCTAACCAGTGGACTCTGGACCTCTCAATGATAAAAATAGGAATATATATATATATATATATAGGGCAACGATCTAGTAAGAAACATATTTGATGAGAGCATTAGAGGCATTTGAATAACTCTCCACATAGATCAATTTTTTATAATCCAATTGTACAAATTACAAGTATACTTTAATATCTACCTTCCTATAAAATTTTATCACCATCCAAATTTTAGATCATTCACAACAAGCAAATATTTTTCGACACTCTATATTGAATTTCAGGCTGACCGTTGGATGTATAAAGTGTTTATTGTACATATGGACATGTATGAAATGTCTGATTGCAATGATTATTTGCGACAACATAAATGAAATGAAGCTTTTTCCATCTATACGGTTGGATTTTAAAAAATAGTTACTAATTTGTAGTTATTCAAATGCCTCTCATGCTCTCATCGTAGGATGTTTCTCACTAGATCGCTACCCTCTCTCTCTATCTCTGTATATATATATATATATATATATATATATATATATATATATATATATATATATATATATATATATATATACAGAGAGAGAGAGAGAGCCAGACTAGTGTAGATTCGATTGTACCGGAGGCACCATACACCTCAGTCATTTTTAAAGATGTAATAACTTTTTTAAAAATTTAAATGGTTGATCTTCTTAAATATCTTGAGAACATACTGTATAATAAATTTCATCTCATTTGGACACTTATAGGTCGTTCTTCTAAAGGAGGCAAAAATCATGCATTTCAAATTAGTTTTGTGCATTGATTTTGTTGTCCTTTGATGAGTGACTTACACTCATCCAAATGATCTCAACTTTTGTATGTATCCTATTATTATTGTTTCCTTGAAGATCAATGGATTAGATCTTGGAAAAACATAGTCTAGATAGGCAAACTCTATTGGGGTATACAATGTCATCAGTTTACTCAGGTGTATTCTAGACTGACTCTCTCTCTCTCTCTGTCTATATATATATATATATATATATATATATATATATATATATATATATATGGCTAAAAGAATTGTGTATCCGAATACATATAGCTTGCATATACCTACCTTCATTTATGATAATTGTAAAATTAAACTACAATATCCAACCTTATGGATGTGGTGTATACCACATAGATAAGATACGTATCAAAAATTACCAACATATGATATTCATAGATCATCTAATGAAAGAATTTGTGTCTTATCTAATCAATGGTAAGTTGCAGAAATTACAGAAACCGTTCGATGATATATTGCTATATCTCATGATCTATGTGAGATATTGGCATTATTTTTTAAACACATGTAATCTATATAATTATGAGTCAATCCATATAATTGGATTTTATTAACATGCTCCACATATGTCATTTTAATGGTTGGTACACGTAACTTACATGTACCGGTCGGTACACACTTCCTAACCTCTCTCTCTCTCTCTGTATATATATATATATATATATGTATATATATATATATATATATATATATATATATATATATATATATATATATACTCGAGTGTATTTGGAGCAGAATACACTCGAGTAGTTTTTCATGATGTAATATTTTTTTTCAAAAATCCAATCCATTGATCTTCTTAAACATGTTATGAATAGCTCACACACACACACACACAGATATATATATATATATATATATATATATATATATAAATATATATATATATATATAATTAGGCTAGAATACACTTGAGTGTATTTGGAGCAGAATAAACTCAAGTAGTTTTTCATGATGTAATATTTTTATCAAAAATCCAATCCATTGATCCTCTTAAACATGTTATGAATATCTCACATGCAAAACTTTTTCATGATGTATGTATGTATATATATATATATATATATATATATATATATATATATATATATATATATATAGAGAGAGAGAGAGAGAGAGAGAGACACACACACAAAGTACATATATACATTTACATATGTATAAATACCTATCTTTTAACTTTTTTTGGGGGGGGCGGGGGGGGGGGGGGGTAGGGCGCGGCCTCCACTTGCCCCTCTTTGGCTCCGTCACTAATATGGAAGATCACTTAAAGTGGGGGTTTGTAATAGGAACAAGAACCGTTAAGTGTTTATTCAATATTTATTCATCCTATCACCTACGCAGGTCAGTAGGGTGACCTCTTTGTTGCATATCAACCGGTTAAACTAATTGGATGTCACTACTTTTGGCGGGGTGTTTGCTTGTTAAGGGATGTGGCCGGTTCAGTTTGGTGTAATCGGTTGAGAAGTGTGAATTTAATGTACTTTTACATTGTAAAAGCATACTTTGCATCCCAACTGACACACAACCAACTACTAATCGTGGAGGAGGTTCGATAGATTGGGTTCGGGGTTGAAGGAGCCGAGATACAGTAGTCAAGTGGCGGTTGTTAAACAAAGAACTTTATTTATTTTTTATCCTGGCCCGCCGCTGGGTAGTTTTAGTGAGTTTTCCTTTCGAAGTACATGTTGGGTTGTAGCTGAGCTTATTTTTGGCCCATGCATGCATATGCTTAATTTTTTGCGGCCAATATTCAGCTTTCAGTTAACCGTATAAAAAACTTTAGTAGCCAACCTTTTAATTGAATAACCAATATGAATTAACTGAATCTGAGCCAACCATTTGGTTAATAATTTATATCAAAATTGGGAATCAGAACTACGACCCATTACGCTTAATAACACATGTCTGAAACTGGCGTCCAAAGTGGTAGTCAGCAGAGTCCAGAAATTCATATCTAATTGGGTCTCAGAAGAGCAGTCTAGCTTTATCCCTGGACGAAGCATTACTGACAACATTATCATGGCACAGGAAATTATCCACAATCTCCGAAGGAAACAAAGTGCTCCATATATGGCCATAAAGATCGATCTGTCTAAGGCGTATGACCGCATGTCATGGAGATTCATTGCACACACGTTAAATCGAATGACTTGGCCTTCTCACATTAAGCGGTACATTCTAAATGCTCTAGGAGCAGGAAACACAAGCATTATTCTCAATGGGGGAGCTCTGCCATCCTTCAAAACGTCCAGGGGTCTCAGACAAGGTGACCCAATGTCACCATACCTGTTCGTCCTGTGTATGGAGAGACTTACACAACTCATTCAGCAGCAGGTTAAAGCCAACAAATGGAAACCACTCAAGCTAACTCAGCAAGGACCACATATATCCCATATCATGTTTGCAGATGATATCATAGTGTTTGCTAAAGCATCGGTGGAGCAAATCAATGTTATCAATAGTTGCTTTCGACTCTTTGAAGAGGCTTCAGGCCAGAAAATCTCGACTGAGAAATCCAAAATCTATTTCTCCTCCAGTGTCAATAGAACTACTAGAGCGGCAATCTGCACGACTAGTGGCATATCGGAAACTGATGATTTGGGGAAATACTTGGGCGTCCCTCTTTTACATAAAAAGATTAACAAACAAACATACTCATTTTTAGTGAACAATATGGAAAATCGCATCACTGGCTGGGCAGCAAAAACGTTGTCCTTAGGCGGGCGTATATGCCTGGCCAAGTCCGTTCTTACTACCCTACCCACCTATGTCATGCAGACTAGCACCATCCCTATCTCTATTTGCTCCAAGCTTGACAGAACAGTTCGAAAATTTATCTGGGGAGGAAACCAGAATAGCCAACCTTTGTCCCTTGTTGCGTGGCACAAGGTCAGCACCAGCATGGAGAATGGAGGCTTGGGTATAAAATCTATGGCTGACTGGAATAAAGCTCTTCTTTGGAAGAACACTTGGAAGTATATGACCAACAAAAATTATTTATGGACAAAGTGCCTAGATTACAAGTACAAAAACTACACGTCCAACAGAAGAGGGAGGTCTACTGCTCTCTGGAGAAGCATGCAAGCTGGGACGATGTTCATCAAGGAAAATAGCCGGATACAGATTAATGATGGCCAGGATACCATGGTGTGGACGGACCACTGGGTTCCAGGCTTTCAGGACCTCTCTAGTATAGCAACCAAACCCATTAGTGTGGATATTTCAGACCTTTCTGTAGCGAGTCTGCAAAACCTGAATGGCGCTTGGGATGCTGATTTCTTAAATCACTACCTTCCAGAAATCTGTGTAAAGGAAGTTCTTAATCTGCCCGCCCCAGCCACTGAAAAGGGTGAAGACAAGCACATATGGCTCCATGCTGAGGGCGGAAACTACTCAACAACCTCGGCTTATCGTCTGATCCACGAGGACATTCAGTACCCCATTAACAATTTGTGGACGTGCATTTGGCATTCAGACGTGCCCAGCAAAATCAAAACCTTCATATGGTTAGTAGCACATGAAGCCATCATGACAAACTATCGTAGAAAACAACGCAAATTAACGGAGACTGCAATCTGCCCGAGATGTGAAACCCAGGAGGAGGACACTCTTCATGCTTTGTATCGTTGCCCATATGCAAAAGAAGTTTGGGAGAAAGCATACCCAGTTGTTTCCGCCACCGCAGAGAGCACACAGGAATGGATGTTGTCGAATCTACACGGGGAAAAGAGGAAAGCTATAAGCTTCATGACCACATGCTGGACCATATGGAAAGCCCGAAACACCATGGTTTTTGATAACAAATGGATGGGAGTTGACCACCAAGTTTTTCAAACTCAATATCTCTGTGAACAAATCTATAAATCCAAAGAAAGCACCTCTGGAAGCTGTAAAAGAGCAGATGAAAATCAGAACTATGATTGGGACCTTTACGGAGAGCAGGACATCCTAGTTGTGGATGCATCTGTGAAAGGCGGGAACTCTGCAATTGCAGTGGTATGTCTTGATCACACATGCAAATGGATAGGAGGGGCTGCCGTGAATATTGATACCCAGTCAGTCACTGAAGCTGAAATACGAGCTATTGAATTTGCTCTGAAGATCTTCTCCGGAAATTCCCTGCAATCAGCGATAATACTTACAGATAGTGATAAAGCTATGAAGGCAATTGAAGGCAGGGTGGATGACAATCCTATGTTTCACTCATGGCTCATATCTATACACAAGATGCTAGAAGGCATGTCTAACACTCGTATTATCAAGGTACCAAGGCAGAAAACATGTATTGCCGATGCTCTGGCTAAGCATCACCTCCAAAAACATAAGGAGAGTTGTACCTACACAACTTCTCCCCTCGACCCTGTGGGTCTTAATCTTTCCCCCTTTCCCTGTAATGGTAGGAGTCCTACCAAATTTAATTTCGTTGCTGATAATGTAGTCAATTTTGAGTTTAGACCTGCAAGAGGAGGGCGGGATGAATAATAAAGCCTCCTAACTTCTCCAAAAAAAAAAATATATATATCAAAATTCAACTTCCGCTCGCTCCTTCTGTATCAGAAACACACTTCGCATTCAATAACAAGAAACTTCTTTATTAATCTAGGAAAGGGGACCTCGTAGCAGTCAAAACCACCTTTGTCATAGGGTAAAGTGAAAACAAAATCACCTTTCTTATTAGTAGGTAAAATAAAAACAAAATAAACTTTCTTATTATTGGACAAAATTAGAATCAAAATCACCTCCAGGCATCAGATAATGGGTTTCAAACATATGTACTTTACTTCATACCATGAAAATGTTACATAATCAACAAATAACAAACAATGTGTGGCAATCAATCAACCAAATTTCTTATATTGATCTCCGCGTGGATGATAATCGTTGCATCAATGTTTTGAGTTGGTGCATGCGGCAAAGAAGACGGCCGTGGCGGCAAGCAGGAGCGGTACATTGGCGGATCCACCGTTGGACGTGCTGAATCCAGGTGTTGACTTTGAGCCTCCTGCATATTTGGCAACATGAAAGCAACTCATCAGCCTTGCTTACGCCATACCTAATCTCAACTAGTTCTAATCGTAGCTATGATGCAAGAGTACTGCATTCGTCCACGCGCCCATACCTTGCGGAACGCCGGGGTTATCGCTGGGGCTGCTAGGTGTGGCGGGTGAAGGAGTTGCTGGACCTCCAGCTCCGGCAACTGAGAATCCAGAAAGGCAAAAATGAACATTGGTTAATCATAAATAACTTGGGAAGGACAGGAGTTTTAACCGCAAATATATATGATGTACTGCTCTTAGAAAGTACTTTTGCATTGGCTGACTGGAGGGGTTTTCACGTTGCACGCGCTGGGGAGAGCGAGTGCCTGGGTCTGGTTGATGCTGATCCCAGCGAGTTGTGTCACACCTCCGCCGCCTCCGAGAACAGAGCACAGGCACTGAGGTTCCGACTGCACAACGCTGGCGAGCTGACTGCAGCACGAGGATGACGGGCCTGTGTCGTTGCCTGAGATGAATCCCAGACATGGTGACATGCCGATGAGCGCGCTGGTGCATCCGCTTGTCGACTGCGCCCAGGTAGGCGTCGGGACGCACAAAAGCAGCATTGCGGTGGCCGTTATGACAGCTGATGCGAGCAGAGCAGTCCGGGCCATGTTTGCTTGGAGCGAATCAGATGAGAATGGGTCTGATTAAGGATGCAGATTATGTGGAGCTGTAGAAGATGCGGCTATCTAGTTGCAGTTGAATGCAGCTGTTGGGATGATATGTGAGATTCAGGTCGTCGTCTCTCAATAAATAAGTTCAGGGGGAAGGAGGAATACAGTCTCCGGTGTTCTTCCTTTTTCTTTTCTCGTTTGGTGAACAAACTTTCCTACTCTTGTCCAGTGGCGGGGAGTTAGTTGTGATCTGATAGCTTGATCGAGACATCTGCTTCCCGTTCGTCAAAGAGAGGCTATTTGAATTCTTTATCGAAATAAAATACTGGTGGTGGTTCGAGTCTCTAACAACCTAGTTTGAATTCATGGCGTATCCGTGGCAGATATCAGTTCCTTCTTCTATTTGTCAGTCGGTGTACAGGTCGGACTTGTCAATGGGTAAGGGTTAACCCGCTTACTCTTTACCCATACCCTGTAGAGGTAGGGGAAGGGTAAGGGTAAATGATTTTCTTATTCTTTACCCGCCTACCCGCTACCTTAGTGGGTAAGGGTAAGCGTAAGACACTACCAATACCCTTTAACCCGCTACCCGCCAATTTTTGTATATAATATATTACATATATTGTCATTTTGTTGTTTAAGTCTATTAAATATTCAATATTATGTGGTCATCATTTAATATAATGCATACTTTTCTTATTTACTTTTTATGTAGCTAATATGATCATGTATACATCACCATTTTGAAGGCGTAAAACTAACATGTATGAAATATTTTTCTAATTTATATACCATTTGACATAATGTTGTAGATGATTACTTAGCATCATTATGAATATTTATAGTCATTCTTGAGCATCTTGATATCTCACATAAATATATAAATATATTTGGAAGCCTATTATTATTAATATTACCATACAGTTTGGGAAGACTTATAAATTCCCCGCTTCACTCTTACCCTCCCCGTTTACCATGTGGATAAGAGGATAAGGGTAAGGGGAGGGTAAGGATATTGGTGGAGTACGGAATTACCCATACCCTTACCCGCCACTCTTGCTGGGTAAGGATAAGACCTTACCCTCCGCATACCCTCCCCATTGTTACAGGAAGTAGAAACGGTTGGATATCTAATCATCGACAGTCGAAGAAGTCATCCCAGTAACACCTTCAAATCTAATGTTTGTTGTTCCACTTGAGTGCGATGTATTTAATCCCAAACTTTACATCTAACTCCAAAAACCCACGCCAAAAAGAATCAATTTTTATGGCTGAGATTTAATGCAACACTTCGAAACAACGTCCTCAAAACATCGAAATTGAACCTAACAACAATGATTATCCCAAAACTAAAAATCCAAACATTTCAATTATCTAAAACATGATTAATTGATGTGACTCTGATACCACTATTGAGAAATATGACATTAGAGAGGTAGCGGAAATAAAAATTTGACTGACATATTTCCCATAAATCAGTCGATCAGGTCATTAATTATGCAATGGGAATGATGGTTTCACAAAGATATATATACTTGATCCTGAAGTAAGTCTAAAGCAAGTCCAATGACAATCCCTATCAACGTAGATGTGCACTCTGTCTTAGACGGTGTCTGTACCACTCCTAGTTGTATTGGGACTCATCTGACTACCCTCCTAGGACAACATACTCAGACAACTGCTGTAATGGCTCTTCAGATCTCGCCACAGACGGTGAGTTGATGTTGCCCTCCTAACAACAACTAAAAGACTCCTACCTCTAGAGTAGTCAATATGGCCCAAGTAGAAATCTTGTTGTCCTACTAGACCAGACAGGAAGGAGCTGTCTCTCCCGTTGGCATACTAGTCGTCAACCTGCTCTCCCACAATAATGAATCTCAGTTGTTTCTCTCTTGTACCTATCCCTCCCTAGTCAGCTAGGAATTGCTTGTGCTCTCGTGGTTACCACAACTAGAGAGGACAATGTTTGTCATAGAAACTGATTCTCAATTGTCTGTATTGTGTTCTGAGAAGCCCCCAGTGCCCCTCCATTTATAGGCGGGGTTTAGGTCCAGGTTCCCAATCGATGCGGGAGTGGAAGAGAGCGGGAGATCTTTAATTTTGTAACAATTATGAAAATCTCACAACATGCGATAGACCAGAAGGTTGTTTGGAAACTCATAAAGTCGCCTGGAAATGCCAGATGCTTGTTTGGCATAGTCGAGATGGCCATTTGGTTGTTTCCCCAATTGTACACAAAATTGGTAACTCTACTCCCACCAATGTTGGACACTAATTTTCTTACACAACAAGCAATGTACAAGTGAAAAAATAGGGAAATGTCTAGAACCTTCCCTCAACCAAACCAGACCATGTCGCCCATGTGAAACGACCATCTCTGTCACCCAGACAATTGTCTGGTGACCTGAGTCGAGCCATCCGGTTGGGTCAATTTGCTTCTTAGCCAGTTTCAACTCAAATCAACCCTGACTCTCCATACGCCCGTCTCAACACTTGAGACGGCCGTTTGACACTCTTCATATGCCGGTCTCAACACTTGAGATGTCTATTTCACAGTGTTGTCAGGCTTCTAGTTGTGTGAATCAATTACCTAAATATTTTAACAAATAATTTAATTGTCATTCAAGATTCAACTCCTCTTCTAGACGAGTTCTTATGTATGTGACCCTATAGGTCCCATACTACGTTAGCAGTGATTTTTCAGAAAACTTTATGACATCACAAGCTATGAGCGGTGTCAAGTTACACATCATTACTACCGAAGTAAATGGAAAGTAGGAGAACACCTTCAAACTACAATATGTGTATTGTATTATAGTGTTTGTATAGTTCCTTTGTCAGTGATATTTGGATTGAACTAGAGGCATTGAGCAGTGACCCTCATTATTATTCAATGTTGTTCCTTGAACCAGAGCAGACTGTTTGAGATATATTTAAGCTCAATATCACATATTGACTCGTATGTTCATGCATGCTTTTCTCAGTCTCGCTAATCAAGAGGCCTAGGATATCATACTCCCTTAGGAGGGACAAATCCCATATCTATAATTCATAGTCAATCCCCATGTGTCACAGTCACCCAATCATCACCTTTATAACAACTCATGTTTTAGGACTATGTTTGATCATGTCAAAGCAAACTGAATGACATGTGATGAGTGCAGTGATTTCAGGTCTAAGAACCACAATCACTAACATCACTGTGAGAGCTGACTATGACTTCCATTATAATGGCTTTCATGTGTCGTTCTCACGGTGGGTGTGTCTGATACACTGTTCCCTAACATGTATCTGTGTTCTTGGTTTGATAATGTCATATCTTGACTAATGATACTTTGTCATCAACCAACTCACACTCTGATCTTATGTGTTATTGATGTATATCTACCTTCCACAATAACAACATATTAGAGACATAATGACTATGTATATACTCTTAACATCCATGTGATCTCATTCTTTCAAGTCAAGTACTTGAAGACATACGTCATTGAGTAATATCATTCTCTAGACATTTATTACGTTATATTATTATCTCAAAACTAATTAAACAAAATAAATTGAAATCTTGACTTTTATTAATAATCATATCATTTACATTTATGCCATTACAATCATCACATAATTGGCTCACTGGGTATATACACCAACAGAGGCCTCAACGCCTTCTTCTTATTTAATTACTCTAACCAGAGTGGGAAATTTCTTTGCCAGTGTCCAAGCTGGTGATGATGGTGACAATCACCTCTTATTTTCTTCACTCAACCTTTTGCTTTGGGATATGAAGACTTGGGATTTTGGCTCGATTTATAACCCTTCTTAGATTTTCATTTGCCTTTAGACTTCCCCTTTGTCTTGTTGATGATCATCACGGACTTGGGCTTGTGTTTGTTCACATTTGTCTCAGTTGTTCTCAACATGCCTAACAACGTTGTCAATGTTTTGTCAAAGTTGTTCATGTTTTAGTTCATAACCAACAGACTATAAGATTATGGAAGATACTGTAAAATCACATCAGTGGCCAACTCTTGTCTAGAAGGGGATTCCCAGTCTAGCTAGGTTTTCCATATACCTAATAAATTTGAGCACATGAGGACCTACTGGGTCTCCTTCTATCATGTTACATTTGAACAATGCCTTGGAGACATCATATCTCTCTTGTCTTTCCTAGTCTTGATACATGTTCTTGAGATGTGTGACCATCTCAATGACGTCCATGTTCTCATGCTGATTTTGCAACTCATAGTTCATGGAGCATATCATCAGAGACTTCTTTTAAGAATTCTTGTCATCCCTTGGTGCATTCTGAAGTGGTTCCTTTAGTTCTGGCATTTCCAGGACATAGAGCTTTCTCTCTTGTGTTAGAACAATTCTTAGCATCCTAAACCAGTCATGAAAGTTTTTCCCATTATGTTTTTCCTTCTCAAGGACCGATCATTGAGAAAAGCGATTGTTGTTTGTTTCCATTTGATTCTACAAAATAATTTTGCAATTTTGTCAAAAACTCATTTTGATTTGATTTGATTAGATTAAATTTTGGGTTATAGTAATTAGGTCTTTAATTAATTATCATTCTCATTATTTTGTTGAAATTGATAGCCATCAAGTATCAATTCAGAAAATTACAGTGAATCAATTTTCTAATGAGCAAGATCCAAGATAATTCAACTATGGCCCAACCAACACCGCAAAACATAATAAATCACCAGGGTAGGCAACTTTTTCCAATTGCATCATATGCAACTCTTGATAGATAATATGCGCTACTTCTTGACGTAATTGTATGTATGCTTCTATGTTTAAAAACTCTAAGAATCACCAGTTAAGCTTGACCTAATAGCCAATACAATAATAATGCACGTTCTTTGGCACAACCTACATTACTACCATCACACTTCCACGAGGTAGACGGTACATTACTTTTTGGCGTAACCTACGCTTGTTCGAACAAGTTTTTCATGTGTATTTCTATTGGAAAGCATCTTAGACTTAATATTTGATTTGAGGGATTTTGTTTATATATATATATATATATACACATATTGTATCCAATCACCACATATATAGTATGTATCATATACATGCTAAAAACAAAAAGTGATGGTTATGGCCATGTCTACTTGTAACTCCTTGGAGCCACATGGAATTACTACCACCTAGGTCAATCATCACATCATATGTATGAACATGTTGTTGATGTAGATTTGTGCTTGCCAATCTAGGTAGATTGGTTCAACCTTTGAACCGATCGACTCGCCTCTTTGTCGGTCAGTTGGTCATCACGAATGATCATCTGGCCTTATTTCCAACTAATGTTTAGACTCCTTCCAAATAGTCAGTTGGGTCCACTAGACAGTCGTCTAGCTCCATCATTTTGTCCTCCATGGTCCTCTAGATGGTTGGGTCGTCTCATCCAGCGATGATCATCTTCATCATCGTTGCAAGAAAAGAAACCTATTGCTATTAAACTATTACATCGTAAAGAGAAACCTCAATTTACATTTGAGGGGAGAAGAGGTGGGAAAGAATTAACTTTACATCGGGAAGAGGGAGGTAGAGGCTCCATATGCAGATCAAAAATAGGAAAAAAAACCAAACCATCCAACCACACGCAGATTTAGGGCTTAGGCCATAACCATGATGCACATCCACCATCAAAACCACTTTAAGGGTGACACATGTAAATTGTATATATATCATATTATATATACATACATACATATATATATATATATATATATATATATATATATATATATATATAATCAGGCTAGAATACACTCGAGTGTACCGGAGGCACCGTACACCTCAGTCATTTTTGAAGATGCAGTAAATTTTTGAAAAATCTAAACCGTTGATCTTCTTAATTATCATAAGAACATATTATATAATAAATTTTATCTCATTTGGACACTTATAGGTCGTGCATCTAAAGAAGGAAAAAATCATGTATTTCAAATTAGTTTTGTGTGTCGATTTTGTTGTCCTTGGATGAGTGACTTACACTCATCCAAATGAGTTCAAATTTTATATGTGACCTATTATTATTGCGACCATTAATATCAAGGGATTAGATTTTAGAAAAATATGGTCTAGATAGGCAAACACCATTGGGGTGTACGACGTGATCTGTACACTCGAGTGTATTCTAGCCTAACTCTCTCTCTCTATATATATATATATATAATATAATATTATATATATATATATATATATATATATATGAGATTATGCGGTCTTTGATAGGATACACATATGAGAAAATTTAAATATTTGTATCATATGCAATAAATAAATGGTAAAACCTAAAATTCGGTCATTTCAATTATCCTAAAATATAGTAAAATGTGGATCTGATACCACTGTTGGTAAATACGGTCACAGAGTATAGCAGTAGAAATAAAAAGTATATATATCTATATTTCCATCACATTAAGATCACATCAACTACTATGAAATAGGAAGAATGGTTTAACGAGTTATATCTAGTCCTGGAGTAAGTCCAGCGACAACGACTCACTTCAATGCAACTGTTAACTAGTGGCTCATAGAAGGGACTAGAAGATCTTGAATTTTTATAATCTATAAGATGCCAAATGGTCTTATGGAAGTCCAAATGTTCATCTGGTACTGTGATATGATCATCTCATACTGCCAGACGGTCATCTAGTAGTTTCCCAATCAGATATCAAATCGACAGTTCATTTCCCATTAATGTAAACATTAATTTCTAGTACCACAAGTATAGTGCAACTGAAACAAGTTTGGAAAACTTCCAGAATGTTTTATTGGCCCCAACTGAGTTGTATCACACATGCGAGACACCCGTTTCACTCACCCAAACAGTCATCTGGTGAGTTGAGTCAAGTCGATCAATTCATCAGAATGGACCAGTCAGTTCACACTCTAGTTTGGAAAAAACATTGTCAATTTGAACTCTAATCTTCCTAACAACCCAAACAACCATCTCAACACTTGAGACACCCATCTATCTTGTCCAAACGGCCATCTAACCCTGTGAGATGGTCATTTGTCTTGAGCAATCAGGCATTGTTGTGTGGATTTAAATACCTAAATAGTTTAGTAATGAATCCATTCATCATTCAAGATTCAACTCCTCTTCTAGATGAGTTCCTATGCGTGTGACCCTATAGGTCCCATATCACATTAGCAGTGAATGTCCATAACTAGCTTATGACATCACAAGCAAGGAGCGGTGTCTAATCACACATTAGTGCTACCCAAGTGAATGGAAATTGACGAACTACTTCAACCTACAATCTACGTAAGGTCTTGTAGTGATTATATAATTCTTTTGTCTCTGATATCCAGGATGAACTCAAGGCATGAATGGTCATCCTTTCAATGTTCAATCCATGATCCTTAAACAAAGAGCAGACACTACTACATTTTTATCCAGTAACGTCGCTGCCCATAGCATCATTTTTATTAGAATAACCGACCTAATAGACTATTGCATCAGTTTTATAAAAAAAAACCAACCTTACAGGTTTCTCGCGGAAAAAATTCACACAATTTTGGCTTCGCGTGTCGATCGATAGCGTCGGTTTTGCCAAATAACCGATGCTATAGCGTCAAAAAAAAATGTGGGCACTGCTTTGGATCTCTAGCATCAGTTTTTAAGGATAACCGACCTTATAGACACTGACATGTAGAGTCGGTTTTTTAAAATAACCGACCTTATAGATGGTTTACGAAAATTCGGGCACCACTTAGGCTGTAGCGACGGTTTTTTGGTGTATCCGACGCTATAGAGCACGGCTGTAGTGACGGTTTTCTTAGTTAACCGATGCTACAGGTCGGGATGCTAGCAAATACACGCGCGACCTAAGACCTATCGACTTCTGTTTCATTTCATTTTGCTCGAAAGCACGACGCTAGAGACCCCTCCTTCTGACGTCGACATCCATCTTCGTGTCCATGGAGCTCATCTCCGCTTCCGACGTCGCCGCCCTGTCCAAGGAGTCCAGCCGTGTGCCGTCGTCGTGCCGTGTGCCGCCATCATGCAAGGGTCGTGCAAGGGCCGTGCACTCCTCCTTCGTGCCGTCATGCCATGTTCCTTAAAAGTTGACAATGACGACGCCTTAGGTGTTGCAAGGGTCGTGCACATCTCTCCAGTTCTTTTCCCGCACAAGCTCCCTCACCGACCGGTTCTTCTCAAGGTATTGTCTCTGCCGCCTCACTCCTCCGTTTATGTCTTACATCGGGGTTGGGGTCGGCGGTGGGTAGCGATGGGTGCTGGTGGTAGTAGCACGATCGTGCCATAACCACGAACGTTTTTCTTCTTATTGTAATGTCGTGATTAAGGAAAGGTTTGGAGTGAATTTATTTGTTAGGTAGCATGGCCGTGCTAGGTAGCACGACCGTGGTGGTTGTGGCTGAGTGTATGCATTTGTTAGGTAGCACGTCCGTGGTGGTTGTGGTTGAGTGTATGTATTTGTTAGGTAGCACGGCCGTGCTGGGTAGCACGACCGTGTTGGTTGGTAGCACGGCCGTGCTGGGTAGCACGGTCATGGTGGCTGTGGCTGAGTAAATGTATTTGTTAGGTAGCACGGTCATGTTGGCTGAGTTGCTGAACTGCATTTGTTAAAATCTTTCTGATCCTCTAATATTGATGTATATTGACCCTAATGCCTTACATTATAAGAGAATTGAATCGTGCATTTGTGTTGTTGCAGGTGTTGTTGACTTGCATATATTTCTTTTTCAACCTTCAAGTGAGGTATAATATTATCACTCTCCTAATGTGCCATTATGCTTCATTTTGATTCAAATATTTAATACATGTACGGTAGCGCTTGGTAGACATTCCAGAATTATGAGGGTAGACATTGTGTAGTCTCAGATTGACACTTTAGGGTTTATATATGAGATCATCGAATGCATGATGTTTAACTTAATATATAAATAAGACAATAATACATTTATGCATGTATCAACTTAGAAACCCGTTCAAAATTTACTCATAGGAGTAAATATTGGATAGTCCCTGGTTTGAGACTGTTTTTGGATATTTAATCTCACTTAGGATGTAACTGTATAATGTATGTTTAGTTTTGAAGAAAATTTTAGTAATATTTCCTCATTTGTTCTCTGGGTACATATGTGAGTGGTTATTTACCATTTACATCGGTGTACTTGGAGAACTTAGGGGAAATGTTGCTGAAATGTTCTTCAAAACTAAACATACATTATACAGTTACTAATGAGATTAAATATTCAAAAATGGGATAGGTGGTACACTTTAGTATATAAGTAATTAACTTCTATCAATAAAAACTTACATCTAATAGTATCAATATTAAATGCTTAGTTTTATAATTAATTTTTAATGTGATATAGAAAATGGATCGAAGTTGGATGTCTATCAAGAACCGTTGTAGTCCAGAGTTTGCCAAAGGTCTTGATGAATTTATCAGATTTGCTGAGGAACATAGGAAACTACCTACAGATAGGTTCTATTGTCCATGTACAAATTGTGGTAACAATTTGAAAGTTGATACTACTGAGGAAATTAAGGATCATGTCATATGCAATGGGATCATACTAGGTTATAATGAATGGTATTGGCATGGAGAGAAAAATAATAATGGATCAGAAAATGTCGATACTAATAGTTGTGGCATAGAAGATATAGATAATGATGATAATTTCAATGATGAACCGATTCAGGATGACCTGATTCAGGATGATATGGTTGATGAGATGCTACGCAATTGTCGGGACAATGTCATTGATCCACCTTCTTTATTTGCAAACATAGTCCATGATGCTGAAAAACCTTTATATAAGGGTTGTACTAAGTTCACGAGGTTGAGTGATGTTATGCGATTATATACTCTTAAAGCTCAAAACTGGTGGAGCGATAAGAGTTTCACTTCACTGTTGTCTTTGTTAAAGGAAATTCTTCCTAAAGGCAACGAGCTTCCAATTTCAACATATCAAGCAAAGAAAATAATGTGCCCAATGGGAATGGAGGCTAAAAAGATTCATGCATGTCCAAATGATTGTGTGTTATTTCAGAAGGACTATAGTAATTTAATAAATTGTCTAAAATGTGGTGCGTCAAGGTATAAGACCACAAATTCAACTAAGGCTAAAAATGGCTCTCCTGCCAAGGTGATGTGGTATCTACCAATAATACCACGATTTCAATGCTTATTTGCTAATACAGAAGCTGCGAAAAATTTGTCTTGGCATGGGGAGTTAAAGGCCAATGATGATGGCGTCCTACGACATGCATCTGATTCACCATAATGGAAGAAAATTGATTTATTATACCCTCAATTTGGTAAAGAACCAAGAAACTTAAGACTTGGACTCTGTATAGATGGAATGAATCCCTATGGTACATTAAGCAGCCAACATAGCACGTGGCATGTTATGATTGTTATATACAATCTTCCTCCTTGTTTGTGTATGAAAAATAAGTATGTCATGTTGTCAATATTGATATCAGGGCCCAAGCAACCTGGAAATGATATTGATGTTTACCTTCAACCTCTAATAGATGACCTAACGAAACTATGGGAAGAAGGTATTATGACATATGATGCTTCACGTAAAGAGACCTTCAGTTTGCATGCTATGTTGTTTTGCACAATTAATGACTTTCTAGCTTATGGAAATTTGTCTGGATATAGCATAAAAGGTTACAAAGCATGTCCTATTTGTGAGGAAAATACTAATTCAATCAGACTGAAACATGGTGGTAAAATCATATATCTTGGTCATCGGAGATTTCTCCCACCAGTGCATCCTTATCGAAGGCAACGTAAAACCTTTAATGGGTCAACGAAGGAACGAAGTGCTCCTAAACCTATACCAGGAAATGTTGTATATGATAGGGTGAAACATATTGTTAATGAATTTGGAAAGAGTTCAAGTAGGCATACACTCGCATGTGACAAATCTCTATACAAGAAGAGGTCAATATTCTGGGATCTTCCTTATTGGAGATCTTTGGCAATTAGACACTGCATTGACGTCATGCATGCTGAAAAGAATATTTGTGATAGCATCATCGGTACGCTATTGAACATACCAGGAAAGACTAAAGATGGCATCAAATCTAGAAAAGATTTAGAATTAATGGGTATAAGAAAAGAATTATTAGTGGAGATCAGGGGTCGCCGCACATATTTGCCACCGACTTGTTACACTTTGTCAAAGAAGGAGAAAAAGACTTTCTGTGAGTGCTTGTATAATATTAAGGTTCCACAAGGATACTCTTCTAATATTCGTAGATTGGTATCAATGAAGGATCTGAAACTGATAGGCCTCAAATCTCACGATTGCCACACCTTAATCCAAATTTTTTTATCTGTGGCTATTCGATCTATATTTCTGAAGCATGTAAGGTTTGCAATCACAAGACTCTGTTTCTTCTTCAATGAAATATGCAAGAAAGTGATACATCCTGATACTCTCGATAAATTACAGAAAGATGTAGTTGTTACCATGTGTCAGCTTGAAATGTACTTTCCTCCTTCTTTTTTTGATATCATGGTTCATCTTGTAGTACATATTACAAGGGAGGTGAAGATGTTGGGTCCAATTTTCTTACACTGGATGTATCCATTTGAACGCTACATGAGTGTTTTTAAAGGTGATGTTCGAAATCGTTATCGTCCTGAAGGGAGTATTGTTGAGGGTTACGTGGCTAGCGAGGTGATGGACTTTTGTAATGATTTTTTGAATTGCAATGAAACTTGTAGCGATCAAAAAAATTCCCATCACACTGGATCTTATTGTGGCAAAGGAACTCTGGGAGGATGAGTGAAAGGAATCAGTCGTGAGTTGTGGGAACAAGCACATTTGTATATTTTACACAACATCGATGAAGTTAGTAGCTACATCATATAACACAATGATCTTATCAAGAGAAATCATCGGTGATCCAGTTCAATGTGGCTTGCAAGAGAGCATAATCGAACATTTATTAGGTGGTTTGAAGAGAAAGTATTTAATCAACTATCTGAATCACTGAATAATGTTGCTGAGAACATAAAATGGCTCGCCTTTAAGCCAAAAATGGATGTCATGTCATATGAAGGTTATGACATAAACGGATTTTCATACTACACAAAGCGTCAAGATGAAAGTAGTGTAGTTCAAAATAGTGGGGTCACTGTTAAAGCTTGTTCGTTGTATTTTGCTAGTGCCAAAGATAAAAGACCTCGCGAAGCTGAGATGTCATATTATGGCGTCATTGAGAACATATGGGAAATGGACTATACAAATTTTCGAGTTCCTATATTTAGGTGTAATTGGGTTGACAACAACAAATGAGTTTTAGTGGATGAGTTGGGTTTCAAATTGGTGAATTTTGAAAAGATTGGTGAGAAAGATGAGCCATTCATCATGGCAGACCAAGCAAAACAAGTATTCTATATTGATGATCCGGCAAATAAAAATTGGTCTGTCGTTCTTCATGGAAAAAAATAGTTTACTGTAGATCCTATAAATGAAGAAGAATACTATGAAAAGTATGATGATTCCAGTCCATTCTCAGTTGGTTTGCCAAGTGTAAATGTTGAAGATAACACCGATGAATATTATAAACGTCAAGACCATGCTGAAGGGATTTTCCTTGACTAACAACTCAACCAATACTAGATGAACATGGCGAGTGAAGTCATGTATTCTTGAATTATTTATTTTATTATCATTCAAGCTAGTATACCTTATCACTTGTGCTTTTATTATCACTTATTTTTTTATCATGTATACTTGCAGGTTCTAAAATGGTGAGTGAAGATGAACATTCAGAGCATGAGCATGAGCACCATGAGGATGGTAGTGGTGATGCTAAGAAAAGTAGAGGTCCCACACTAATGAGTAGGCTGCAGGAGCTCAGGGCTAAAGGGGAGAAATTGCCACTCCAGTTTGATATCACAGGAGCACCTGTTGGGTAACATGCTAGTGCTTTCAAGCATTACGAAGGGGCGACCGCGCGCAGTAAGGTGCCAATAGATATAGAAAATTGGCAGATGTTCCTAATGCCAAAAAAGACCTCATATGGAAAGATATATATGTGAGTGGAAGTGATATTATTTTAATATTTTTTTTATCTATTGATTTTAATTTAGTTTTCTTGGAATTAATTGCTTTTCAAAACAACATTATTAATTGCTTCTTTTATATGTATAGGGTGTTTTTTATCTAAATGAAAAAGATCACAAGAAAAGAGTGCTACAACGTTGTGGTGTACGATGGAGGGGTTTTAAGACATATCACGCAAGGGAATTTATAGATAATCCTAAACAAAAGAAGAAAGCAACAGATGTATATATTTTTATAGATCCTGAGGTGTGGGAAAGATTTGTTGCAGCTAGGAGATCGGAAGAGTTTTAGGTAATAAAGATTGTGATGTATTTTATGAATCTTTAATTTTATACAGTTAAGGAGGTGAATATTTTTGTACATGTTTGCCAAGTCTAAATTGCAATACTTCATTTTAAATTATCAGGCTATCCACCAGGCTCAAAAGGAAAGACGGGCCAAAAATGTGCATGACCATCGCTTGGGGCCCGGTGGTTATGCCTTTCGCCGCCAACTACAAGAGAAGCAATCCTCTTCTGGAGAAGAATTTAGTACAACTCAAGTTGAGCGTCCACCCCGACACTTGACATGGATTGATGCTAGAAAGAATCGATCAGGTGAAATTGTCAACCCTGCAACTAAGGAGGTGGCACAAAAGATGGTAGGTTTATCCCAGCTAAGTAAAAAGTAACTCCCACAAACTTAGATTTATTTATATTTAATTGATATTGTGTTTTAATATTTTTATTAACTATGAATAGATTGATCTGCACGAGCAAAGGAAGGAAGGAAAGTTCATCCCAACTGGCCACATGGATGAACTATCAATTATGCTTGGTACGAAGGAGCATCCTGGCTGTGTTAGGGGATTAGGAGCTAGCATAGGATTCATGTCTTATTTTGGCCCTTTGCAATCTAAAAGAGGTCGTGCAGGAGGTCTTACACAAGAGGAGGTTGAAGTATTAGTAGCGCAGAAATTAAAAGAAATAATATATTCATATCATCCTACTCAACCTTCTCAACCTTATCATATTGTGCGTCTCTGAAGTGATGAGGTACAAGCCCATGCTCCAGTTATAGAAGGTCATGGGAGCACTCCCGATGACCCACCACAACAATCTGCAGTACATTTTTGTTCTATATGTTATGTTATTAGTATGATATATGATAATATATATAGTTGTAATAGGTATCCGTTCTACTTATTCTTATATAACCTATATTATTTCAATCTAGGTTGGTATGAACTGTAAACTTGCAGTGGAGGTTCTAGAATATAATGTTGTGGCAGCGGGCAAGGTGTACAACTTTGGTGGAACATTGCATTGCCAACAAATTACTGATGACATTTGCTGTGTGTCCATCCATCTTGTGATTGACGGAATGGGGGACAAACCACTACCCATACCTAATATTGAATATAGTACAGTTGAAGAAGCAGAGGGTGCTATGGTGGGTTGGCCTAGGCACTTGGTTATCAATGACAAGGTATACTTGAATTCTACCATGTTTTTCATATTTGACTGCATATATGAACTCGTCTAATAGAAGTATGTAATTTAATTAACAGGTTTGCAAACCAAAAAGTAAAAAATCTACTAGTCGTCCTCCTATGCCCAAGCCATCTATTATTACAGAATCCACATTCGACGAGTTGGGAAGTAAATGTAAATGTTTGTGTCAATACTTAGCCAACCAAAGCTCTGGACTACAAATGTTGATCAATTTAATAGAAGATGCAACTGGGAGGGACTTTGACAATTATATTTTTCTTGATGATATTATAGAGTTGTTATGTTATGATTGGCTGAATACTTCGATATTAGAAGTATGGATAAGGTAAGGATCTATCAATATAGAAAATTCCAATACACATTTTTAGCTTATTTATACATATGAAAATAATTACAAATGTTTAACAGCCATTTATATACCGAGGCCACAAACTTTGATATAAAGAATGTTGGATTCTTAGTTCCTTCGATCACTAGTCAAGTGGAGACACATATTGACAAAGTGAGTGCTTACTTCTCTGATGCATTCAAACATTTTGCTACTGTGGGAAAGGAAATTATCCTAATTCCTTTTAACGTCGAGTAAGTATTATTATTCAATATAATTTTAATAATGAATAAATGTATTTTATTTTAATGTTTGTTTTATTCTTACTCAGATCTAGACATTGGGAATTAGTGCTGATTGTCCCAAAATTGATGACTCTTTATTATCTTGATCCAATGGGAAAGACAACAAGGGCTCACAAACTGAAATTGCCAGCTATGGCGTAAGCATAAATATAGTCAATGCTTCAACATGATATTTCTATTTAGAATTTCTATTTTACCAACTATCGTTTAATTTGATAGGGGTATAAAAGCTTTTCGTGAAGGCAGAGGACAAATACCCACAAAATTAAAGACATTGACTTTGAAAAATGTCAAGGTAGCTACTTTGACAACTGCTTAGTCTTATATGTATTAATTTTCAACTCTTATATGTCAACTCTTATAGTCTTCTGTTTATAGTAGTTACTAACATTAAGTATAATTTGTTATTTGTAGTGTCATATACAAAATAATGGTTGGGCTTGTGGCTACTATGTAATGAAATATATGCGAACTATTGTCAAACAAGCATCAAATGACATTCAGACTATAGATCAGGTAATAAAAAATAACATCATAAATTTACAAATGAGTTGTAGTCATTTTATAAAATATTATCATGTGCATTTTCTGTTTATAAATACTTTACAACTCAGCCTTACACACGTGAGGACTTAAATGAATTCCGAGAAGAGTGGTCAGATGCTTTTCTAAATGAAGTCAATATAGCATTGGAATAAACATGCCAGTTACATTCCATTTATGTATGTGGTTTCAGTACTCTTTCATATTTACTTTGTATCTGACATTTTTAATATATATCATCTCAGACTTGCAATCTATCATTTTGTAAATTATGATGTGAGTATGTGTACTCAACTCAATATATATGAATCATTTTTGTTATGAATGTGTGGTTTGGAATGGTGACGGTTGAGCATCAATGCTCCCCTCTCCCATATCTTATATATTCTTGTTCTTCTATTTTGTTCTGTTCAGTTTCTACAGAAATTTAAAAAAAATCCGACCCTATAACGTCGGTTTTCTTAAAAAACCGACGCTATAGGTGTTTGGCCGTTTAGCGTAGAACGGTCGTGCTGTGTAAAATGGCCGTGTTGGGAGGAGGTAGAACGGCCATGCCGCGTAGAACGACCATGTTGAGATATGGTAGAACGGTCATGCCATATAGCACGGTCGTGCTATTATAGTAAACACGGTCGTGCTAGGGTGCACGGCCGTTCTACCTCTTCACAACACGGCTGTTTTATGCAGCACGGCCGTTCTACGCTGAACAGACAAACACCTATAGCGTCGGTTTTTTAAGAAAACACACACTATAGGTCCTTAGATATAATATGTAGAGTCAGTTATTTATTAAAAAATCGACGTTATAGGGTTCAGGTACAATTTCATTTCTCATTTGGGTTTAGTTTTTGAGAGCCTATAGAGTCGGTTGTTTACTATACAAGGTCGGTTTTTTTGGGTTAAAAAAACCGACACTACAGAGCAATTACTGTAGCGACGACCACTTAGGTGTCGGCTGAAAAGTGACGCTATATGCTTTAAAAAACCGACGCTATAGACAGTTTATGTACTAGTGAGAGTGCATGAGATAATGTGACCTCAATATCATATATTAATTCACATGTGCATGCACATGCATTTCTCAGTCTCTCTTCACTCACAATCTATGCCCATGTGTCAAAGTCACCCAATTATCACCTCTATACAACCCATGTTTTAGGACTGTGTTTGATAATGTCAAAGCGTACCCAACAACATGTGACGAGTTTAATGATTTTGGGTCTAAGAATTACAATCATCACCTTCACTATGAGATATGATTATGACCACCGATGATTTTTTCCATGTGTCACTCTCAAGATGGGTCTGTTCGATACATTGTTCTCTAACATGTATATGTGTGCTTGGTTTGATATTGTAATATCACGACTAATGAGATTCTATCATAAACTAATCCACACCCTAGTCTTTTATGTTATTGATGTCTATCTACCTTCCACAGTAGCAACCGACCCGGTATATAATGAGAATATGTATTTTTACTCTTAACATTAGTCTGATCTCATTTCCCGAAGTATTAAACATGAAGACATACACCACTGGTAATATTATTCTCTAGACATTCATAATATTTCCTCATTAGCTCTTAATGAGTGAAACAAAATGAATCAGAAGCTTGCCTTTATTAGTATTAATCAAATCCTTAATGGTATATGCCATGTCAATCACCACATGATTTGCTCTATGGGCATACCTTACCAACAATTACACTGACACTTTACTGTTAGACTCAATTGCAACATAAAACACTTCCCAATTGACAAAGAGTTCGATCGAGACCGTTTCCAATCGAAGAATCGATTGAAAATGTTTTGTAACTAAAAAGTATTAACAATCAAATTATCCATTGCAACTTAGTCAATTTTTTCCTAGCAGATAGTTGACCATCAAGAACACTCTAGATTCTCCCCACAATTTCCCTAGCCACTTGTAAACACTTCTTATAATAGGAGTGGTATTAGGACACCTAGTACACAATAATTGAATGAAAATAGAGATCATATACACATACTTGAGGATACTACATACTTTCCATCATTCTCAAAGAGCTTAGGTCTAGTAGTTCAAGTTGCTATCATTCTAGCCTAAGCCATTAGCTCAGCTATAATATCCTCTCCACCTAATATTACTTTGCATAAACCCTTTTTGGAGTAGATCATCATCACTTTTCCATTAGAGATCAATTGTATATATTGTGAGCTTATTTTGTTACTTTCTTTCTCCATTCTATTTCTTCTTTGTTGTATTACTCTCTGGATACTTCTTGGAGTGAAGGATTTCCAAGAACCTACGAGAAGGAGTCTTCTCAATTTGGTGCTCTTCCATTGTTTGTTAAAGAAGAAGTGAAGAATGGTTCTCTTCCAAGTCTGTCAAAGAAGAGGTGATTTAATGCTCTTCCTTGTTCATCAAAGAGGAAGTAATTCGGTGCTCTTCTGCGTCCATCAAAGAATAGGTGCAGTGGGTGACCTTCCAGTGGCCCTTAAAAGGTTGTAGTTCTCCTTGAGATGAAAAGGAGGGTTTGTCTTGACCCACAAAAGAAACTGGTAAATTTTGTGTATTGTGTACCAATATTTAAAAGGAATAAAATACAAGGTTTAGAAATCCTGATTGAAAACAACTAGGTAATGGACTAAAGTCAATTGATGAGACCATTCTAAATATGTGTCTCTTGTGGTTGCCTTCTTTGCTTTATATTTCACCTTCACTTCAAGTAAAGTAACTTTCATTTGGTTAAAATTGTCATAAAGCTCTATTCACCGTCCTCTAGATCTCTCAAGCTAACCCACCCTTGAATTGCTTGTTGGGTTGGACAACAAAGTTGTAGATAGAAGAATGGGAAGAAAGTGGATCGTTTGACGAGTGTTACCAATCGGCCAACAAAAATTCATCTTCAATTAGTTAATAACAAGATAATCATGTTAGCATTGTGGGTCAGTTCGACTGCCTCTAGGTGGAAATGTTTATCTGTTAGTGGGTCTAACGACCAGAAAGTTATCCCCTCACTAAAACCACTCTAGATTCCACACATGATGTCAAAATTGAGTGATTCAAGTTGGGTTGGACATATAATTTGATTATCCTATTCTATGAATTATTTAGTAACTAATTCTAGTCAAATATATGGACCTAAAGTAACTTAAAACTCCCATGATGGAAATCTATAGCAGACAGATGACAACTATTGGACTAATTTGGATGTATCTGATATTTTTATGAACTGGTATAGAAACACTTGAGGGCCATCCATGAAAATGATTCACGACATGTCACAATCCTAGACACCTCTAGGGAGACCAAAGATAGAAGTTAATAGCTTGATGTGGAAACATACTCTTTCAGAGAACGTGACTAGATATTGTAGCCATTGTTTGGAAATTGTGATGACACCACTGAGTTTCTCCTCTAGTCACTGTCTTCTTCATAATATTATTCTTTTATCTCTGTATTTGTATCATAAATATGATTTGGGAGTATATACTTTAGTGGGACATAGGGATTAGCCCTGCTATTCCTACTCTATTTCTACATTGTTAATTGTTATTTGTATGAACATTTGGATTTATAATTGATTATTTATTTCTAGATTTATAGGTAGATCATCTATCTAAAATGGTTTTTATAATCTTTGACAAAGATACCCTGTAATTTAGGATTAGAATATCAAACAATATTGTGCAACCCTAAATGAGACCACACAAGGTTGTTCTTTAGCATGACATATCAACAATGTGTAGGTAACGAACATGATCCCATGTGGAAATTAGTGCATGTGAATTTCATACTCTGAAAGGATATGAAACCCTTGACCCCAATTAATTATTCATATCAATTAATGATGTAATCTTTAGAAAACTATGTAGGAAGTGGGGTTGAACTCCGTCGTTCTAGTAATTTTATCATAGTACATATATCATTTCTTTCTTAGTTTGACTTTTTCTTAGTTTATTAATTTATTTAATCATTCAAAAATTAACCATCTATCCTTGTTAATTACTTTTTTAAATATACAAAAGTCTAATTTGTTTTCTAAACATGTTTTATCTTGGGTATGATCCTTAGCTATATGATCATAAGATTCATCTACTTATGGGTGATGATTATCATACATAGTCCGAGTAAAAATCTAAGAACATTTTTCTAGGTGAATTTCTTGTTCTACAATATTCCACATATGATATACTAAACTACTCCTAAGCATGGTGATATATTTATGAAGCCAGCAACCTTATGGACTTGGTATGGGCTAAGTGGATATGTTCTCTTAATTGTTTCTTGGTAGGTACAATCCAAGCTAAGAAATGCAAAATAACAAAATATAGTTATATAATTGAGTAGACAAAATATGAATAGCTTACCTCTTTTATGTTTCATTGTTGTTCTTAGTAATTAAATATCTTTATAGAGCTTATTCATGTGTTCAAATCAGGACTTGAATTGTTTTGTTTAAAGAAAATTACCTACTCTTTTATATGGAATAAGCAGAGTTCTCTATCTATATGGGTGTCTAATAATTTGTTGGGACACGATCTCTCACTCTCATCATTTTTTGGGACATTATGTATCACTCTCATTATTTATTAATTTATATATTTATTTATGTTTTAGGTCTTGAAAATCTCCTCAGTATGCTCCTAGTGACAGTCACCACCCTAGTAAAGTCAATGACATTAATAGAGGAGGAAATCCATCTAGAGACATGAGTTAGAAATTTTACATAAGACTAGAGTTATCCCTTTGTTCTTGGATCCTTCCTAAAGTGTTCCTCCTGATTTCCTATAAAATTAAAAAAAGTTTATAATTCATTTGTGTAAATATAAATTATTTGAGATTCTATTCTAATAAATACATTTTAATAGTCTTTAGGGCTTACAAGTGATACTATGTGTTTTATAAATGCATTAATAAGTGTATATTGTCATTATGATTTCTTTTTTTGATATAATATATCTTATTTAAAGAGAATATGAATTGGTGATTCCTATTTTCCTGTAATATATTTACCAGAATTGATTATTTTTAATTGGATGGTCTATTGCATGACCTTGATCTTAGGACATGATCATTCGTAGTTCTCAATCACCACTACTACAGAAGTGGCCTTTGGCGTCGGTCGTTTAACCCCATTTTGCGTCGGTTTTTGACCGACGCCTATGTGGGCGCCGCTAAAGGTCGAACACTTCGGCGTCGGTTGTTTAACCGACGCCTATTTAAACTATCGGCGTCGGTCGTTTAGTCGATAACCGACGCCAAAGGGGTTCGCGCCACATAAAACGGCGTCAGCTAGGGCACTTTCTGCGTCGGTTATTTACTAACGGACCGACGCCTATACTACTTATAGCGTCGGTCTTTTAGTAGATAACCGACGCATAAAGTGTCCTAAATGACGCCATTTTTTGTGGCGCGAACACTTTTGGCGTCGGTTATATACCAAAAGACCGACGCCACTAATTTAAATAGGCGTCAGTTTGATACGTATATCCGACGCCATTTCGAGGACTGCTTTGGCCACATAAGGCGTCGGTTATCTATAAATAACCGACGTTGTAGATCTTTGCTGACGGTTTTTATAAATAACCGACGCCTATTTTTTTTTTCATATCAGTTTGCAGGCCTGCTGTGGCTGGTCAGCAGGATGAGAACCTACAGTTCAGTAACTGAACTGCAGGTTTACGACATCCATTGATATCAGCCTACAAACAGGCCGCAAACCTGCAAAAGTCATAAGCAAAATTTCACACAAGTACATACATTCAGACATCAATTCAATTCTCACATTCACACATATAGAAACATTCAAATACATGTATTAACATTCAGAAATATTCATTTACAAAGTATCATTCATTATCGCTATCAACATCCCAATTATATCTTACAGTTGCCACTACTTGTATGGCTTTTGCCCATTCTTCTCTTACTTCATTTAATGCTTCCATCGTATATGGAGCATGTATATTTTTTAAGCGTTTACCTGTAGTGTTGTCAGTTTTAAACACCTGCAAAGAGAATGATGTATATATATAAGTAATAATATAAAAATAAGATAAGATTGATATATTGCATACTAACTAATGAGAGTATATATAATACCTCATGTATGGTATCAATGTCCAATGCGGCATATTTGATAATCATCTGCATAAATCATATCACATAGTATGCGCATGCCCAACCATTGTCTTGTGTAGCACACTAAAAATTGAAACATACAAAATAATACAACTAAGCACAATTCACATCAATAATATATATATTCGAGTCGGGAACTTACTTGTATGTTCTGCCAATTTATTGGCTGGTTCTTTTTCCTTGGGACCGTTCCTCCAGCCTTTTTGAATGCATCTAAACCCCTACATGTTAATATAACACAATAAATTGCATAAGTAAATAGTAATGTAATAAAAGATGTTAACGAATATAAAAATGAAATATTTCTCACCAGAATAATGGCATTCTCATTACGTGTCCAATTTTAGTGTTCAATGTACTCCCCGTAGGATCTAGATAATAAACAGTGAATGTCCCGGGGACAATAACTAGTAACTCCCAATGTCTACCGCTAGAAGTAAGAAGTTAACAATTAATAACTCAAAATGCAAAATAAAAATGGAATTTTCTTAAGTCCAAATTATAAATAAAGTAAACTTACTTGACATTGAATGGAGCTATTATTATCGTCTTCTTTTGCTGACCAAAAATTGTAAAAGCATCTATACAGTATTGTTGAACATTATCAGGGTCTTTAGCTACCAAACTAATCAATGATGGAATCAAAAATCCCACATGATCAAATGCAAATTGTTTGCAATGATCTTCGACTAGGTAGCTGCAAAACATATAGGCGTATGCATTAATATATAAGAAACCAGATCACCGGATCTTACACAAGGTATATGGATGTATAAACAAGATCTCACCTTATCCATGTCTCTATCATTGATGTATTCAGCCAATCATACATAAACAGCTCAATAATATCTTGTATAAATAAAGAGCTATCGTATGATTGACCTGCATAATCTGCATCTAAAGAAATAATTATAGGGCAATGTACATTATGTGCCCGTAGCCAACATGCCATTCCCCTACAAGTAGGACCTAACGGGTATGTTAGGTCAGTTGGAACCCAATCGGGTAATGCGGGAAGTGGAAGTGGAGGCCTAGGTGCTCCTGGTGACTTCTTTTTAACATGTACATATAATTTCAGATCAGTTGACATCATATATACACATTAACAGTCTAAATCAATCTAAATTTATCTTACAATTTCAGTCGTGTAGACGACATCTGCTTTGGGCCACAATATCACCCCGCCTTCTGCCTCACCAAGTGTATCAATATCTGGGTGGGCATATGGCAACGCAACTTCCCTCCAATCGGGTAACACACGTAATGGGGCCACACGAACATAGCCCTGTGGCATTGGAGTCCCGTGAAACCTTTCCCCAGGAAGGGACGGGTAAGCTTGCGCCTCTGCAACAACGTAGTCTTGCATTCTTAAGCGGCATGGCTTCAATGCCTACAAGTTTACGTAAAGAATATTATACATATATACATATCATCTTGAAAACATAACAACTTGAAAAGACTAACTACAATGCCATAAACAATACTTACAGCAGACGTGCTAGGCGATGGGTCTCCAGGATTACTCGCAGTCTGTGCATCAGGAGAAGAGTGGGTCGCCATAGGCGTATTGGAAGCCTGAGATGCCTGCCACCGCAGCAATTCTTCCTTGACCTTCTCAGCAACTACATCGTTGATCTTCTTAGCAACTAAATCCTCAACTCTCTTATTCTCCTATACATGGATAAAAGAAACATTAGCTTCTTATTAATGAATTTCCTTTTGCAGTAACATTCTAAAAAAAGAATAGGTTACCTCTTCTTGAGAAAGTCCCGCTCTGGGTTTGCGCTGGGATGGCCCAAAGAATTCTTTGATGCCAACACCAGCGCCGGCACCTCTAACACGTCCAGGATGCTCTGGGTTACCCAGAGCAACTGTCAATTCATCCCTTGTGCCCTGAGGGATGAACGTGCCTTGTTTCCTCTGCTCGTGCAGCTCCCGCTAATCACCATAAACAGAAATTGGTAAGTTAACACCACAAATAATCAATATTCAAACGATTTCTCTAAGAGTTGTATTTTACCATTTTTGCAGCCGCCTCAGCAGTTACAGGCTTCTTTATTTCACCCTTCTTGTTTTGCCTGCCAGCTATCCAGATATCATGGTGAGGCATGGGTGTGGCAGACTCCTGAGTAGGAGCAGACTCCTGAGTAGCCGCAGACTCCGCCTGTAGTCTTTGGCGAACGCTTGCATAGCCTTTTGGACCCATAGTGTGGTCATGCACATTCAGTGCACGCCTTGCTTTTTGTGCGTCACTGAGGGCCTAGTTAGTATGCACATTAATGATTTGGTTAGTAGCACTAAATGCTAATCTTGAATAGGTGAATACAATGTATATTAATTAAATTAGGAGTGACGCCTAATACCTTGAATTCTTCAGATTTTCTTGAAGCAACAAAATTGTCCCAATCTTCTTTGTCCAAGAAGTTCCATTGTTCAAGGGCTGACTTCTTCTTCTTATCACCCTCTTTTATGTATTCTCTGTTCAGATTTGTCCTATAATTCCTAAGCATCTTTCCAGCGTGTTGCATCACATTTTTACGATGCAACTTCTCATCCAATGCAAACAGATTCTGTAAAATAGAAATGTTATTAACTAGTATCCAAAATAGAATTGCAAATAATAGAATTTGTAATCTACAAAATAGAATTGCAAATAATAATAACTCACGCATAAATCCTTCCATATCAAGTCTTTTTTCCCTTGAGGAACTTTATGCCAATTATCATACTTAACACCACAATGGCTCCGAGTGGTACACCCAAGATAGTTCACAAAATTATTGCGGTTCACTCCAATTGGATTTCCTCCATTATCAAACTCCACCACCAATTTGGATCCACTACCACTTAGCGCTAATAACTTCTTCAACAGAGTGATGCCCCTTTTCTTGTTAAGTGTCTGGTGTTGCGCATCAAGTTGCTCCAGTGCTTCAGTGGGTACAGGTGCATCAACCTAAAATTTGACAAAAATAAAACACACTAACTTAGCCCAATATAGAAATATAGGATATATGACATAACTAGAAGATAATGAATTTTATAGAAATACAGGATATGTTTTTAGAACTTACATTAGTATCCTCGCCATGCTCGTCATGGACAGCATGCTCATCATGGACTTCATGCTCATCATGGACATCATGCTCATCATGGTCAGCCATCTGAAAATGTCATTAAAAAGGCAAACATTTAGCATTTCTATTAACTAGAAAAAGGCAAACATTTAGCATTTGTATTAACTAGAAAAAGGCAAACATTTAGCATTTGTATTAACTAGAAAAAGGCAAACATTTAGCATTTGTATAAACATACATGTCTCTAAAATTGTGATCTTTTATCAATTAACAATCCTTCATTGTGATCTCCGCGCACATATAAGTCATCATTATCTTCAATATTTTGTGGAGTTGGCAACCCAACTGAGAATGGACTGGAGTCATCATACTTATCATAGTACTCTTCTTCATCTATAGGATCTTCAATGAACTGTCTTTTACCATGAAGAACAACCGACCATTTATCATTTGCAGGATCATCGATATAGAATATTTGTTTTGCCTGTGATGCCAATATGAATGGTTCACCCTTCTCGCCAATCTTTTCAAAGTTCACCAAAGTGAAACCCAATTCATCCACTATAACTCCTTTGGTGTTATCAACCCAATTACATTTAAAGAGTGGAATTTTGAAATCTATGTAGTCAAACTCCCAAATTCTTCGCATGTCGTAGGATCCCATCATTATTTTTCTTAACATCTGCATGCCACCTCAAATTCTTCGCATCTTTCGGATTTGCAAACAAGTGTTGAAACCGTGATATTATAGGTAGATACCACAACACCTTGGCAGGAGAACCAGTTTTGGACTCCCCCGAAGTCGTCAATTTATACCGTGACGCACCACATTTTGGACAATCTTTCAAATCTACATAGTCCTTTTGAAATAATACACAATCATTCGGGCATGCGTGTATCTTCTTGGCCTCCATTCCCATTGGGCACAACATTTTCTTTACCTGGTATGTTGAGATTGGAAGCTCGTTTCCTTCAGGAAGAATTTCTTTCAACAAAGTCAACAATGAAGTGAAGCTTTTGTCACTCCATCTATTGTTAGCTTTCAACTTATACAATCTCAACACAGCGCTAAGCTTCGTAAACTTAGCACAGCCTGTGTATAACAGTATCTCAGCATCATGCACAATGTTTGTAAAGATAGGAGGTGGATCGGTGTGCTCTACCCTACAACTATCCAACATCGCATCAACGATGTCTGCTGGAACTGGTTCGTTCACATTTACGTCATCAGAGGCAATTTCTTCTTCCACCCAAGCACTGCTATCGACATCCACTGGTTTCGATTTTGAAATCTCTCCATGCCAGTGCCATTCTGTATAGCCTTGTACAATCCCGTTGCACATGACATGACTTTTGATTTCCTCACCAGTGTTGACTTTCAAGTTGTTACCGCAATGCCTACATGGACAGTAGAACCTATCTGTAGGTTTTTTCCTATGTTCCTCGGCAAATCTAATAAACTGATCAAGACCATATATAAACTCTGGGGTGCAACGATTACGAATGGACATCCATGATCTATCCATTCTATGATCAGAGAAAACAAGTATATATTAGGAAACAAGTATATATTAGGAAAAGATTAGGCAGCATTTCCCCGCTGTTCTCTAAGTACATATATACTTAGAGAACAAACGGGGAAATGCCAACAAACACACGTGATGTCATTCTTATATATAATAAATGTGTACCACCTATCCCATCCTTGAACACCTAATCTCACTAGTAAGTGTATAATGTGTATTGGGTTTTCGAGAAAATTTCGGCAGCATTTCCCCGCTGTTCTCTAAGTACATATGTACTTAGAGAACAAACGGGGAAATGCTACCAAAATTTTCTCAAAAACCCAATACACATTATACACTTACATCCTAAGTGAGATTAGGTGTTCAAGAACAGTCCCAAACTGGGGACTATCCAAGATTTACTCCTAATGAGTCAATCTTGGACGGGTTTCTAGGCCAACAAACACAATAATAGATATCTACAATGAAGCCGGACTCCATACAAACAGTATATAATTTAGTGATTGTTCATTCTAATTTATACCAATGTACAAGTAATATAAAAAACAATGATTGTTCACATTCTAGGCCAACAAACACATGTGATGTCATTCTTATATATAATAAATGTGTACCACCTATCCCATCCTTGAACACCTAATCTCACTAGTAAGTGTATAATGTGTATTGGGTTTTCGAGAAAATTTCGGCAGCATTTCCCCGCTGTTCTCTAAGTACATATGTACTTAGAGAACAAACGGGGAAATGCTACCAAAATTTTCTCGAAAACCCAATACACATTATACACTTACATCCTAAGTGAGATTAGGTGTTCAAGAACAGTCCCAAACTGGGGACTATCCAAGATTTACTCCTAATGAGTCAATCTTGGACGGGTTTCTAGGCCAACAAACACAATAATAGATATCTACAATGAAGCCGGACTCCATACAAACAGTATATAATTTAGTGATTGTTCATTCTAATTTATACCAATGTACAAGTAATATAAAAAACAATGATTGTTCACATTCTAGGCCAACAAACACATGTGATGTCATTCTTATATATAATAAATGTGTACCACCTATCCCATCCTTGAACACCTAATCTCACTAGTAAGTGTATAATGTGTATTGGGTTTTCGAGAAAATTTCGGCAGCATTTCCCCGCTGTTCTCTAAGTACATATGTACTTAGAGAACAAACGGGGAAATGCTACCAAAATTTTCTCGAAAACCCAATACACATTATACACTTACATCCTAAGTGAGATTAAGTGTTCAAGAACAGTCCCAAACCGGGGACTATCCAAGATTTACTCCTAATGAGTCAATCTTGGACGGGTTTCTAGGCCAACAAACACAATAATAGATATGTACATGTTAGGGTTTCATCACAATTGATGTTAGGGTTTAAACAATGTTAGGGTTTAATCAAATCAAATTAGGATGCTAGAATGGACAAGTTTAAATCAAATTAGGATTTAAATTAGGGTTCCAATAGGATTCAATTTAATTAATTTTTATGTGAAAGATGTAATATTATAATACATACAATGGCAATGAAATGAAACCCTAATTGTATTGGAACTCATAAAAGGATGTCTCAAAGGTTGAATCTAATATATGCATCCTAAAAAAGGTATCACGTCACAAATGTGCATTTCAATAATCATATTTTATTTCCTTCCAATTAGTGTGGGTGCCAAGTTTGGAATTGTTTTCTAATCATGGGTCCCTTAATTTTATTTAGGATAAAAGATAAAATCAAGGATTTCAAATAGTATAAGGCGCACCCCCAAAAGTAAAAAAATGGATATATATTATGCATCATACCTTGGTTGCTGATTTTGTTTTGATGCACGACAAATAGTTACCATTGGGTCTTGGTCCACGGGAGGATAATCTATCTTCTACCTATTTAGAATGCTTCCTTGTGTGCACATCCACATAGTATATGTGTCTAAATTGACATTCTCCTATTTAGAATGTTTCATTCATAAACACATATGTGTTCTTGAGTTTTGGGATTCTAATTATAGCCAATTTAAATCATGTTAGTTAGTAGTATTTTTTTTGGATCAATTATGCTTGAGATGCAGATATTTCTGTAAAGGATGGTCATTGACTCCTGAAAATGGGAATGCCACACGAACATGGATAGAATAGGTAGATGTTTTTGAGCATGGGCTTGACATCAGCCAAGTTATGGTGTGGAACGAGGAGATGAGACTATTACTGAATGGAAAGAATGGCAGAGGAAGGGCTTGATGCTAGTACCTTGTGTGCAACGGAGTTAGGGCGTGATCAAGGAGACGCAGAGCAGAGCAGCAACAAGGAGGAAGGAGCAAGCGGCGGCGGCGAGCAGGAGTGGTGGCGAGCAGGCGGCGAGCAGGCGGCGGCGACGCAGAGCAGCAGGATCTTCGGCGAGCAGGAGCGGCGGCTAGCAGGTGTCCAACGGCGGCAGGAGCGGCGGCGAGCAGGAGTGGTGGCAGAGAAAGGGGCACCGGAGAAGGGGGCGCCGGAGAAGGGGAGCTGGAGAAGAAATCACCGGAGAGAAATCGGCGGCAGTAGAGAAGAAATCGCTCACAATGAAACAGAAGAAAGGGGAAGAGTCGGGCGATCGAGGGTAATGAAGTTCCCAAATAGCGTCGGTTGTTTAAAACAACCGACGCCTAAACTCTTTAGCGTCGGTTGTTTGAAAAAACCGACGTCCAATTGGACGATATTTTCATGAAATTGTTTGGCGGGAACCACCTTCAGCGTCGGTTATCCTTGAATAACCGACGCTGAAGGTGACACTTTTCGCGCAAATTTTCATCGCACATAGGCGTCAGTTTCTACCTTAATAACCGACGCTGAAAATGACACTATTTTTTTTGATCGAAATATGGATTTCGCGGGCGACATTAAGCGTCGGTTTGTTATAAACAACCGACGCTGAAGACAAAGCGGTACCCGTGTCTGGCTGGTCTTCGAATATAGACGTCGGTTTTCGTAAACAATCGACGCCTAACATAGAAGGCGTCAGTTTTCCTTAATAACCGACGCCCAGAAAAGTGTCACTGAATGCTATTTCTGTAGTAGTGCACATGTCACCAATATACACTACTCCATTCATGATGTATATTGTACATATAAGTAACTTGAAAAAATGATGTAAAGAAATATTTTATTTAGAACTACATGAAATAGTTATTAAATTTTGTATTTCATACTTATAAAGAAAATCACATCGATTTACTTATCTTTCAATTTAAATCATTTTTGTCATGTATTTTAGTAAGAAATTAGACAATTAACGTACCAATATGGCATATAATTAGGTTAAGTTTCTATTATTAGACAATCTCTTACTATTACTTGATCTTAATTTTCAATATTTGAGTAGATGTTAAAATTCTTGTCATGTTTAACTTCTAATACATAGAGGAGAACATATAGAAGATGAAAGTCTCTTGTAAAACTAACATTTGAATTTTGGTGATGTACTCTAGTTATGAGTTGGAGTGAATCCTTGATAGTTAATACAATCAACATATTGTCGAAGTTTATGTATACAAACATCAAACTACAATGTATATATCATCTAGTTTTATGAAATAAAGCTATAAAAAGGATGTTCATGAACTATAGCTTATAGTTTGATTTTCTCAAAAGGGTGATGTGTATTCTATCATGTGTGTAATACATTTCTATAGAAAGCTTACACATGATGGACTCTTATCTCAGTTTTGAAAAATCACTCAAATTTAACAACACATTAGTCCATGGTGAAGCTTCATAATTTTAAAGGGTACTAAAACATGTGATGACATTCATGATCTGATGGAATCAGTTACATGTTTACTTGATCATTTTTACCTTCATATATAAAGAGGGAATTCCTCTTAAAATTCCCATTTTCCCATGGATCGTGTCTTCTAGGGTTCTTCAAATGATACAATTAATGCAAATTACTTTTTTTTAAATAAAGCTACGGTGTATCTGAACAAAGTATATAACTATTAGCACTTTGGTTAACAAGTACAATATAGTTTGACCAATGGTGAGACTCAATTAACTAGAAAGTGACATGATAGTATATATCTTACTCATCAATTACCTTCTCATTGTCTTAATACCATAATAAAGAAGAATTTTATTATGTGTGCAAAATGATGCTTATGTAAGTCAACATGTGCCTATTGTAGTGTATCTCAGATGGAAAAAATGGAATCAAGTAAGAAACACATCTTAAATGATTATTACAATGATATCCTATGGATCCTTAAGGGAAGTATTGTTCTTTTTCATAGTTGTGTGTGGTTGGATAGAAACAATAAGAGTCATATTCGATAATATAACTAAAAATAGTGTATGAAGGTAAAAATACAGAGTGGAGGATGGAAAAGAATTTGCATATAAGAAATGACACGCCTATTCCTAAAATATCTTTCAGACTTACTCTTCATTTTCCTCCCATGAGTTGTCACCTTAGTATCTCACTTGAAGACTCTTTCCAATGCAATGTTGATGCCATATGAAGAAGAAGAGAGAAGACTTGGGTGCCAATGAGATTGTTGCCTGACTAGTTGGTAAATTTGGAAGATCACTTAAATTCGGGGTTTGTAATAGGAACAAGAACTGCCAATGCAATGTTTATTCATCCCATCTCCTAGGTAGGTTAGTATGGCATCCTCTTTGTTGCATGTCAACCGATTTAACTAATTGGAAGTCACTATTTTTGGCAGGATGTTTGCTCATTAAGGCTTGTGGCTTGTTCAATTTGGTGTAACCGGTTGAGAAGTGTGAACCTAATGTATTTTTACATTGTAAAAGCATACTTTGCATCCTAACTACACACAACCAACTACTATGCGTGAAGGGGCACTAGTAGAAATGGGGCCAATTTTAATGGTTGGGCCCATTCAAGAAGAAGTTGTATAAATGGAGGTAACTATATATTATATGTCAATCGTTAAAGTTGGGTCATCCTCTATGGCCCCATTAAGCCTGCAACCATATTCAGTGGGTTCAACTCACTTAACAGGCACATTCATTGAATGTGAGCTACATCCCCACTTATTATAATAAATGAGTATCACCCAGATTTAACAACATCAACTGTTTATTTTGAATGGAAGTCCACTCGGTATAATTTTCTAATAGCTTGCATTTATACTTGAGAAAAGCATGCCGCTTTCATCATTAACCACATCTAAAAATTTTAATTGTACCTCAATTGGCCAACTTACAAATGCAACCACATCTATTTTATATCATAATCAAGTGTCATACATAGAGGGGATATATACGCATCCTGTAAAAGTAACATGTCAACATCCTTGATATATAAGGTACAAAAAATTTATAATAACGCTTACAACAATCAACCTCAAGACAAGCTAAATGTTTGTATTCTGGATTCCCAGTTGAGTCCCACCAAGCTGAGTTGCATCATTGTTTGTTTACATCATTGAGTCCCACTTTATCTACTAGGAGGTTTGTAAGATGCAACACCACTCAAGCTACCAGGACTGTGAGCTAAAACATCACTCAACTCCTAACATCTTAGCAATGCAACCTTGGACAAAAAATTTCTTTATGTTTAGCATAGCCTGACACAATTCCTGATATCAAATTATACCATCAATAGTATACTAAAGGAAAGCTAACTTTATCATCAAACGAAGCTAAAACTTCCTATTGAAGATACGTCTAAATGCATTTAGAAAGATAATAACATAAGAGAGGACATCTATATTTATATAGTAAGAGAACTTATGTAAAACACAGATTAACGTTAACAAGAAAAAATACAAAGGTTTATGTTAAACTTATGTTTTATGCTTACATCTTCTTCCCGTTGACATTCTATTGCATGTACAAATGAAATTAAAATTACTAGAATTAAGATATTGTACGTATATGGTGATGAAAAATGCTATATTTTCAATTAGAGAACAAAACAACAATATTTATATTTCTATACATACTTTAATGAAACACATCCATTACGTGATGTTGGGAAGCCATAAATTCATGGAGAAATAGTGGCTGCTACTGGGAAGCGATTTGAAATTATAGTAGTGTCCTAAAGCTAGAAACACAATTCCAACTTGATGTAGTCATTTCCTTCCACCTCTGAAAATAGGATATAGTTGGGTAATATTCAATATCATGAGAAGAAGACCTAAGTTAAATCAAACGCATCGGAACATTACAAACGTTACCTAATGCAATTAGGTATAGTAGAGTCCCTATAGCACAAGATATTCAAATTGAGCCACACCAAGCATATATTTAAATAGAAAGCACCTACATTAATGCCACAACAAAGTAGGTTTTCACTCAGTACATCATTTACAACCCAGAGAAAAATTAACAACATTATAGAGATGGAAAAACAACCATTTACCACTGGATATCCATAATCCAGTCTTATTCATCCTATTTTCCTAGACAACCAAAAGTATATGTATGTAATGGTATGGTGGTTTCGGTTAGGGATGGGTATCCAATGTAAAGACTAGGAATTTAAGTAATAACTTCCACCAGCTTGAATATACAGTGGCAACCCTGATAACCTACATTTTTGGTTCAAATAGATTTTAATATCATTGGTTGGGGACAAATAGAGACCACACCCTACTTTTGATCCTCTTGAGGAACTTTGTGGTGGCTCTACTTCATACACTTTCAACATTAGTCAAGGTGGTTGGGTTGTTGTTGTTAGACTTGGCCTCAACACTCTTTACAACCTCTACCTGCTTAGGCACCAATGATCAATCCTTCACAATGGAAACCAGGTATGCTTTTGTTTCCCTAACCACCACCCCGTGGGACTTACCCATCCTCAAAGCATTCTCGAGAATCCTTCCACCAAGTACTAGCATGTCAATCTCCTTTCTCTATCTTTGCTTAGTCCTCCAATAACAATTGGAGATTGAATGGCACAATGGTTGAATTCTACTTCTTGGTCTTTCAGCCTTAGCTGAGGTGGTTGGGATGCTAGCACTATTTCAAAATTCCATCAGCATTTTCCTCAATCCCTATTACCAACTGCTACTTCTTATTATTGTTTGACTCCCAGTAAATAAAAGAGAATTATTAGCATCACAGAAGCCAATATAAGTCTAACTTATAATAATTTTTCTTATATGAATAACAATACACTTTAGAGTTCTACTTACCAGCCCCAAAGATCTCAACAATCATCAAAGCATAGTCTAGTTTTGGTTGAGTGGGATATTTATAGTTTGAAGGGGTGAAGATTCAATAACTTAAATGGTGAATCCATGTAGTGAGGTCATAACCAACTCAAGTTGGAAGGGTACTTTGACCTATAAGTAGGTCCACCTTATGCTCACGGTAATAAGATCCCCACCTCAGGCTTATAACCTTGAAGCGAGGCTATCCTTTATGCTCTTTGCAGCTTACACCTTATTGCCCTAGAATAATCTACACTACCTTTCCTAACTGTACAAATTGTATATTTTTGTATCTTTTTATTGTTCCACTACAAAAAGTTATCGGGGCATCCTTACCACAAGTTTTCAATCACTACTACAGAAACAACATTTAGTGTCACTTTTCTGGGCATCAGTTATTAAGGTAAACCGACGCCTAGAATATTCAACGTCGGTTATTTAGGGAAACTGACGTATATATTTGAAGACCAGCCAGACACGAGTACCTCTTTGTATTCAACGTCGGTTGGGTATAACAAATTGATGCCTAAAATCGCCCGCGAAATCCAAATTTCGAGCGAAAAAAATTTGCGTCACATACAGCGTCGATTTTTTAACTATTCAATGACGCCTATGTAAGAAGGATATTTGTGCGGAAAGTTCCTCTTTTGGTGTCGGTTAATCCTTTGATAACTGACACTGATAATGGTTCCCGCCAAATAATTTAGGGCAAGGATTGTCTAATTGGACGTCGGTTTTTTACTAACAACCGACGCTGATGAGTAATAGGCGTCAGTTTTGTAGATAAGTGACGCTGTTGACCAACTTAATAGACCCGATCACCCAACTCTTCCCCCTTTCTTCCTGTTTCTTCGTGATAATTTTCCTGTGCTCGCCGCTCTCGCCTAAAATCGCCGACGACCCCCGCCGCTGCTGCTGGTACGCCTCTGCTCGCCGCCGCCGCCGCTGCATCTTCTGATGCTGCCGCCGCTCGCCGCCACTGCTGCTTTGTTCTTCTCTACTGCTCTACTCGTCTCCTGGTGTGACTACGAGCGCCGCTATGCTCTTCTCTTCACCTGCTCGCCGCCACTGCTGCCGCCGCTCTTCTCCATGCTAGCTCCAGGTAGCCCTAGCTGCTTTGATTCCTTCTCCCTAGCTCCTTACCAACAGAAAGCACGACTGTGGTTGTGTTGGCCTACCATGGCCGGGCTGGACAGGACGGCCATGGTAGGCCAACACAGCCACCGTCGTGCTTGCTGTTGGTAAGGATATGAACAAATCTTTATGAAATGCTTTTTGTAAATCCTAGGATACGAACAAATCTTTTGCTTTCATATATTTGTGCTTCTAATCCAAATGTTTGACCTAATTCAGTAAATTTTGATGTTAATACATATGTACTTAAGATTTAAACTTGATTTGATTTGATTAAACCTAACATTGATGAAACCCTAACATCAATTGTGATGAAACCCTAACATTAATTGTGATGAAACCCTAACATGTACATATCTATTATTTTGTTTGTTGGCCTAGAAACCCATCCAAGATTTACTGATTAGGAGTAAATCTTGGATAGTCCCCGGTTTGGGACTGTTCTTGAACACCTAATCTCACTTAGGATGTAAGTGTATAATGTGTATTGGGTTTTTGAGAAAATTTTGGTAGCATTTCCTCATTTGTTCTCTAAGTACATATGTACTTAGAGAACAACGGGGAAATGCTACCGAAATTTTCTTGAAAACCCAATACACATTATACACTTACTAGTGAGATTAGGTGTTCAAGGATGGGATAGGTGGTACACATTTATTATATATAAGAATGACATCACATGTATTTGTTAACCGTAGACCCTAATCTTATCCTAATATATACTTGTTTTCTCTTTGATCCTAGAATGGATAGATCATGGATGTCTATTCGCAATCGCTGCACCCCAGAGTTTATATCTGGTCTTGATCAGTTTATTAGATTTGCCGAGGAACATAGGAAAGAACCTGGAGATAGGTTCTACTATCCATGTAGGTATTGCGGTAACAACTTGAAAGTTAGCACTGGTGACGAAATAAAAAGTCATGTCATGTGCAATAGGATTGTACAAAGCTATACAGAATGGCACTGGCATGGAGAGATTTCAAACTCAAAACCAGTGGATGTCGATAGCAGTGCTTGGGTGGAAGAATAAATTGCCTTCGATGATGTAGATGTGAACGAACCAGTTCCAGTAGACATCATTGATGCGATGCTGGATAGTTGTAGGGTAGAGCACACCAATCCACCTCCTATCTTTAGAAACATTTTGCATGATGCTGAGATACCATTATACACAAGTTGTGCTAAGTTTACGAAGCTTATCGCTGTGTTGAGATTGTATAAGTTGAAAGCGAACAATAGATGGAGCGACAAAAGCTTCACTTCATTGGTGACTTTGTTGAAAGAAATGCTTCCTGAAGGAAACGAGTTGCCAATCTCAACATACCGGGTAAAGAAATTGTTGTGACCAATGGGAATGGAGGCCAAGAAGATACACACATGCCCGAATGATTGTGTATTATTTCAAAAGGACTATGTGGATTTGAAAGATTGTCCAAAATGTGGTGCGTCACGGTAAAAATTGACGACTTCGGTGGACTCCAAAACTGGTTCTCCTGCCAAGGTGATGTGGTATCTACCTATAATATTACGGTTTCAACGCTTGTTTGCAAATCCGAAAGATGCGAAGAATTTGAGGTGGCATTCAGATGTTAAGAAAAATAATGATGGGATCCTACGACATGCGTCTGATTCCCCACAGTGGAAGAAGATTGATCTATTGTACCCCAAATTGGGTGAAGAAGATAGGAATCTAAGACTTGGGCTTTGTACAAATGGGATGAATCCGTACGGGACATTGAGCATCCAACATAGCACTTGGCCAGTCATGCTTGTTATATACAATCTTGCCCCCTAGCTGTGTATGAAAAATAAGTACGCTATGCTGTCGTTGTTGATATCGGGCCCTAAACAACCCGGAAATGATATCGATGTTTATCTTGAACCTCTGATTAATGACTTAAAGAAACTTTGGGCTGAAGGTGTGATGACCTATGATGCTTCAGGAAGAGAGACATTTCATTTGCACGCTATGTTGTTTTGCACTATTAATGACTTTCCAACATACGGGAATTTGTCTGGATATAGTGTCAAAGGAGCTAAAGCGTGTCCTATATGTGAAGAAAACACTGATTCAATAAGACTAAAACATGGCGGCAAGACTGTATATCTTGTTCATCGAAGGTTTCTTTCAAAATTCCATCTGTATCCTAGGAAGCGCAAAGCATTCAATGGATGGAATGATGAACGGAGTGCACCTAAACCTATACCAGGGGATGTTGTTTATGAAAGAGTAAAAGACATTGTCAATGAATTTGGTAAGAAATCACAATGTAGTATGGCCACACGGAGTGACAATTCTTCATTCAAGAAGAAGTCAATATTTTGGGATCTTCCTTATTGGAGTTCTTTGACAGTCAGGCATTGTATCGATGTAATGTATGTTGAGAAAAATGTTTGTGATAGCATCATTGGTACTCTGTTAAATATACCAGGTAAGACTAAAGATGGGATAAAATCCAAACCGGACTTACGTGAAATGGGAATAAGTTCAGAATTAACAGAATTACATGAAATGGGTAATAAAAGAACATACTTACCTCCCACTTATTACACGTTGTCTAGAAAGGAGAAGAAAGCTTTTTGTGAATGCTTGGTAAATGTTAAGGTTCCACAGGGTTACTCATCCAACATCCGTAGATTGGTATCAATGAAAGATCTGAATTTGATAGGTCTTAAATTTCATGATTGTCACACTCTAATGCAAAAAATATTGCCCGTGGCAATTTGATCTATATTGCCGAAGCATGTAAGGTTTGCAATCATCAGACTTTGTTTCTTTTTCAACAGTCTATGCAGCAAAGTTATTGACCCTGATACTCTCGATAACTTGCAAAGAGAAGTGGTTGTTACCCTATGTCAGCTTGAGATGTATTTCCCTCCTTCGTTCTTTGATATCATGGTACATCTTGTTGTCCACTTGACTAGGGAAGTGAAAATGTTAGGACCAATTTTCTTGCATTGGATGTATCCATTTGAACGATACATGAGCGTTTTTAAAGGTGATGTTCAAAACTGTTATCGGCCTGAAGGGAGTATTATTGAAGGTTATGTGGCAAGAGAGGTTATGGATTTTTTCAATGACTTTCTGAGTGGTAATAACACTCCTGTTAATGACAAGAATATTGAGGAGGGCAAAGGAATTTTGGGATCACGGGTGAAAGTAATCAGCCATGAGTAGTTGGAACAAGGTCACTTGTATATTTTACACAACATGGACGAAGTGAGTGTTTATATCGAGGAACATACCAATTTCATCAAGAGACAACATCCTCGAGCAAGTTCAATGTGGCTTGCTAGAGATCATAACAAGACTTTTACTAAGTGGTTTGAAGATAAAGTCTTACATAAACTATCTCAAACACCAAATGATATTATAGAAACTATCAAATGCCTCGCCTTTAAACCAAAACCGAATGTTATGTCTTATGAAAGGTTTGACATTAATGGGTTCACATATTACACAAAGCGCCAAGATGATAAGAGTGACGTCCAAAACAGTGGGGTCACTCTTCAAGCGTCGACTATGTATTTTCTAAGTGCAAAGGATAAGAGTCCACGTGAAGCTAAAATGTCATATTACGGTGTCATTGAAGACATATGGGAGTTTGACTACATAGATTTCAGAATTCCGCTCTTTAAATGTAATTGGGTTGATAACACCAAAGGAGTTATTGTCGATGAATTGGGTTTCACTTTAGTGAACTTTGAAAAGATTGGCAAGAAGGGTGAACCATTCATATTGGCATTACAGGCAAAACAAATATTCTATATCGATGATCCTGCAAATGATAAATGGTCAGTTGTTCTTCATGGTAATAGACAGTTCATTGAAGATCCTATAGATGAAGAAGAGTACTATGATAAGTATGATGACTCCAGTCCATTCTCAGTTGGGTTTCCAACTCCACAAAATATTGAAGCTAATGATGACTTATATGTGCGCAGAGATCACAATGAAGGATTGTTAATTGATAAAAGATCACAATTTTAGAGGCATGTATGTTTATATTTTTTTATTGAAGCTAAATGTTTTCTTTTTTAATATCAATATCATTTTATGATTTGATGTTTCATTATCTTCTAGTTAATACAAATGCTAAACGTTGTGGGAGGGTCCTAAGGAACTATAGGACCAAAATCACCCGAGATTACATACGCGATGCTGAGAATAGGTTCTTGATTGATTCCAATTCTAGACATTGATCAGTATTTCACTAACTCGACACTAATAATTTGTGTTTGTATTCTCTTTGAAAAATAAATATAGGAAGAAGGAAGCCACACAACAATGGAACTACTTGGACCCCAAAGACTGGGAGGAGTTTGTTACCCAAAGAAAAACAGATGAATTCAAGGTATTAAGTGCCACTCCCAATTTAATTAATATACATTTTTATGTATTCACCTATTCAAGATTAACCTTTAGTGTTACTAACCAAATCAATGTGCTAACTAACTAGGCTATTAGCGATGCTCAACGAGCAAGCATCCCACACTAAGGTTATATAGATATATAGGCAGAAAGCATGAAATAGCAAAAGAAGCCACAATGAAGAGAAGTAGGATACAAATACAATACATAAAGTGCAGCATGTACAAGTGTTTTAGATTCATATAACAACATGACAAACTAACACATATATAGTGCATAACAACAGCAGTGCCGAATTTACATACAACACTAGCTTAGTACATATATAGTGGGACTAAGGTGACGAGTTAACAGGAGGATAAACAGATTTCACCACTAGTTTACATTGAAGAAGGTCTACTAACTTACACTGAGCTAAACAAGTTTATCAATGCTAGCCTAAGGCACAAGTACCAATCGTCGGGACAATGACGGTCGTGGAAGCTTAGTGGCCACCAGCTTAGTTTAACTTTCAAAACTTAAACATGCCAAAAACATAATCCCCAACATTGGTGCACTCTTGTAGCAATGCAAATGGAGACCCACGTGTGAGATATAACAATGTTCATAAAGTTAAAGTTGATATTTAGAGGTAGTAAGAGCATATCATGGATAAGTTTCCATTATAGTGTATGAGTAACAATACTCTAAGAAATTAGGAAGACGCATTAGGGTGAAAAGATTAAGAACAGTAGATAATTTTTTTTCATGGGATGAATTCATTGTCACATACCTTAAGTTCATTCCTCAACTCTTTTCATAAGCTATGGTGTAAAACATGTTCCACACTTCTTTGCTACTAATATCCTTCACCTTGCTCAAAAACTACACTTGAATATACCCATTATTAAAGAAAATGACAAGTAATATATTTGATAATATAATAGCTAACATAATATTAATTGGGTAATTTTTTATTTTTTAGTGCAACAGAGCTTATTCTATGTCTAGCCTACAAATATGTCATTGGAAACAAACTGAACAATGTTGTTATTTATGTTATGAGCATCAGATTTTCAAAAAGAAAAGAGTTGTTCAAATGACTTGCTCAGTTTTGGTGAGGAGAAACATTTATTCATCTCATATTTTCCTGTTATCAGGGCACAACGCCAAATCTGGATGAGTGGATACACTAAGATTGAAGTGTAAGAAAATTAAGAGAACAAAGCATGATATTAAATCAAACACTATATGTAATGACCCTGACCTGGGTTATGAGGTAACCTAGTTTGTTTTGGCTAAGTTAGTTTCTTATAACTTTAATATAATCCTCTAAAGTACTTTGTTATCATCTGACACACTTATGTTCCAAGTTTGGTACTGATTGAATGTTGTTTGAACAATGTTCCTTTATTTTAGACCAAAGTGCAATTTACCCAAGATGGGGGGTTATATTGAAATATGTCACATGTTCAACATGCCCCAAGTGTTATAAAATCATAAGAGAGAGAACGTTGGTAAGTGGTGGCTTTTGGAAAGCCTAAAATCTAAGTGAGAACTTATTGAAATATTGCTTTTGGAAAGCCGAAAATCTAAGTGAGAACTTATTGAAATATTGCTAAGTGCTTTGTGCATCAATTGTTGTACAAATTGTAATTTTTCCTAAGTAGAGGGTTGATGTGTAAATTACCACATTTAGGGTAGCTCTACTCCTTCCTAGTGTCATATAGATTAAAGAGAAAAAATTATACACTATGTTTTAATCATCTTAGAGTGATGGCACTCTTAATAATGAAAATACTAAGAAAATGCATAGTTGAAAGCTACATATATGAGCTATATTGAGTTGAGGACTTAGAATGGGAGTCCCTGTCGACCATGGAGCCATAAAGGAAGTTTCTTATTGGTTTTCGGGGTCTTGTCTTTTCCCATGATGGGATATATACTTAAGAAAGTCATATGTATCGGTTAACAACTTTTCCTTGAAAAAGATTGTATTGAATATAATAATAAAGTGAGTAGAAAGTAGCTTGCCCTAGAAGATAACTAAGGATCCCGACCTTTATCCTTTGAATTATCCTTGAGATTTTATTTTTGCATGGAAAGATAAAGATAGAATGCATGAAAATACATGTGTCAATCCATGCATGGCTATGTGGCACTTAGTAGCTTAAGACAATGACACCTCTTACACTCTTTTTCATAAACCACAAGTATAAATACCCTTCTCTTCACCTATTAGTAGAATTTTCGAAACCTTGTTACCATCCCTCTCTTACATATCATGCATGTCACTATTGTATCGTGCATAAGTGAAGAGAGTTGAGTGGTAGAGCTTGATATCGTCCAAGGACAAAGGATATCGACCAAGTAGGGGATATCAACCTAGTAAGGTGATATCGGCCACAAGGAAGGAAGATATCGTGCAAAAGCTAAGGAGCTCAAGTCTTGGATCTTAGAGAAGCTCATATTCAACCTTTAGAAAGTCAATAGTTGGATATTGAAGCTTGGAAGTTGCTTTAGAGGTGGGTTATATAACATAAACCCAATTATATTATTATTCCTTTTCAATATTGTTGAATTTGTTGAAGTATTTCAAATTCAGATTTCTTTTGATTAATTGATATATTTATGAGTTCCAACAAGTAGTTCTGATTGTTGTCCATGGTTTAGAATAGAAAGACTAGGGTCTTGAGGTTGATGATGATGACATCATCATGGTACAACCCGATATGGGTTGAAGTACCTTACAATCCAATATGGGATCCAAGGTGGTGGTTCACCCGATAATAGAAGTGGATGACACCTCATACACGATATGAGGTATGTCTTATGAATGATATGGAAGTACCTACTTATACCTTATATACGATACAAGGTTGAGATTTTATCTCTTACACGATATGGTACCATTAACCGATCTAAAGATTAAAACCCTAGATGAAGATATGGAAATCCGATATGACATTGAAAACCCGACATGTCTCTATCACTTAGTGATGGATCAAAGAGTTTAACTAGATCCCCAGCTTGTTACTTAATCATATGTTATAGCTGATCCTTGGAAAGAAATGAAAAGGATGTGAGTATAATAGGTTTCTTGATATTCTAACACGCATACTAACCGGATATGAAAACCCAATATGGGAAACTAATATGAGGATCCAACATGGTGACTCGATATGTCATAATGAATAGAAAAATACTATGATGAAGTTTAAAAACCACTAGGGGGGGGTTAAAAGTGTTTTATAAATTTTTTAACAATAATTTAACTCAAACAACCACAATTGAAACTTGAAGAAGGAGGCAAGGTGTTTAGAGTGGTTCCACCCTTAGCAAAAACTAAGGGAGTCAGTTCACTACCCAATTGTTTACAATTGGGATTTTGAAAGTATTTAAATTTTATTACCTCACAAGGATGTTACATAAAATTACAAATAATTTCACCACCCTTTGGACAATCTTCACCTAGAAGTAGTCCCACCAACCTCGAAGCAACCTTCCTTGAAGTAACTTCAAGCTCCCCCTTGAAGTAGCCTTCCTCTTGAAGTAGCTTCCCATTGAGACAACCTTCTTGAAGTAGTCCAAAGTCCTACTTCTCCATCGAGAAGATCAAACCCTCTCCAATCCGCAACCTCCAACCCTAGGAGTATCAAGGAGAGTACAAGCAATAAGAAAGAACAAGAAGGGAAAATGGAAATTACAATTACCGTTGTAGCACAAGGCTTGATTTCCTATATCAAGCATTTTGATCTCCTAACCAATGTGTATGGAAGTGGGAGTGCAGTGGGTAGGAGATGCTAGCCTATAGGACACGAATTTATAGCAATGGAAATGAATAGAAAATGCTAGAGTTGCTCAATTGCTCACAAGAATGGATTGTCAATTGCAAGTATGTATAATCAAGTATTGCACAAGTGTGTGTTGGGTGTCCTAAGGCATGTCCTATTTATAGGAATGGCCTATGAGTCCTTAAGGACGTTCTAGACACTTTCTAAGTCTTAGTTCTTAACTAGCTATTAGTTGTCCACTAATTGCTTTAGCAACCGCTAGTTAATTAATTCTGAAAAGTCTAGACAGAGACAATCTCAGTCGAGAAATTGTCGACCGAGAGTCATGTCAGTCAAAGTCTTTGTTGATCGAGGAACAGTCTGGAGCAAGTGTATATAACGTTCGATTCCAACTCCCAACTACCTTGTCTATTGCGTCTAATGACTATTTGGCTCAATTCTCGGTCGAGGAGATTGTCGACCGAGAGTGTCTCAGTCGAGAAGTTTGTCGACTGAGAATGACTCTGTTTCAATATTTTGAATGACGTACTAAGTGTGTGTATCAGTGTGCAGTTGTGATACTTTTGTAGGGGATGACCTATCTATGTGTTGTGTGTGGCTAGGGAAGATCTAAATGCTTGATTTACATGATATCTAAGTACTTGTACATTATATACTTGTACAAGTTTTTACATTTGATTACAATCATGAAATTAGCACATTGTGAGCATTTAGATCTTCCAAAGTTGTATCATCCACCTAGTGCATGCAAGCACTCAAGTAGCACGTTAGATCCACAAGAATGAAATGTTTGTCATTATCAAAACAAAGGGATTTAAATGATGTCCATTTAGCCAACAATCTCCCCCTTTTTGAAGATGACAAACATTTCCAAAATATAAATCAAATAATCTTAAAATGAGTTGAGTTTCATACTTGATATTTACCTTGTGTATTCCTTCTCTTGTTTATGGAATGTGTGCTTATTATTCCCAAAGAAGTGTGGAACATCAATTCCAACTCTTAGGGAATATAGCAACTTTTAATGTAAATCTAAGAGATTATGAAACTCATTGATTGAGTATTCAAGATTTACATTATTTCTCCCCCTTTGTCATTTCAAAAAGATAGCCGTTAAAATCATGTATTAAAACTCCCCCTTAATTTGTTCTCCCCTTAAAGAGATAACCATCAAATCACTTGAAAGGATGTCCATTTGAAGCCAAAATGTAAGGATTAGAAAAAGCAACTGATTTAAGAAGCAAAAATGTCAAAGAAAACATCTTCTAAGGGAGTAATGAGTAGTTGCTTCCTTATTTTATTGAATTGATCTAATGAAAGTGGTTTTGTGAAAATATCAGCCAATTGCTCTTCCTTATCAACATGATGAAGGGATACATGATTTTTAGAGATATGATCCCTTAGAAATTGATGACGGATTTCAATATGTTTGACACGGCTGTGTAAAATAGGATTATGTGCCAAGTTTATAGCGCGTGTATTGTCATAAAAGATAGGCATGGATGAAAATGTAAAACCATAATCATTTAAAACGTGTTGCATATAAAGTACTTGAGCACAACAAGACCCAACTGCCATATATTCAGCTTCAGTTGTAGAGAGGGCAACTGTGTTTTGTTTCTTGCTAAACCAAGATACTAAGGCTCTTCCTAACAAGAAACAACTTCCACTTATGCTCTTTCGATCAATTCGACAACTAGCGTAATCGGCATCGGTATAAGCTTTAAATTCTAAACATTGTACTTTAGGATACCATAGGCCATATCTTGTAGTCCCGACTAAATATCTTAAAATCCGTTTGACGGCTTGAAAATGAGTTTGCATAGGTTGTGATTGAAATTGGGCACAAAAACCAATAGAAAACATGATGTCCGATCCAGAAGCGGTTAAGTAAAGCAAGCTACCAATCATGGCCCTATATAAGGAATCATCAATGGGTTCCCCATTTTCATCCTTATCAATTTTAGTAGAGGTAGCCATTGGAGTGGTAGCATGTTTGCAATGTTCCATTCCAAAATGTTATAAAAGTTCATTTGTATATTTCTCCTGGCTTATAAAAATCCCGACAGGCGTTTGCTTTATTTGAAAACCAAGAAAGAAAGTCAATTCTCCCATGAGACTCATTTCAAATTCCTTTTGCATAATATCACTAAATTGTTTACATAAAGATTCATTTGATGCAGCAAAGATAATATCCTCAGCATAAATTTGAACAACTAGAAAGTCAGATTCATATGTTTTGAAAAATAAAGTAGAATCTGAATTTCCAATGGAAAAACTGTTATCAAAGAGGTAGTTTTTGAGTCTTTCATACCAATTTCTAGGTGCTTGTTTTAAACCATAAACTGCTTTCTTAAGTTTGTATACATAGTCACCTTCTTAGGTTCAATTATAGATACAAATTCCATATTTGCAACATCTCTAAAAGATGAACGAGTTTTTATTTTATCATTAGGATTTGCAATGATGAGTTCTTGAGGGTGATCCTTAATGAGTCTAGGAACGGGTTGTTGTGTCTCAACTTGTTGATCATTTGTAGCATTTTGGTCATCTTTAGTTTATATGGTTAGATTTTCTACTTGATGAGTAATATCAATTACATCATAATTTTTAGTTCTTAGTTCTTCATGAAAAGTAATGTGAATGGATTCTTCAACTTTTCTAGAGATAGTGTTGTAAACTCTAAATGCTTTACTAGAAGTTGAATATCCCAAGAAAAATGCTTTTTGTGATTTAGAGTGAAACTTTTCTCTATCATCTTTTGTGTTCAGGATATAGCAAGTTGAGCCAAAAGTATGAAAATAGTCAACCCTTGGTTTATTAGTATACATGATTTCATATGGTGTTTTCTTCAAATAAGAGTGTACGGTTACTCTGTTTAGCACATAACAAGTTGTGTTTACTGCTTCAGCCCAAAATGTTTTAGGTGTATTATGTTCAAGCATCGTAGTCCTAGACATTTCTTGTAATGATCATTTTTTCCTTTCAACTATGCCATTTTTTTGTGGAATGTGTGGAGCAGAAAAATTGTGAGTGTAGCCTTGAGCTGTGCAGAATTCTTCAAATAGATGATTCTCAAATTCTCCACCATGATCACTCCTAATTGTGCATATTTTGTTTTGTAATTGATTTTCAATCTTTGAACAAAATTGTATGAAAACTTGAATAGTATCATCTTTATTTACAAGAAAATGTACCCATGCATATCTACTATAGTCATCAACAATAACAAAGCAATATCTTTTCCCACCAATAGATTGTGTCCTCATAGGTCCAAAAAATCCATATGAATAAGTTCTAGTGATCTATTGGTGCTAAGCATGTTTTATGGCTAAAAAGAAGTTTTAGTTTGTTTACCCAAAGTACATGGTTTACAATTTTCAGATTGATCAAAAGATAACTTAGGCAGACCACGAACAAGATCATATTTAACTAGCTTTTTGATAACATATGAACTAGCATGACCTAATTTTCTATGCCATAGTTGTAAAGAGTTTTCTTTTGCAAGTAAGCATTTTCCAACTACAGATTGCATAGAGTTAAGTCTAAGGATATATAGATTTCCAACTCTTTTTCCTTCATAAACAACATTAGTAGTATTTTCTATCAGTAACTTGCAGCAATTTTTGTTGAATAAAACATCATATCCTCTATCACATAATTGACTGACACTTATTAAATTATGGTGCAAACTATCAACAAGTAAAACATTCTTTATTTCAAGGTTTGTACCAATATTACCTATTCCAACAATTTTTCCTTTACCATTGTCTCCAAAAGTAATTGTTCTGCTTTTCTTTTCCTCAAAAGTTTGAAATGCATCCTTGTTCCCGGTCATGTGTTTGGAACATCCACTGTCAACTACCCAATCCTCTTGAGAATCATCACTATCATCTTCTTTGGCCATGAGGCACTCCACATTCTCTTCTCCATTTTCACTATCACTTGACTCATCCCATGCAGATTTGTATGCTTTTTCTCCCTTCTTCTTGGATGAGCTTTTCTTTCCTTTCTTTGCTTTAGGACATTCATTTTTGAGATGTCCCTTCTTTCCAAATTCAAAACACCTAGGAGGGGAAGAAGAAGAACCAACAACTTTGTTAGATCTAAATCTTCTATATTTCTTACCATTGACAAGTAGAACTTCTTCTCCTTCATCTCCATCACTTGTTTCATCGCTTTCTTGAGTGATTATCTTTGAATCTTTTAGGGCCATATCTTTCTTTCTTCCGTGTTGAAGTTCACACTCTCATCATTCTTCTTCCTCCAAGGTTGCCTCATGTGCTTCTAAGTTGCCAATGAGTTGCTCCATCTATAGTCGGGTGAGATCATTTGCTTCTTCAATAGAAATCACCTTGGGCTTGTACTTGGGAGGAAGAGACCTAAGAATTTTTTATACTTGATCTTCTTCATTGATCACTTTACCTAAAGCATTTAAACCATTCACAATAGAAGAGAATTTTGCATACATTTCACTAATAGACTCATTTTGATCCAAGAATAAAACTATCACTATATTTTTTCCTTTTCCGACTTCTTCTTCCAAGTGTAGGATAGCCCCAAGGGGTCATAGGTTTTTTTCTACCAATCGGGGCTCTCCATACAAAACTGTTCAAATTTTTGCTTAAGCATTCTGATTTTAGAATTCTTAACTTGAACAGTTCCTTCATAGGTTATAGAGAGTCTATGCCATATTTCATATTCTATTTCACAATTTGATATTCTATTGAATTCACCAATGGAAATTGAACAATAGAGTATACTTACAACTTTTGCATTCAATTGGGCTGATCTTACCGTATTAGCATCCCAATTTGCATACTCTGTTTGAGGAAAGTCATATGGATTTGACACCATCCTCTAGAGATCCCAGTTAATTCCCTGGAAGTAGAACTGCATCCTCCTCTTCCAGTAGGTGTAGTTAGTTCCATCAAATGATGGAGGACTAGCCACGAGTGTCCTTTCCAAGTTGAGGTTTTTGAGTACTCCGTCACCCATCCTTCAAGACTTTGTTAGAGTTCCTTAAATCCTTGCTCTGATACCAAATGAAAAAACACTAGAGGGGGGGCCTGAAAAGGGTTTTATAATTTTTTTAAAAATAATTCAACTCAAACAACCACAATTGAAACTTGAAGAAGGAGGCAAGGTGTTCAGAGTGGTTCCACGCTTAGCAAAAACTAAGGGAGTCAGTCCACTACCCAATTTTTTCTAATTGGGATTTTGAAATTATTTAAATTTTATTACCTCTCAAGGATGTTACATAAAATTACAAATACTTTCACCACCCTTTGGATAGCCTTCACCTAGAAGTAGTCCCACCAACCTTGAAGCAGCATTCCTTGAAGTAACTTCAAGCTCCCCCTTGAAGTAGCCTTCCTCTTGAAGTAGTTTCCCATTGAGACAACCATCTTGAAGTAGTCCAAAGTCCTCCTTCTCCACCGAGAAGATCAAGCCCTCTCCAATCCGCAACCTCCAACCCTAGGAGTAGTAAGGAGAGTACAAGCAATAAGAAAGAACAAGAAGGGAAAATGGAAATTACAATTACCGTTGTAGCACAAGGCTTGATTTCCTATATCAAGCATTTTGATCTCCTAACTAATGTGTATGGAAGTGGGAGTGCAGTGGGTAGGAGATGCTAGCCTATAGGACACGAATTTATAGCAATGCAAATAAATAGCAAATGTTGGAGTTGCTCAATTGCTCACAAGAATGGATTGCCAATTACAGGTATGTATGCTCAAGTATTGCACAAGTGTGTGTTGGGTGTCGTAAGGCATGTTCTAATTATAGGAATGGCCTATGAGTGCTTACGGACGTTCTAGACACTTTCTAGGGGGTTCTTAATACTTAACTAGCTATTATTTGTCCACTAATTGCTTTAGCAATGACTTGTTAATTAATTCTGAAAAGTGCAGACAGAGACAATCTCGGTCGAGAAATTGTCGACCGAGAGTCCTGTCGGTCGAAGTCTTTGTCGACTGAGGGATAGACTGGAGCAAGTGTAAATAACGTTTGATTCCCACTCCCAACTATCTTTTCTTCTATTTCTAACGGCTATTTGGGTCAATTCTTAGTCGAGGAGATTGTCGACTGAGAGTGTCTCGGTCGAGAAGTTTGTCGACTGAGAATGACTCTGTTTCAATGTTTTGAACTATATACTAAGTGTGTGTATTAGTGTGTAGTTGTGATACTTTTGTAGGGGATGGCCTATCTAAGTGTTGTGTGTGTCTAGGGAAGATCTAAACGCTTGAATTACATGATATCTAAGTACCTATACATTATATACTTGTACATGTTTTTACATTTGATTACAATCATGAAATTAGCACATTGTGAGCATTTAGATCTTCCAAAGTTGTGTCATCCACCTAGTTCCTGCAAGCACTCAAGTAGCACATTAGATCCACAAGAATGAAATGTTTGTCATTACCAAAACAAAGGGATTTAAATGATCTCCATTTAGCCAATAGAAGTATCTACCCTATGCTTGATATGGTAGTAGGTATATTCGTATGCACGATATGGTGCACCCTTGTGCACGATATAAGAACTCAATATGATGCATACACGATAGGAGGTTGACTTGAACTGATAAGAACTAGGTGATAGCTAAGTGGAGAAGGTTACACGATATGGTGTTAGGGGATACACCCTATACAATATGATGATGTTGTTACACCACATGCTCGATATGGATATAATGTTAAGGTTGTGTCTCAAACACATTATGATAACATATATACACCATGATGTCTGATCTGGTAAGTATGCTTAAATTCCATTTGACTAAGTGATAAATGTTGTGTGTTATGTTAAATACTATATAAAGAAGTAATAAGTCTAGTGCAATTTGATAATTGTGAGTTAGTGTACCTTCAAGAGGAGGATTAAGTCAAACTTAGTAAAGTAAGGTGTGGGCAAAACCTTTAAGAGAGGTAAGGATGTATTCCCATGTATGGTCAAGGTGACACACCATATGATTGGTAAGATTAATACCTTAATGAGTAAAGTGATGATAGATATGATGATGCCTAGTTTGATATACACTTAACCCAATACATGTATTCAACTTGAGATAAATGATTCAACCGGATAACACCTTGTAAAGGTGAGGATAAGACACTTTTAAATGTGATGAGTGTAATATCAAGCTATGTGGGGCTAATACCTTGTTAATTAAGATACCTAAAGTTATTGATAATGTTCAACTCTATATCAAAAATGCTTTAAGCTGAGATGAGTTCATATTACTTGATGATAGATGAATAATCAATTATGTGACTTATGACTAATACACTACAAGGTTAATTTGATGAGTAAGTACATAAAGTATTAGGATGGGAAATTCCCTAAATACAAGATAAACTGATGAACTTAAGTAAGTCAAGAGTAATGAGGAAAGTAATATACCAAGGCACGATAAATATCACATATAATACTTCAAGGTTGATATACATGATGCACTTCAAATCCAATATACTTGGATGAGTAACACATGGAATATGTCATGAAAATTGCTACATTAAGATATAATGGGATGAATGCACTTGAATAAGTGAAGGCTAACATACCTTAAGAAAAGGGTTAAGCCTAGATGATAAAGTAGGATGTAATCAATATCCTATTAAAGATGAGGGAGAAACTCATACCTTGTGTTGATAATCATTTAATGATAAGTGATGTAGAATAAATAAGTAGGATTGAATACTCATGATATCAATGTATGCTCCTAAATGTATGGAGCAATGAATTAGGGTTTAGATTGATAATGTGAACTTGAAACCCTATTCAAATATAAAGGGAAACTCTAACCCTAATAATGGGAAGATTGTATTTCCCTTAGTTGTATAAGCCTTGAGAGACATGTTAAATACTTGTACAACTAGTATAATGTTTATGTGGTCTCATGACCTAAAAAGATAATTGTTAGTAATAAGATTTGTGAGCCATGTGAGTAGTTTTCACCTAGTAAGAGGTGACCAGTTATTTGATGGGCTTTGTGAGCTATGTGAATTATTTGTACAACAAGTATAATGGCTGTATAATCTGATGTTTTGAAAAATAATTGTTTCTTAGTGAAAGGTGACTAGATATTAAATGAGCTTTGTGAACTATGTGAATTAACACCTTGGTCTGATGACCTAGAGGTATCAGTTACCTGTTACAGAGGTAACAAGGCTTAGTGATGAACTAAGGGTTAAATACCCAGATATGATCATGATAAGAGATGGAGATCCTAAGTGTTCTATGTGTTCTAAAGTGTTCTATATGTTCCAAAGAATCATGAAAATACTTGATCAACATATTATGCCTTTCTTTGTAGCATATGATATAATTCTTGCTTGTAACTTGATTGATGCTAAAAGATATTGTAATGCACTTAATTAAGCAAGTTAAATATTATCATGTAGTTTCCCAGACCATAGATCCATTCATTGTCAGCATTTACTAAATGGTGAAATGACTTTTACTCAGTATGCATATTTTGAATATGTGATCATTAAATGAGGATGCTCAGTGGACTCCCTAAACTAAATGAGGGTGCTCAGTGGACTCCCCAAATACACCAGGTTGCTCATTGGACTTCCTGATGAAACTAAAACCAGGATCACTCAGTGGTTTTCCTGATAAAATAATCCAAGAAAGCTAAGTGGTATTCTCCCAAAGAGAGTACATGCCACGACAGTAACTCTATAGCAAAGATGTCGTTGTACTCTGACATAGCTAATTGCAACTGACACAAGATGCCATGCTAAATCTAAGTGGTCTTGTACTGACCGAGACATGTGAGGTCTTGACAGCCGATTCTGTTATTGACCTTGTATGGTACCGATTTCGACTTACTAGTGGTCGGTTGGAGCATGAACGGTATACTTCATCTCCTCTGGGCATAAGTGTGATTGTAATATGTAATCAACCATGTAGCGTATTTTCTTAAGGATCAAACAGTTGATGTACACTCCTTTTATACATCTTAGTTGGATAGATGTTATTCATGTTTGTTTATATACTCTTGTATAATGAATAGATGAATTATTTCTCTACAATAGATAGATGCATTTTTTTAAGAGAAGTGATACTCTGTTCTTCTTATAATAGTGAGTAATCTTTCTCATTAAATGTAAAATAATCCTCTACTCAGTTTTATATTGTTTATCAGGGATAATAATATTGTTGGTAGAGAGTTATATCTCTCGCTGGAACAATTGTCTCACCCCATGGGATCCACAATTTTTAGGTAGACGTGCATGAGGAGGTAGAGACCATTCTATAGAGGAAAGACAATAACAACAAGTACAACAGTAATAGCTCCGATTGAGTATATTGTGCATTATGTCTTGTAGATAGAAGTCCTATGTTTCATCTCTGTACTCTCAGGTGCTTGGATTTAGTATGTGATGGTTTTATAAACAATATCATATTTTGACTTATATGCCTTGAGATTTCATGTTGCTTATGTATAGGTTTTAGCAAATCACTGTTATATGTGATCCTCGAGTTGAGATAGTACAAAGTATGTACAATGTGAAAAATGATGTATATAAAGTTTGATTCTTTAAGAGTTTTTCTGTAAATGGATCTCTTTGCAAAATGGTTTTAAATTTTAGTGATTTTTGTTAATCCACTTTTTATGATTATTCCATAAAAATTAGTAACAATTTGGTTGTCGGTTTGGTAGTGGTCGTTACACTATCTCTATTTATATAACTAACATTTGGGAAATTCATCAATAATCAAACTTATTTTCAGAATAATCAACAACACCAATAATGCTATAGAAATAAATTACATAAGTAATTTGGGGCAGGAGGAAGATATTGGTGGGATATGAAGAATATTATTTCTAATGGTAGTTACATTTTGACATACCTATTTGTGTCTTCACCTAACAAAGTGGTGAGTATCCAAACTCTTTCAACAAGATTCACACTTAAAAGATAAAAGGAAAACTTCCACTACCCCTTACTGAGATCCTACAAAGCCAAAAAAACAATCCCATTTCAATATTTCTCTTCATATGTAGTTCAAAGAAAGAAACTTAAATATATCTTTAAATGCCATTGATTACCTAAAAAATGTCTCCCTATCTATGATATGACTTGAGATGTGAAACCAAATAATTATATCAATTAGGAGACCTACAAAATGTCACTCAAGCAAAGACTTATGCGAGTATCACATTCAGTATCCCATGAGTAGTCCAAAATAGGCTAGCACACATAAATATCCATGTTCAAAAAGAGCCAATGGACTGAACATACCATTAAGAATAATATAATCTAGCATCCTTATTATCTGTAAGGTACACAATATCTTCAAATGATACACTGTCAAAATGAGTAGAGATAATATATAAATCTAATATAATTACACTTACATTTCTATAAATAGCTTAAGGTCCAAAATATGCTAGCATGCATAAACATTGGTGTTCCAAAAAGAGCCACTGATTTGAATATACCAATAAGAAAGACAAAATTTGGCAGCCTTATTATCTACAAACAACAAAAGGTCTTCAAGTAATATACTACCAAAATGAGTAGTAAACAAATTAAGATTTGATAGAATAAAACTTACATGCTCTAAAGATGGTTGGCTAGTGGCCATAAGGGCCAGAAGAGATTTGTGGAGAGTAGTTGTGCTATGATATTATTAGAATAAAGTAGGTAGTAAGCCAAATATGGTCATAAACTCAATTGATATTCAATTTTAAAAATGCACACATGAATATCATTGTGACTACTTGATGTGTGCAACTCACCACAGTTGGGTGTCCCTTCCCCATTTTCCTATAAAATATGAATCACATTTTGAAGAAAACACTTGATAGAAATAAATATGTTTATTTGATTATCACCTGTCCATATTGTTCTCTTAGACAAGCAAATTCTGCTTCTAACTCCTTAATTCGAGATTGTTTCTTAACATGATATTTCATCTGGACACATTGTAAATGAGAAGTCTTCCATCTTTGTCTGGAGGCCCCAAGACCATATCCTCTATCATAACCACCATGATGCTCTCCAATTACATCATCAAGAATGTGAATAAATGCTCGGTGGTTTGTTGGCCTACTAAGATGTCATTGTTCACATTTTGTGGAAATTTCTTCCTAGAAATTTTAGATTTACACATTTAATGTCATGTATTAATAATTTCAAATAATAACAAATTATGCCTAAGTAGTAGACTTACACATTTTTTCCTTTGTGTATTCATCAAAATAATTACCATTTGCATCTTGATGGTATTTAAGGTATGCCTGGTATTCAGCTTCTATCATTCCCTTTTCAATCTATCATGATATAAAAGATATTAATTTTCTACTAAATCAAGATTGTACCAACAAAATGAGTTAAATATAAAAATCTAAATGTCATTTTTACCCATTCTTGATAACAATGAGAATATGATTTTTCTCTAGTTCTCTGTGTGGGATAAGGACCTCCACGATTAATCTTATTTCGAGTGCAGTCCTCCTGTGATGAGTAAGAAGAAATGTATTTTATATTAATTGTATAAATATATAAAGAATGCATCAAAATTGATTACTTTCATTGAATCACATGTTTAGCAGAAGAACTCTAGTATTCCAACAATTTTTTCCATTCCCATACAGTGACTCATGAATCAGGTGTTTCTTGGCATTCTTGATATGGATGTGACCTTTTATTTTTTAATATGCTTCTCCAAGATTTAACCTTATTTTGTACATTGGTATAACACCAATATACAACATCTTATATATTTGCGATTGTCTCTCCATTTGTCATGCGAAAATCAAACAACACCTAGAATGGTGTACATGATAGAAACATTTCAATAAATCCAACGTAGTTATAGTATATTTGTTGACACACCATAACATCATCAATGGTGGATTCAAAATCCTTAATATGATCAGCTCCCCATTCTTTGTGAAATGGAAAATACATACCCTTCTTCGCACAAATTCTAAGATAATTAGTCAACTTCCTAGCTACCTTCACTAGTTGGATCTCCTCGGTCTTTAAACAAACACATGTGGACTTTTCCTCATGGTGGCAATAAAGAACTTAACTATGCTGCTCCTCTATATCTTTTTCTTGGAACAGAGGGTACATTTTGAGCTATAACACATCAACATTTAGTATCATATATATTCTTAAATCAATTTGAAACCATGATTAACAAGGCTTCATACCTATAGATCACATTGTCATTCTTGCATTATGACCCATAGCACTTACTTGGGAAATGGGACTTGAAGTTCCTATTGGGATGGGGTCAGAATGAATGGACCATTATTTAGCAAATAAGTGCATATATATTTTTTGAAAATATTTTAGTTACCATATTGAGAACCTTCATTTGAGGGTCTTGTAGATTCCCTAGAAGTGTTAAATCCATGATGGTTACCTATAGGTTCCATAAAGTTTCCTATCAAGATGAAAACCATTTTTAAAACAAAGTGGTCTGAATTTGGCCAAGATATGCAAAAGAAACCATGAAAATGCATTGCAAACCATGATCATCTTTAATTGGTATCCTTGTAGGACTACCTAGAGTGCCAACTACAAAAATATCTCTTCTAGTATGGAAGTCGAGAACTTCCAAATTGAATTACAACAAGATATATGTATAAGTGGGATGAAATCATACATTTAATAGCAAGATAGCTCATGAAACATGTAAGATATATCAAGAATATAAAACATTATCCATAAAATTAAGATATAAGTTACAAACCACTTTGAGAACCCTCATTTGAGGGGCTTGTAGATTTACTTGAAGTGTTAAACCCATGATCGTTCCCTCTAGGTTCCACAATTTTTCCTTCAAGATGAAAATCATTTTTAAAAAGAACGAGATGGGTCTAAAACTGACTAAAAATATGCAAGGAAACCATGAAAATTGAAAGAAAACCATACCCATATTCAATTTTTATCCTTATAAATTGTCTCAAGTGTCAAGACTAGAAATTTATCTTTAGAATTCCAAATCAGTTATATGTTGAAAAGGGACCAACATATACATATGACACCAAAATAATTCATAAAAATCTAAAGCATATCAAAAAGAGTAGGAATAGTCCAACAAGATAAGGTATAAGTTACTGACCACCTTGATGACCCTCATTTGGGGGGCTCGTAGACTTCCTCGAGGTGTTAAATCTAAAATGGTTCCCTCTAAGTTCTGCAAGGTTTTCTTCAAGATGAAATCTATTTTCAAAAAAGGAAAATGGTCTAAATTAAGAGAAGATATGCAAAAGAAACCATGAAAATTCATTGCAAACCATGCTCGTCTTCAATTGGTATCCTTGTAAGACTACCTAGAGTGCCTACAAAAGAAATATCTCTTCTAGGATGCATGTCGAGACCTTCCAAATTGAACTTAGACAAGATATATGTATAAGTGAGACCAAATCATACATGTGATACCAAGATAGCTCATATAACTTGTAAGATATATCAAGAAGACAAAACACTATCCATAAAACTAAGATATAAGTTACAAACCACTTTGAGAACCCTCATTTGAGGGTCTTGTAGATTTCCTTGAAGTGTTAAACCCATGATGGTTCCCTCTAGGTTCCATAATGTTTCCTTCAAGATGAAAACCATTTTTAAAAAGAATTAGATGGGTCTGAAATTGACTAAAAGTATGCATAGAAACCATGAAAATTGATAGAAAACCATTCCCATATTCAATTTGTATCCTTATAAATTGTCTCAAGTGTTAAGACTAGAAATTTATCTTCTAGGATTCCAAATCAGTTATATGTTGAAAAGGAACCATCACATACATATGACACCAATATAACTAATAAAAATATGAAGCATATTAGAAACAATAGAGATAGCCCAACAAGATAAGTTATAAGTTACCGACCACCTTGAGGACCCACATTTGAGGGGCTCGTAGACTTCCTTGATGTGCTAAAGTTAGAATGGTTCCCTCTAGGTTCCGCAAGGTTTTCTTCAATATGAAAGTTGTTTTCAAAAAATGAAAACGGTCTAGATTTAGCTAAGATATGCAAAAGAAACCATGAAAATGCATTACAAACCACGCTCATATTCAATTGGTATCCTTGTAATACTACCTAGAGTGCCAACAATAGAAATATATCTTCTAAGATGTACATTGAGACCTTACAAATTGAATTGGGACAAGATATATGTATAAGTGAGACCAAATCATACATTTGATACCAAGATAGCTCATACAACATGTAAGATATATCAAGAAGACAAAACATTATACATAAAACTAAGATATAAGTTACAAGCCACTTTGAGAACCCTCGTTTAGGGGTCTTGTAGATTTCCTTGAAGTGATGAACCCATGATGGTCCCCTCTAGGTTCCACAACATTTCCTTTAAGATGAAAACCATTTTTAAAAGAATGAGATGGGTCTAAAATTGACTAAAAATATGCAAGGAAACCATGAAAATTGATAGAAAACCATCCCCATATTCGATTTGTATCCTTATAAATTGTATCAAGTGTCAAGACTAGAAATTTAACTTCTAGAATTCCAAATTAGTTATATGTTGAAAATGGACCAACACTTACATATGGCACCAATATAACTCATAAAAATAAGAAGCATATTAGAAACAGTAGGAATAGTCCAAAAAGATAAGTTATAAGTTACCGACTACCTTGAGGGGGCTCATAGACTTCCTTGATGTGTTAAGGAAAGAATGGTTCCCTCTAGGTTCTGCAAGATTTTCTTCAAGATGAAAGCCATTTTTAGAAAATGAAAATGGTCTGAATTTAGCTAAGATATGCAAAAGAAACCACAAAAATGCATTGTAAACCATGCTCGTCTTCAATTTGTATCCTTCTAAGACTACCTAGAGTGCCAACAATAGAAATATCTCTTCTAGGATGCACGTTGAGACCTTCCAAATTGAATTAGAAAAAGATATATGCATAAGTGAGACCAAATCATACATTTGATACCAAGATAGCTCATAAAACATGAAAGATATATCAAGAAGACAAAACACTATCCATAAAATTAAGATATAAGTTAAAAACCACTTTGAGAAACCTCATTTGGGGGGCTTTTAGATTTCCTTGAAGTACTAAACCCATGATGGTTCCCTCTAGGTTCCACAACATTTCCTTCAAGATGAAAAGCATTTTTAAAAAGAATGAGATGGGTCTGAAATTGACTAAAAATATGCAAATAAACCATGAAAATTGATAGAAAACCATCCCCATATTCGATTTATATCCTTATTAATTGTCTCTAGTGTCAAGACTAGATATTTATCTTTGATAATACCAAATCATTTATATGTTGAAAAGGGACTAGCACATACATATGACACCAATATAACTCATAAAAATCTAAAGCATATTAGAAATTGTAGCTTTACTATCCACCTTGAGGAGCATCATTTGGGGGGCTCATAGACTTCCTTGTTGTGTTAAAGCTAGAATAGTTCCCTCTAGGCTCTGCAAGGTTTCCTTCAAGATGAAAACCATTTTTCAAAAAAAGAAATTGGTCTGAATTTGGCTAAGATATGCAAAAGAAACCTTGAAAATGCATTACAAACCATGCTCGTCTTCAATTGGTATCCTTGTAAGATAGCCTAGAGCGCCAATAGTAGAAATATCTCTTCTAGGATGCACATGAAGACCATTCAAATTGAATTAGGACAAGATACATACATACACACACACACACACACACATATATATATATATATATATATATAAGTGGGACCAAATCATACATTTGATGTCAAGATAGCTCATAAAACATGTAAGATTTATAAAGAAAATCTACCATCTTGAAATTCCTCATTTGGGGGCATCATAGAATTAAGTAAAGAGGTAAAGCTAGATATATATTCCCTCTAGCTTCAACAAAGGTATCTCTAACATGATGAAAAATTAATATGTAATAAGAAGTGAGGATTTGCATGTGCAAGGAAATAATGAAATTTTATAGGTGAAAATGATGTAAATTCCTACCTTCAATTGGAGTTGAAAAGTTGGTCGAATTCAGTGATCCACATGTTGCTTTTTAAATAGGAGAAATTTGTTCTAGCAAATGTTGAGATATTGCACTTTGAGATGGAAGTTGATGTTCTTTGACTAAAAACTTGACAATGTTTGCTATAGGTTCTTCAAAGGTTTCTACTGAAAAGAAAAGATACACAAGATATGTGTATGTAGTGCCAACTACATACACATGTGTGGAACTCAGCCCGCTCCTCAAGGCTTTGTAGTGACACCCTATATTCTAAATATTCAACAACAAGGGGAATAGGACATCCCAAGTGATTATCATTTACTTTGTTACTATAATGTTCTAATGGTTCAGGTGTAAAATCCTCAAAACTTTTAGTGTTACCATCATTTTTAACCTTGGCTTTTAGTTTCTTCTTCAAAGGAGCCTTAATTCATGATATTGGAAAAGAAATACTTAAAAGTTTGAGCTAAGTTATGAAAAGTACAAGTGAATTTAAATATCTTACCTAGAAGATTTCTCAAGGGTTCACCCAAACCAAAAGAAGAATTCCATTGCCCACATGAATTATCTTTTTATTCACTTTCAATATTTTGATCAATTATTTCATCAAGTGGTCTTGTCCTTCTACCAAAGCAAGGCATTAGCCTAAAAATACAAATAGACAATAAGTTTTGAGAAGTAAAATTTCAATTCACATATAAGAAAATACCTTGTATACTCTTTCTTTTTAACTATTTTCTCACTTTATCAATTAGTAATGTATCTACTAATAGATTAGTAGGAACATCAAATCTAGCCCAAGGTTCACTATCATCATTTTCATTAGTTTTCCTGATGAATTTGTCCTTGTGTATATTTCTTAGAATCATATTGTCCTCTTCATTAATATTTGAATAGGTAGAACAACCATATGTATTTCTTGGCCTCGAATGGAAGATAACACACCAATCTGAAAATTCAGGATCGATTGAGTAATATTCTTTTTGGGCTAGTACTGGAAAGATAAATGGTTTGTCTTCTTTGCATTGTATTTATCACAGTTAAATCATATTCATCCTTATGGCACCCATATACTGAATTGTACCATGTGCATTTAAATAGATACATAACACTTTTTTAGAAAATGCAATATTTTCATGATGTCTACCAAAGTTCCATAGAATACCTGACCATCATGCCCAGTAGTCGCTACTCCACTATTTTGTGTCACCCTCAAACTTTCTTTTTCTTAACCTCAAATTTATACCCATTGGTAAAGTATCCTTTATATGAAAATACCCCAAATTTTGGACCACGAGCCAAACATTTGACATCTTCAGACAAACCATAAGATTCATCAAGTGTTGAAATTTGTTAGGAAAATAATAAATAATTTTATAAATAATATATATAAAAATTAACATTTGATATATATGAAGAGACTTACATAGTGTTTAAACCAATGTACAAAGTTGTGATGTTGTTCCTTTTGAATTTTCAAATCATTCCAAGGTTATCCCCAACAAGACAAGCTGTCTTCCCTGAGATACCCCAAGATTCAATCCTAATCTTCATTGATGCTACTTATAAAGACAACAAGGCAGGAATAGGAGTCCATGCCATCACCACTTCCGGTAACAACATGCAAGGGGAAGGCTATTGTATGGCTGCATACTACGCGCTACATATGGAGATTCAATCTATCCTACAAGCGGCAATGATCACCAGTAAGCTCCAGACCAAGAAGGTTGTTATACAGTCAGATTGCGCAACCGCGGTGGAGATCTTCAACTCAAAGTTGTACCTGCTGAAATTCATGCCTTATGTGGAGAGGTTTTGCCAGCTAACCTCCCCTCTTTCACCTTGTAGAGTAGGCATGATCCCCATGACACTCAATAAGGTAGCAGATAGTATTGCTAAGGCTGCTTTGCAAAACCTTACTACTGGTTACCTTTCTAGTCCAAGAAATTTGGAACCTTTCAATATTTTAATTCTGCCTTTTAATTCTATTAAGCCTCCATGGCTAGATACACCTGTTGACGTTGATTTGGAGCTGTTTAAGCCTCATAGAGAGAGTAGGATGAATACATAATCTCTCAGGTGATAAAAAAATCATTCCAACTTGGACTTTTGTCATGTAGAATATTTTTATAGATCCTACATGTAACATTCCTAAGATCAATTCAAGTTAAAGTTAATGTATCCTACATGTAAAATTGATTATATATGAAGAAATATTTAGATGTTGAAATCACCTTAAATAAGGTTGAATTTCATCTGTATTGAACAAGATAGAGCGATGTGCTTGGAATAGTTCCTCTTCAGAAGTAAAATACTCCATGATTGTACCGATTGGTCCCTCTTTGTATGATTTTAAACTCTCTATCTTCTTATTATTACTACTCTTGTACTGAGAACAAAAGGTAATGGCCTACTCCATGAGGTAAGCCTCTGCAATAGATCCCTCTGGCCTATTTTTGTTTTGGATGTTACTTTTGAGTCTAAATAAATATCTTTCAATTGGATACATCCAAGGAAAATACATAGAACCCACAATTTTGGCTTCAATGGGAAATGAACGGTCAAATGCATCATAACATCAAAGAATGCTGGAGGAAAGATCATTTATAACTTTCATAGATTTATACAAATTTGTTTATGCAATTCTTCCATCTTACCAACATTGATGACCTTATTGCACAATTCTCCAAAAAAAGAAAACTCATTTATTACCACTGCAATAGGTTTAGATATTGTAGTTCTTAAAGCCAGAATCAAAAGTTGTTGCATCAAAATATGATAGTCATGGCTTTTAAGAACTCCAATCTTTCTCTCTGAAACATGTACTTTACTAGAAACATTTGAAGCGAACCCATATGGAAGTTTCAAATCTTTGCCAACTTTTAAAAAGGTTTCTTTTTCATCATTTGTCATGTTGTATATTTGTGGAAGAATGGTATTTTTTATTTTTTTCACATTTCTAGGCCACAAAGAATGTCTCATTTGTAGTGCCTCCTAATCAAGCCTTGCTTTAATATCTCTAGTCTTCCCATCTTTTTCCAACAACCAATCCTAAATATTTTACAAACATTCTTCTCAATATGAATGACATCCATGTTATGTCGCAACAACAATGTTTTCCAATATAGGGAGCTAAAAAAATATACTTTTCTTTCTCCACCCACTGTTAACAAAACTAATGGGATCATAATTATTTAAAAGGTTGTACACCTCTTCACTAGATAAGGGTCTTGGTGCGGTATATGTAATGCCTGGGCCCACTGCCCTGGGTTCTAGTAAAGTTTTAGGAATGACGACTGGCCCCACAAACCACCACTAGCCTTAATTGTATGCTTTTTCCTCACTCATGCACAAGTCGGGGTCAACTTCCCGACTGGTCACCAATCCTAGTACTACCCCAAGTTGAGAACACTTAACTATGGAGTTCTTTAGTGATGGGCTCTCAGAAAAGGAGGTGCACCTTGGTGATATGGGTAGTCCAATCATTCCTTTTAAGATCATGTTATTCGAGGCCTGAAATCCTGGGATGTTACAATTTCCCACACTTAGACTCTTGATGTCCTCATCAAGGCTTAACTATATGGCCTCATAATATTTCCCCATTTCAGTGCAAACCCAACATGGCCCATGGACACCCAGCTCCCGATCACGGAATACCAGTACAAGGGTGGCTACGTCAACCATGGACAACCCTTTCCTACATGCCTGGACCACATGGCTCAAGACTGGCATGCCATGCCCATGTGGGGCCCACCTATTGGAGGGGAATTGACTCTAATACCATTTGTAACGCCTGGGACCACTACCCTAGGCTCTAGTAAAGTTTCAGGAATGATGATTGGCCCCACAAACCACCACTATCCTTAACTGCACACTTTTTCCTCACTCACATGCAAGTCGGGGTTTACTTCCCGACTAGTCACCCATCCTAGTACTATTCCAAGATGAACACACTTAACTATAGAGTTCTTTAGTGATGGGATCCCAAAAAAGGAGGTACACCTTGGGCCTACTGCCCTAGGCTCTAGTAAAGTTTCAGGAATGACGACTGACCCCACAAACCACCACTAGCCTTAACTGCATGCTTTTTCCTCACTCACACGCAAGTCGGGGTAACCTTCTCAACTGGTCACCCATCCTAGTACTACTCCAAGCTGAGCACGCTTAACTATGGAGTTCTTTAGTGATGGGTTCCCAAAAAAGGATGTGCACCTTGGTGATATGGGCAGTCCAATCATTCCTTTTGAGATCATGTTATTCGAGGCCTGAAATATTGGGATGTTACAGTATCAAGCTCAGTGCCACCATTAAATTTCTCAACATCTTTACGCCATGGATGATTAGTAGGTAAGAAACGACGATGTCAAACATATACAACCTTTCTACTAGCTGGAAGGTATACAGATCCAGTAAAAGAATGACATGTAGGACATGCTTTATAGCCCTTTGTACTCCATCCAGACCACATGGCATAAGCTAGAAAATCACTAATAGTCCATAACAAAGTTGCACGCATAGTAAAGTTTTCACCAAAAGAGGAATCATACACCTTTACACCATCATTCCATAATGTTTTGTAACTCATCAATCAATGGATGCAAATAAATATCAATTTCTCTTGGCATCTTTGGTCCATCAATCAAAAGAGTCAATATAAAATTACATTGATCCAAAACAAACCATGTAGGAAAATTGTGAAACATCAAAATAACAGGCCAAATCGAATGATTGCTACCCTTTGTCATGTTGAAGGGGTTAAATCCATCAGCTGCTAACTCTAAACAAACATTATGAGGTTTGATACTAAACATAGGGTGCTTATATATCAAAATCTCTCCTTGCTTCAGAATCCCTAGGATGACTCATTTCTCCAGCTTTACTTGGTGTTGTCTTTTTGTGCCATGTTATAAGAGTAGCTGTAATTGTGCACATAAAAAGTCTTTTTAACCTCAGAATCAAAGGGAAATGACAAAGAATATAGCTGGGGAAACTTTCTCCTTCTTTGAATATGAGGATATCCATCTAGACTTTTTACACTTTTGACACTCATGGAGGTTTTCATTTTCCCCATAATACAACAATCAATCACTAGGGCAAGCATGGATCTTCTTACACTTCAAACTTAATAGTGCTCCTACCCTTTTACACTCATACCAACTTTTAGGAAGTGTGTAGTTTGGTCGAAGAATTTTATGAGCGAATTCCAAAACATTAGTTGCACCCTTCTTACTCCATTTATTATCACATTTCACTTTTCAAAAATAATGTATAGCATCAAACTTGGAGATAGGACAGTCTAGATATAGAGGAGTGTTTGGATCATTTATCAACTCTTCAAAACTATCAATATCAATATCACACTTAGGAAATTGTTGATCTTTATTACTTGAATCATGTATTTGCTCAACTTCCTCAAAAGCACCCATCACGTTGTTTATCATATGTATAGTTTCAATGTTGTTCATATTTTGCAATCTAGGTTCACGATCATTTTCTCCGTGATACTTCCATCTTGTATATTGCTCCAGAAATCCATTACTCAAGATGTGATACCAAATAACATCTAATTGTTGATGAATGGCAATTCCACAAATCTTACATTGACACAATTTTTGTGTGTAAGGATTGTCTTTGAATGCAAAATCTAAGAAAAATTTGACACCCTCACGGAAGTTTGTATTGTTTAATTTTTCAGATTTTTAATTACAACAATACATCCAACTCTTATCTTCAATAAACTTGTATGTCATCTTGATAATTCCTTTAAGAAACACAAGAAAAACATATACAATTTATTTACTAAGTAAAATTATGAATATATAAATTGATAAATACTTTAAGAACATGAACACCATCTCAAAAACGTAAAACAATAATAAATGGCTATACAATGCCATGATTATACCATGCTAATTCTTATGGTGTTAAACAAACTTTCTATTGATACCACATACATTTTCATCACTTGTAATTTAACTAGAAGCATATCTTATCCTAGATATATCCTAATTGTTTCACTAATTCCTAATATACATAAATATGATTTGATATACAATCCTTGATCTAATACAACAAACAATATAAAGCTTTACCATCGACATTCACACATAGTTAAAAAAACATAAACATAAACTCAAAATGAAAATGACATTTTTTACCTTTATGTTCTCTAAGTGTGATTTGCCATTCTATCAATGAAGGTAAAATGACACTTTCACTAGTACACAACCTTTTTCTGATCATTAGTGGTTATCTTATATGCTCTTGTCACCCAAAACTTTCTATATTTACTCATCTAGCTCTCTAACTGAATTTTTTGTGTGTGTATGTTTCTTAAGATGTGAATGTGTTATCTTATCAGTTCTGTGCCCAAAGCTTCCCTATAATTAGTCATCTATTTCTCATTCTCACTCACTCACTGAATTTGTTTGAATCTGTTTAGGTACATGTGTTTTTTTAACATAGGAGTCTACACCTAAGGATATAATATGTTTTCCTAATATCTCTCGTTATATGAATCCTTAGTCAAATACTTTTACGCAGTTCATTTATGGGACCAAAGACGATGATTATGAACAAAATGAGGCAAAATATAGTCAAAATTATATGTACAATTTTGATTTTATATTTTATAAATTTAATGCTCTTTATAGTTGTAAAATGGGGGTTGTCAATTCATTTTTGAATAATAACGTTTATGGGAATGACAAATAAATTAAATGATTATCTTAACGTGCCATATCTAATTATAAAGTTTTACAATGAATAGATTTCATGTCAAAAATTAAGTCTATAACAACTTGTGTTTGTAAATTGAGATGCCTCCATCGTATCGAACCTCTAAATACTCACACATGCATGTGCACAAACACACAAACAAAGTGTGGTTCTTTCCGTCAAGTCAAGGGCATGAGGTCCCTTGTTGTAGTTTTATTGCTATATTGGATTTGAAGTTGTAGCTACTTGATTGCATCTCTAATATTTGACATACACATATATTGAACAAGCGTGATTTTCAAATATAATAGATAAGTAGAATATGTGCACTAAAAAAACCAAGAGTATGTCAAGTTAATGCATGTGAAAACAACAACTCAAGAAATATGTGTATATTTTTTTCTAAAGGCGGTAAGTTTGCTAGGCTTGCATCCTGCAATGGAAGATCTACACAACCATAAAATATTGTTCACATCCTGCAATAGAAGATCTAGACAATTATAAAACATTGTATCATGGTGTTCATTTTCTCCCTAACCAACGTCTCCCAAGGCACCGTGCCTCCCATCTGTGAACCTTATTAACAAGTACACCCAATCACAAATTCTAGCTATATAGAAGTGTTATTCACACTCATCACGCTATCTTGTGCCCCCTTATGAAAAAAGAGAAAAAATGTCATGGATGACCAACAATGAAAGCAAACCTTCACAAATTCAAACGAGCTTAGTGGTCGTTTTATTATAACTGTGTTGAGGCGAAAAGAAAATTTTTACTATTGGGGCAAAAAGTGTCTAAAACGAGCCTTAGTTTGGGTTTAAAAAAAGAAGTTTAGCCGGATTCTTAGTTCTGTTAATATAAACCTTGAATTCAACGTGATAATTTGGAAAAACAATAGGCCTGTTATGGATCAAACAACAATTACTTGAAAACAATTTGAGTTTTGACTTTAATGTTTCCTTGTTGAAATGTGAAATTAAGACATGTTAGACATCTTTCTCGGATTTTCAAATTGTCCCAATCCTCCGTCACCCGCTTCACTGCCCCCTATTTTTTACTCCCCACGTGAAGATGAAAATATGGACTACTCCACTCTAATTAATCGCTCAACCCGAAAGGACCAGTGTACGATGGTGAACACAAGCAGGCAAAAAAATCAGATAAGGTTGCGGTCGAGGATTAGAATAAAAGCATCCCTGTAAAGGGGGCATGAAACATGACACAAAACGTAAGTTATCTTTCTTAGAAGTAGGTGATCGATTAGCAAATAATCAAAAACCAAATCTGTTGTCGACCTTCTAAGGAGTGACACAAGCTGATGGATTACATCACAATTCACAACTTCCTCGTCATCTCGTTTTAGCCGTGAGTGCCCTTGGTAGCAAGTAAAATCAGACATGGAAAGCAACCGGCTTTGTCATCTCGTACACCTCATTTTGACACAACGACAATCACGCCTTGCTTTGGCCTTGTTTTGGCACGTCGCACTACAGCTCGTCACCTTTTTTGGCTGTGATCGTCGGCAAAAGAGAAAGGCCCCTATTCTCTCCGCTGGCGATGAAAAGAGGAAAAGGGTATCTGTTCTGCGGGACTGAACATAGGGCCGGCCGTTCAGGACCAAATTGATCATTTTTCAATTTGTTTCCCCTCCAAATTTAGTACGGAAAAATATCAGTTTCAGGTCATCTACGTGTGTAACCGTGAAGTCTGAGTGGCGTATAAACTGCTAGGATTTCCAGTAGTGGAGGTTCAATGCACTGGTTTGAGGGGTTGAAGGGGCGGAGATAAACAAAGAACTTTATCTTTTGTTTACCCTGGCCGGCCGCTGGGTAGTTTTACACGTTGGCTTGTAGCTGGGCTTATTTTAGGGCCATGAATGTATCTGCTTAATTTTTTGCGGCCAGTATTCAGCTTTCATTTAACAGTATAAAAAATTTATTAGCCAACCTTATAATTGGATAACCGATATGAATTAACTGAATATATCGGAGCCAACCATTTGGATAATCACTTATATTGAAATTCAACTTCCGCTCGCCCCTTCCATATCAGAAACACGCTTCGCATTCAATAACAAGAACTTTTTTATTAATCTAGGAAAGGGCACCTCGTAGCAGTCAAAATTACCGTTGTCATCATAGGGTAAAGTGAAAACAAATAAATCATGTTTCTTATTAGTAGGTAAAATCAAACAAAATACAATTTCTTATTATTGGACAAAAATAGAATCAAAATCACCTCCAGGCGGCAGATAGGGTATCAAACATATTTTACATTACATCATCGGATGAAAGAATGTTACATAATCAACAAATAACAACCCATGTGTTGCAATCAATCAACCAAATTTCTTATATTGATCTCCGCGTGGATGGTAATCATCGCATCAGTGTTTTGAGTTGGTGTATGCCACGAGGAAGACGGCAGTGGTGGCCAGCAGCAGTTGTACATTGGCGGATCCACCGTTAGACGTGCTGAATCCAGATGTTGACTTTGAGCCTCCTGCATATTTGGCAACATTGAAAGCAACTAATCAGCCTTGCTTACGCCATGCCGGCGCCTAATCTCAACTAGTTGTAATCACAGTTATGATGCAAGAGTACTGCATTCGTCCACCCATACCTTGCGGAACGCCGGGGTTATCGCTGGGGCTGCTAGGTGTGGCGGGTGAAGGAGTTGCTGGACCTCCAGCTCCGGCAACTGAGAATCCAGAAAGGCAAAAATGAACATTGGTTAATCATAAATAACTTGGGAAGGACAGAAGTTTTAACCGCAAATATGATGTACTACTCTTAGAAAGTACTTTTGCATTGGCTGGCTGGAGGGGTTTTCACGTTGCACGCGCTGGGGAGAGCGAGTGCCTGGGTCTGGTTGATGCTGATCCCAGCGAGTTGTGTCACACCTCCGCCGCCTCCGAGAACAGAGCACAGGCACTGCGGTTCCGACTGGACAACGCTGGCGAGCTGGCTGCAGCACGAGGACGACGGGGCCGTGTCGTTGCCCGAGATGAATCCCAGACACGGTGACATGCCAATGAGCGCGCTGGTGCATCCGGTCGTCGACTGCGCCCAGGCAGGCGTCGGGACGCACAGGAGCAGCGTTGCGGTGGCCGCTATGACAGCTGATGCGAACAGAGCAGTCCGGGCCATGTTTGCTTGGAGCGAATCAGATGAGAATGGGTGCTGATTAAGGACGCAGATTATGTGGAGCTGTAGGAGATGCGGCTAGCTAGTTGCAGTTGAATGCAGCGCGCGCTGTTGGGATAATATGTGAGATTCGGATCGTCTCTCAATATATAAGTTCAGGGGGGAAGTAGGAATACAGTCTCCGGTGTTTTTCCTTTTTTCTTTTCTCGTTTGGTGAACAAACTTTCCTAATCTTGTCCAGTGCTGGGAAGTTAGTTGTGATCTTATAGCTTGATCGAGACATCTGTTTGCTGTTCGTCAAAGAGAGGCTATTTGAATTCTTTAATGAAATAAAATACTGGTGGTGGTTCGAGTCTCTAACAACCTAGTTTGAATTCATGGCGTATCCGCAGCAGATATCAGTTCCTTCTTCGATTTGTCAGTCGGCGTACAGGAAGTAGAAACGGTTGGATATCTAATCATGGACAGTCGAAGAAGTCATCCAGTAACAACAATGGCCATCTCAAAATGGTCCATATATTAAGATATTAGGTTTGCAAACATATCCGTCTATAAAACTAAGTAGTACAAAGTTATAACTCATGAACGACACTAGGTATTCGTTGAAGAATATCAGTACATAAATTGGATAAAAGAAAGATACAAGTGCGGATGAAATGAAAATAGTTATAATAGTCCTTAACAGCAGGTCTCAATAAAATATAGGCAGGTAGATATTCAAATCACTGGGAAAGAAACTAGTAGATGAAGGACCCCACATATGAAACTCAACATCTATACTATTATAGAATAATCAGTTCGTCTTTTTATATGCAAAATTAGTTATTTATTTTTTAAAATGAGTCCAATGTTAATACGAGGATCAAAATTCTTACATTCACATCTCTTCTCATTTTTTCTCCATTTTTATTTTATCTTATTATCTTTGAAGAAAATTTTGTAATTCTCTTTATACATACATATATATATATATATATATATATATATATATATATATATATATATATATATATACTCAGGCTAGAATACACTCGAGTGTACGGATCACACGAATACACTCAAGTGTGTTTCCATATCAAGACTATTTTTTACAAAATGTAAACCATTGATCTTCACCGTCATACTATAACTAGGTTACAAACAAATTTTGAGCTCATTTGGATGAGTGTAAGTCATTCATCCAAAGGAAACAAAATCGACACACAAAACTAATTTGAAATGCATAATTTTTGCGGTCTTCATAACATGAGCTATACATATCCAAATGTGCTCAAATTTTGCATATGAGTTGTTCACGAGATGTTTAAGAAGATCAACGGATTAGATTTTCAAAAAAAATATTGCATCATGAAAAATTACTTGAGTGTATTCCGCTCCGGATACACTCGAGTGTATTCTAGCCTGACTCTCTCTCTCTCTCTCTCTCTCTCTCTCTATATATATATATATATATATATATATATATATATATATATATATATATATTAAAGTTATTATCAGTCTTATATGTTCTCCTTGCCCAATAAAATCTTCTAAACAAACTAATTCACCCTCTCTTCTTTAAACTTCTCTTTCTATCTCTCAATAGACCATGTCTCCCAACTCCTTCCCCAACAACCTTTCAGCAATCTCGCCATTATACCATCTTTCATAATTGACTATCTCTTGCATCATTTCATTTAATTATAACATTTTCTATTGAATTTCGCATTAAGCATCGTCCTCATCTTCTCTAGCCATGACCTTTTTGTAATATTATTTCAATTTGGTGCAAAGTTTTCCCATCATTATTATTATGTCGTGGTTTCTAATTGTTGTCTCTCTTGCCATCATCATGTAACTATTTGTGTTCACCTCTATCCCTTCTTTGTTTATGATTTTATCCTATATATTCTTTATACATATCACCTATTATGGTTTATGATATGGTTGTAAATTGTGTAGGGATGACCATATTCAGAATCATATTTAGTTAGTTTAGTAGGTAAGAGTTAGATTAGTGAAAAATCAGATTCGCACACTCACAAATCTGCTTCTCCAAATGTATGCGAAATGGACATGCATGAACACATTTTTGAATGAGAACAAACTATAGTAGGACACACAACCCCTAAAATCCTAATAATTCATCATAGTTCACTTACATAATTAAGACCAACAAATTCCTCAACAAAATATGAACATCATATCATAATTCTAGATTATGTCTATTTTATCTTTTTAGTTCTGATTGTATTACAACTAATTAGTTAATATGTTAAATATATTGCATATCATGCATGTCATGATTTTTTGTTTTTTCTTATTCTTGTGAAATTATTAGTTATTTTACTAACACTAGTTCTTTGACCGATTAGTGCATAATTCTATTTTCATTTTTTTATGAGACATCTTTTTAGTTAATGAATTGATGGATAGATATCAAATTTATTCCTTTTCTTTTCTTAGTTTTAGTAATCTTAGTAATTGTCTAGTTTTTTGGCTAATTCATGGAAAACTAGATTTGTGAAACTATTTTTTTCTTGAACTTTAGTGATGTTGGACATATGATTTTTTAATTCGTCAATAAACAACTGCATGAGACCGTAAATTTTAGCAACATAGTTGTGGATATCATGATCATTTTTTTTCAATTTTAGCAACATAGTTGTTATTTTACTAGGGCTCATCTTGTGACGAATTAAAACACAATTATATTTTTGTGACTTTTTTTTAAAACTTAAGTAGTGTTATACATATGATATTTGATTAGTTATTAGTTAATAGACAATTAAAATTCACGGTCGTCAAGATCTTTTCCATTAAATTTTTAGTTTGATAAGTTGATTTTTTATAATACTTTTTACTTCATAGAGGGTTCAACCATTTCAACACAACCGCATGAGACCGTCAATTTTTGCTATATACACCCTTTTGGTCTCCCAATGAGTTTCAAATCCATGACTTGTGCTACAGCTGAAGCTGAGCCTAGGGGTTTCAAAAAACCGGTTTCGTGTCGATTCCAGGTCAGACAACAACCGGGTTTATAAAAAATGACTCAACATGGAACTGACCTGAAACCAATTTTTTTACAAAGTGATATGTCCAGAACCGGACCTGGATTCATAAATTCAAACTTGAAACCAAATATGGACCATACGCTTTTGTTAATTATACATGATATATAGTAACTTGTACATAATTATACCTTATATTTTTCAAATTTGTCAACCCAGATTCAATTTGGGTTGAATAAATCACCACCCAAAATCAACATGGTTTCAATTCAGACATCAATATTCAAACCCGGAACCAACCCAGATTGATAAAATCCAAAATCAAACCCAATTTTTTTCAAGTCGGACGAGACTGGGTTTACGGGTTTGGATAAATTTTGACTGCCCTAGCTGAGCCGAATGTTAAGTGTTGGAAAATTAGTGAATGTTTGATAGGACTAGTTAGTTGATAGATTAATAAATAATTATATAGATTTTTTTCATTATCTTTATGATTTTGTAAGGGATATATTAATATCAAGCTGTAATAGATATGATTAAAACACTGAATAATTTAGGCATTTGATATTTTACATAATTAATTGATAATTAGATATCATGGATAGTACGCCCTTTTAAATTGATGAATTTGATAATGTTAGTTATTGGTGTAATTGATACATAAATAGATATTTTTCCATAGTGTTTATTATCTTTTGTAAAATAAATATATATTATTACACACAAACACATATATATGCATATATATGTATGTACGTATATATTCTTACACAAATATGTATATATATATATATATATATATATATAATTATATATATGTACATATATATATATATGTACGTATAATGTGAGTACATGGGTATGGATCTGTAACAACCCCAATTTTGGGTTCTTTTGGTGAGAAATGTAATTTCTCCTATTAAAGATATTCAAATAAATAATTATATAATTTTTTTTGAATAAATGGATTTTGTTTACAATAGCCTTGTTGGTTGTTTTGTGGGCTTTATTGGCTATTGGGCCCAATAACAAGGAAAAGACAAAGAAAACTCCATTAATAAATGAGTAAATAAGAAAATGGAGAAAAGAAAGATGTAGAAACCTCTAGAAGGCAAAAGAATGTTATCCAAAGTTAGATTTCATGCCTCTTGGGTCCTTGGATCCCAAGGAGTCTAAAGTTGCAAAGATAATGCAACAAGAAAAGAAAAGATCAATTAAATATTTCTTTATTAAGAAAGAAATTGAAAACAATGATAAAATGTGGGAAATAAGTGGAAAGAGGTATAATTGAGTTATCTTTGATGGATTTCCTTATCCATAAGGTTTCTAATGTTAAAAAGAATTCCAATAAGGAAAATAAGAGGAGAGATAAAGAGAAATCCTCAAAAAGAGATATTTTAATAAAGAAATAAATAAGATAATGAGAAATAATAAATATAGATGCATCTAGAAGGATAATGAGTATCCACTAAAAAGGATTTCGAAATATTAGAGTTTCTTGGGGTCGAAGGAGCCCCAATGGAGAAAAGAAAGAGAAAATACCAATAATACAAAATAAGAGGATAATGTGATGCATAATGAATGAATTTTGTGGTATTGTTAAAAAAGAGGTATTTTCTACTAAAGGAAAATATAATTTTCATGGCCAATGAATTAAAAGCCAAGAACAAGAAGATAAAAGAAATGATTTTCAAATTCCCTAATAGCCAAGGATCATAGATAATCAAGGATTTATTTAAAAAGAGAAATCTTATACTTGATTAAGGAAAGTAGGTTTCCTTTTGAGAGGGGGCCTTGTTTCTTCATGGGTAAGCACCCTAGGGCGTTGTTATCTATCCCTATATAAGGGACGAACCCAATAGCCTAGCCTTGCCTTGTCTTCCACTCATCTCCAACCATGCACCCACTCAAAAAACCTAACTAAAGAGAAGCAGCATGATCTTTGAGCCACAAGGCAGCACGATGGAGTCGCGAGGTTAGCCTGATGCTCCATGATGCCAGAAAGTAGGTTTACCATCGTGGCCATGCCCTACCCCAGGCACAACACCAGCTGCATGGTTACAACACCGGCCGTAGGTTGTAGACCTGACCAGCTTAAGTGTTACAACCCCAATTTTGGATTCTTTTGATGAGAAATGCAATTTCTCTTAATAAAGATAAATGAACAAATAATGATGTCTTTTGATTGAATGCATGAATTTCATTTAAAATAGCCTTGTTGATTTCTTTGTGGGCTTTATTGGCTATTAGGCCCAATAATAAGGAAAAGACAAATGAAATTCAATTATTAAAAGAATAATTAAGAAATAGAGAAAAGAAAGATGTAGAAACCTCTAGAAGGCAAAGAAATATTATCCAAAGGTGGATTTCATGCCTTTTAGGTTCCTTGGGTTCCAAGGAGTCCAAGTTGCAAAGATAATGCAACAAGAAAGAGAAAGGATTAATTAAAAAATATTTCTTTATTAAGAAGGAAATATGAGATAAACAATGAAATTACAAGAAATATGTGGATATAGGGATAATGGATTTATCTTGGATGATATTTCATGTCCACGTGATTTCTAATGGAAAAAAGAATCAAAATCAAGAAAAATAAAAGATTAAGAAAGAGGAAATACCAATTAAATTGGTTTTATTAATAGATAATTTGCACATGAAGATAATGCCTTTTTTCTTCGGATTTTGGGACTCAAATTTGTATGCGAGTAGATAAAGCCAAAAGGAAATTTCCCTTAAAATTTGGTTGTAAAAGGATGCACAAATTTCGGGATATGGAATTTTGAAGTTATCCTAAAGTGTGAAGGATAATTGATTTTTGATATACATGTCACGTTTTGGGTAATCTGGGACCCAGTTCCCTCCTATTTCACTCGCATTCCTGGCCTTAGGATCAGGATCCAAGGATTCCCGTTCGTCTCCTAGCTTGGGATGGACTGGGACAGACCGTGAACGGGAACAGTCCAGTTACCTATTTCCCCTCTGAGTTCCTCTCTCCCTGAATGATAAGGACTCTTGGAAATCAGCCTACTAGGTTCGGATTGGGAAGCCGAGCTCAATGAGCCTGGGTTTGGCTATCTTTAGGAAGTTGTGGGAGAATCCCCCAACCACCAGGACTTCTGCCAACCACCCTCCACGGCCACCCCTATATATACTGGGTAGAATCTCACTGTGAGATCTCCCTCATAATCTAAAGACCCCAAACGACTTCCCTCGCCCTTTCCCTGCCTTCGAGGTGCTACCCTTCCTTCGAATTTCACCTATTTTTCACTAGAACTAGCGTCGGAGATGATTCTACAGGACCCAATCAAACGACGTATGACTGGAGGAATTGGAGGTGGAGGCGAGTCAGGCGGGACCTGTCAACGATGGGCGACACGTTGTTTCGTGGTTGGAGAAGCAGGAGCTCGAGGTCAACACTGATGTTGACTGCAACATCGACCATATGTTGCACACGTAGTTTGTCACGAGGAAGAATAAGAGAAAGGGGGAAAAGACCTGCTTGCCCCCGACGTTTGTGAAGGAAGGTAAGGGCATTTTTGTCATTGGTTTCTATTTAATCGTGAAGTGAGGCACGTCTCTGTGGACCGTTGGATTTCACATGGTCAATGGGACCACGGATCAGATGGCCAACAATTTTCTAAAACTAACAGATAATCCAAGATCATGCTTTTCCTTGCAAAATTCATAGAAATTGCTAGGAATCTCAAATTAACAAACTTAATACATGAAAGTTGCTTAGAAAAATATGAGGAACACAATAAAATTGGTTTGAGAACCTGAATATGTTCCTATTTGAAAAAGTGTGTTAATCTAATGAAAAGTGCTTATGTATTAGATTAAGAAACCCTAATTGAGCATATTGGTTAAGTTCATGTTGCTTAGTTGATGAAATTGAGTAATTGCAACCTATTGAATAGTTAATGATGAACTTGAACCCGACCTAGATGTTTCTTGCATGATTTAGGGTTTTTACCTCAAGTAAGAATGATTAAGCTCTTAGAACCCCTATTTGAATATAAAGGATGGATCTTTAAGGTTTAATAGGTTAATTTGTGAAGTAATAACCTTTTGAATAGTAAAGTCAAACTTCAATCTAATTCACATGTAAAATTGATTAATTTAGGGTTCCATGTATATAAATGAGCTTTAATGGGCCTTGAAACCGTAATGTTAGTCATTGTGACTCTTAATGACTTTAATTGTTCAAATTCATGAATAAGGTTGAGATATGATGGTTCAAAGCTATTTTGAGTATAAAAGTTCCTAATTGTGGATAAATACCCTTAATATGGTAATTAGGGTTTTCTAATGGATAAAGGTAGAACTAATGATAAATAGAGTTCATATGTGGATTAGATCATAATGAACTGTGAATTGTTAATTTGAAAGGAACCAAAGATGATAATTGGGCCTAATGATCTTATCATGAATTAAAAGGATAAAAATGGTGTTTTAATGTAAAAGAGGCATAATGGACTTAATTGATGTTTAATTGTGCCTTTAATCTGAAGTTAAGGTTATATGTTGTTAAAAGGTAACCTTAACATCTTTCATGAAGAGTAGATGAGATAATTAGGGTTTGAGAGTAATTGTATAAATTTGGGGTTTAAAATAGTGAAAACTAAGTGAAACCCTAATTGCAATTGAAACCCTAAAAGTGGACTAGAAACCCTAGGAAGCAAGCTAGGTTTAATAGATCTTGATGGCATGATTAATGATAGAAAAATTGGATGCATATTTCAGGATCAACTTGTGTGTGCTTGGTTGAATTATTTATGCACCCAAGTCATCTTGACAGGTATGTGGTTAATTACGATTAATCACATTAGTTTCCCAAAGAGTTTGCTGGATGATTCATCGCATTGAATGCAACCTATCAGTTGGATGTTCATTCTTCCAAATTATAAAGTCACTATGATTATCACACTTGTAATATAAATGTGTATTCTCGCACCTACATGCCACCCTGATGGATGACGCAAAAAGGACAAGCCCAGGAGGGGCCAATGGGTACCATGAGAGGTGACTCCAGACACTAAGCTCGGGAATGAGAAGGTGGTCTATGTTTCATGACTAATGGGCACCATGAGAGGTGACCCCAGGCACCAAGCTCACAATTGAGAAGGTAGCCTTAAGTCAATGGAAAAAGAGAAATCCTAGAGAGGGTATTCTAGGGTTAGGGCAAAAGCGGTGGAAAATGACACATTGAAAGCGTAGTTTGACCTATTAAATTAGCTTGATTGTGATAATTAGGTTGTTAGCCATATTTGTGAAATTTAGGTTGTCCCCACATACCAACATATTTTGATATGCTGACCGACGTTTTGTTTGTTGGAATTTTAGGTGCAAGATTGAAAAGGACAAACAGTAAAGTGGCATATGTGGAATTAAATAATAACTAAAGTATAAAGGAGGATTAGTTAGAATAGACTCCAGACATGGATAGTAGTAGACATCCAAGTTTTGAAAAATGTATGGAAAGTTTTATTTCATTACAACCTTTCAGTTTAGTTGGTAGAATTTGATAATTGTTATTGATTATTTGTCGAACCTTTGATCCTGTTAATAGGGATAATGGCTCTGACCTCTTGGTCTCCCTTGATTGGGGGTTATGGGGAGGCGGGGTCGTTACATTTGGTATCAGAGCATAGGTTCCTCATTTAATCTTTAATAATTATTAAATTTTACAAACTCTATAGAACCCAAGGGAGTTATTAGAAGATTTTCCGAAAGATAGAGGTGTCTAGAAAAGGATCACGTCTGGGGGCTGGCAAGATTTTCCTCCGCACCGCTAGTTGGAATACGAGGACTCCCAGATTAGTGTGACTGACTAACCAATGTTTCAGGATTTGACTCGAAATATGATACCTTTAGGACTCTCTCATCTTGTTCATCCCTTCTCAATTCAAATGATGTTAAGGACCTTAAGGATTAGGGTTTTCTCTCTTTTCCTCACCCTCTTGAGGTATGGGTAAAGTTGATAAGGTTTAAGGAATTCTCCACCAAATTAATGAAAAGCATGTAAATAAGATGTCATGGACGTAAGCTTAATAGTTTAAGTGTTAACTAAAGAATAGATACATGCTTAGGTCGTATGACATATGTTGTCATGCCCTCAGGAGAGACCTGAGGTTAGACCTCCTTGTCAGGAGGATGAGTGGAGAAATCTAGTCTTGGAGGTAGAGACCTCCATCATAAGTAGAGATCTGGCATATCCTCTGAGGATGATGCTAACCCTAACCCTAAGTGGTGGTTAGAAAGAGAGATGACACGATGAGTTAGATGTCATGGTAGACCTGGTGTGGGGGTGGACATGCCTTTAGATGCCCATATGATCCATGAGAGGTTGGATGACCTAGTACCCTTGGTGAACCAACCCAGGGAAGGGTTGTGCATGTTAGAGTGAAGGATAGCTCCTTCAATGATGAGGTTAGTGAAGAACCTATGGAAACCCCATGAGCTTATATGAGCATGGCATAGTATGCACCCATAGTACGTCAAGTAGTGTAGGAAGTAGGTCGAAACCCTGGCCGGGAAAGTGTGATGGATAGCTTATGAGATAAGCATAAAGAGCTATGGATAATCTTGAGCAAACATAAGTTTGAACGTATCTTTCACCCAGGTAGGGGTATGCTAGTGAGCTTGATCCACCTTCATGGAGAGAGAACCTTTAGTAATATGTCTGGTTGTGGAGTAGCTCTAGAGAGAGAGCAGGACCCAAGCAAGAAGGTTGGAAGCTTAGACTCTGAGATATGAGGAACAGTGGGGAGTTGAGGATGATGCGACCTAAGTGAATGGTTGTGCTTGCCTCATGCATGATCCCTGGAGGCTAATGGTGTCTTGGTTGATTCTAGAGGAACCAAACCCTGAAGAGAGGATGAGGTTTCTGGTACCTATGTGCCTATGGTATAGGTGTTTACCTTCAAAGTTAAGCAGAAGAGTTCCTTAAGACCATGAAGAGGTTTAGTAGCAAGTTGTGAGGCCTTGTACCTTGTTGGTTGTCCTTGAGGAGGACTCCACTATGAAGTTTTGTTCAAATAAAAGGATCATGGGAAGTGCATGACATACCTTGGACATGCTTGGTTCGTGGTTAAAGGTTGGGCATGCAGTTGGACATCTAAGTGAACATAGGGTTCCTAGGCCTAAGAGGGGAAGTGGTGTACCTGATGCTCCTGATGAGATTTGAGTTTCTAGAGAATCGAGCATGGAACTCCTCATGTTTATAGGAATGGGAAACCCCTTAAGTTTAAGGTATGTTTGATGAACCCCTCATAGCTAAGTTGATGACATGGGAAGGTATGTGCTTGGTCCAATGTTGAAGAACGAGAACAAGTATGACCTAGAATGGTTTAGTAGGTGGTCTGCTTGTGCCTTAGTAGCTTGCTAGGGTTAAGCATGACCATGTGGATGTAAACCCTAGACATAAGGGCATTTGTGACCTTTGTTGTTAAGATGTAGTTTCCTCCCATCCTGGGAGAGGGACCCTTTGTAGGGTGTATACCAGTTTTGTTGGTTTGAGGTAACCTAAAGAGGTCTCACAAGATCTTAAGAAACTAAGTGAAGAGTACATGGCATGAGAATGAACCTGTAGACCCATAGATAACCATCTCTAAGTGCATGTGGATGTGTTACCATGGAGGTAACCAGTATGGGGCCTGACCAGGATAGGCAGGTCGCCATGACCCCTATGAAAGGATGAAAGACAGCTCATGAATGCAAAGAGAGATGATGGAGACTTGGGTAAGGTTATAAGTTGGACATGTACTATAATAGAATCCTAAGTCTATCCTAGGGTCAGGTAGGGATAAGACCGATGGAAGCAGGAGTTGCCTAATTCCCCAGTTGCACGTGACCATAGGGTCGGGAGGTAACAACTATCATTGTCTGAGGGCCATGGGTTAGGAGATTGATCACCTTCATGAACTCATGGGACCCAAAGGGAAAATGAGTAGGGCACTCTATGGATGCATAAGGGAATAGGGATGACCCTACAAACCTAGAGGAGATGACCAAGGATGTTGTGGTGACCCAAGTAGGTTCGAGACCAGTTTTCCATGGAAGTAACTTTGATATCGAGATGATTGTGATGTAGAGACACAAGTTGCATGTTTCAACTTAGATTTGAAGGTGTACTAGAAATATGGGATGTACCATCTCTACTCTTGGAACAGGAAGAACTTTTTGTTTGGACGGCCGCCAAATGCTTATTTCCTCTTGTCATGGGAGTGAGAGATAGGATAGTACGCATGCCATACACCAAGGATAAAGATGACGTGAGTTGGAATGTTGCTAAGAGGTATGAGGATAGAGATGATAACATACCCTTGTGGAGTAAACGATGTGTAGATGGTTTACATACATCAAGAGAACTAAGGTAGTCAACTTGTGAAGATATTTTATCTGAGCTATGTGGAAATTGCAAGGTTGAGTTTGAAAACCAAGAGGATGAGCTCAGAGTTTTCTTGATAAAGATAGACTTAGAGTTTGAGATGCGATGATAAGTGGAATACATGGAGGTGTATGTCTTCAACATTACCTAACACCTAAGGATGTGAAGTGGTAATGGATGCATTGGATAAGATGTAGATTCTTAAGTTTAGCTAGAGGCTAGAAGAGGTTGTTAGATTAACCCTAAGCTTGAAAAAAAGGAGATATGTTTGGCTAACACTCAGATGTAACGAGATCATTGATCGAGTTAGTGGTTGCTTAGTTAGCCAGCCTAGGGCTTACCGTGATGAAAGGATGGTTGAAGAACCTCAGATGCACTTCTCTGGAAAAGAAGGTAATGAAACCCTAACTAGAGTGGTTTAGGGTTTCTGAGGAATCAATCTTGAGGAATCATGACATATAAGAGATCATGATTTTAAGATCACCATACACCGTGGTACTACGAAGATAGTAAGTGACAATAGTACTTTGGATGATTAAGATGAAGTTGCACGTGGCTTGTCGCCATGCATGTCAGGAAGTGAAGGATGAACACCAATAACCCATTCAGTTGATATAGAGGATAGAAATCCCTGAGAAGGAACGAGAGTTCATCACTATGGATGTTGTGGTAAGTCTCCCCTAGACCAAGGAAGGTCAAGATACAATAGGGGTTAAGATAGATCTCCTTACCTAGATGACATGAGAAAGAAAGAATACTGTTAGGGATGGATCTGATTGAACTACATATGAGAGAGAGATGGTTCAACTACACAATGATGCGAGTTCAAAAGTTCTTGAGTATGAACTAAAGATTTACTTCCATGCGGTGGAAGTAGGTACATGAAGAACTCGAGGTCAGTATAGTTTATCACCCCTATCTAATGGTTAGTATAATCCAGACTAGAGGGTCTAATGAGAGGATGTGTGTTCATTCAGGGTGATACATAGAGACAATTCTTGTCCTCTGTGATAATAACCACCATAGCCAGTATCGGGATGTAAAGAAGCTCTGTACGGGACGTTGTGTGAGTCACCACTTCATTAAGATGATGTGGTGAAGGGACCTCGCAAAGGTCAGAAAAGGACCACAATGTGTGCAGATGAAGTCGCTTTGATTGTGCAATGGCTGAAGGAGAGCCCAGAGGCAACATGAGTCGTGAGATGATACAAAGTAGACTGACATGCAGTTCACTATGGGAGAGTATGTGACACGAAAATCCAACCCCTCTAAGTTATAGCTAAGAGAGTTGAGTCCTGACTGCATGGTCCATTTGAGATGGATTGGTGGAGATGGTTGTGTTTAGCCTTACCCCTCAGGATAGCATGATGTATAATGTATTCCATGAGTCCGATCTAGAGCACTATGTGAGGTACCCAAGCCATGTGCTGAGCCTTGAACCTATTCAACTTTTTGAGAGGCTGAAAGGTCCTGAGTCACCTATGAGGGTATGATATACCAAGGTAAGAAAGAACTCATATGAAAGAATATGAAATGATGAAGGTTCTTGGGAAGCACCATGGAAAGGGTGTGGCCACATGGGAGCCATGATGGACATAAGAAAGGCTTATCCTGTTTTTTTTAGATTTACGAGAGAACCACCCCCACAGAAGCGCCACATTCGTGACCCCCCAGGCGACGTAAACTCTCGGGTCCCTGGGCGTCCCGCAAACCCAGAAACCATTTAAAGCGCACAGTTGGCCAGCCTGCACGGCGGGTAAACACTTCAGGGGCGGCCGCTGGGTATCGAACCCGAAAAGGCTTATCCTGTTTGTTTGTGTTCCTGGTGGAATTTTGAGGGCAAAATTCCTATAAGAGGGGAAGGATGTTACAACCCCAATTTTGAATTCTTTTGATGAGAAATGTAATTCCTCTTAATAAATATAAATGAACAAATAATGATGTCTTTTAATTGAATGCATGAATTTTGTTTAAAATAGCCTTGTTGATTTCTTTGTGGGCTTTATTGGTTGTTGGGCCCAATAATAAGAAAAATACAAAGGAAATTCAATTATTAAAAGAATAATTAAGAAATAGAGAAAAGAAAGATGTAGAAACCTCTAGAAAGTAAAAAAATATTATCCGAAGGTGGATTTCGTGCCTTTTGGGTTCCTTGGGTTCCAAGGAGTCCAAGTTGCAAAGATAATGCAACAAGAAAGAGAAAGGATTAATTAAATATTTCTTTATTAAGAAGGAAATATGAGATAAACAATGAAATTACAAGAAATATGTGGATATAGGGATAATGGATTTATCTTAGATGAGATTTCATGTCCACATGATTTATAATGGAAAAAAGAATCAAAATCAAGAAAAATAAAAGATTAAGAAAGAGGAAATACCAATTAAATTGGTTTTATTAATAGATAACTTGCACATGAAGATAGTGCCTTTTTTCTTTGGAGTTTGGACTCAAATTTGGTATGTAAGTAGATAAAGACAAAAGGAAGTTTCCCTTAAAATTTAGTTGTAAAAGGATGCTCAAATTTTGGGATATGGAATTTTGAAGTTATCCTAAAGTGTGAAGGATAATTGATTTTTGATATACTTGTCACATTTTGGGAAATCTGGAACCCAGTTCCCTCCTATTTTTCTCACATTCCTAGCCATAGGATCGATATTTGAGGATTCCCGTTGGTCTCCTAGCTTGGGATGGACTGGGACAGATTGTGAAAGGGAACATTCTAGTTCCCTATTTCCCCTCCAAGTTCCTCTCTCCCTGAATGATGAGGACTCTTGGAAATCAGCCCACCAGGTTCAGATTGGGAACCGAGCTCAACGAGCCTGGGTTTGGCTATCTTCAGGAAGTTGTGGGAGAATCCCCCAACCTCCAGGACTTTTTCCAACCACCCTCCGCGGCCACCCCTATATATTCAAGGTAGAATCTCACTGTGAGATCTCCCTCATAATCTAAAGACCCCACACGACTTCCCTCGCCCTTTCCCCACCTTCGAGGTGCTACCCTTCCTTCGAATTTCACCTCTTTTTCACTAGAACTACCGCCGGAGATGATTCTTCAGGACCCAATCAAACGGCTCATGACTAGAGGAATTGGAGGTGGAGGCGAGTTCGGAGGGACCTATCAACGATGGACGACGCGTTGTTTCATGGTTGGAGAAGCAGGAGCTCGAGGTCAACACCACTGTTGACTACAACATCGACCCTGTGCTGCACGTGTAGTTCGTCACGAGGAAGTAGAAGAGAAAGGGGGAAAAGGCCTGCTTGCCCCCGACGTTTGTGAAGGAAGTTAAGGGCATTTTTGTCATTGGCTTCTATTTATTCACGAAGTGAGGCACGTCTCTGTGGACCGTTGGATTTCACGTGGTCCACAGGACCACGGATCGGATGGCCAACAATTTTCTAAAACTAACAGATAATCCAAGATCATGCTTTTCCTTCCAAAATTCATAGAAATTGCTAGGAATCTCGGATTAACAAACTTAATACATGAAATTTTCTTAGAAAACTACGAGGAACACAATAAATTGGTTTGAAAACCTGAATATGTTCCTATTTGCAAAAGTGTGTTAATCTAATGAAAAGTTCTTATGTATTAGATTAAGAAACCCTAATTGAGCATATTGGTTAAGTTCATGTTGCTTAGTTGATGAAACTGAGTAATTGCAACCTATTTAATAATTAATGATGAACTTGAACCTGATGTAGATGTTTCTTGCATGATTTAGGGTTTTTACCTCAAGTAAGAATGATTAAGCACTTAGAACCCCTATTTGAATATAAAGGACGAATCTGTAAGGTTTAATAGGTTAATTTGTGAAGTAATAACCTGTTGAATATTAAAGTCGAACTTCAATCTGTTTGACATGTAAAATTGATTAATTTAGGGTTCCATGTATATAAATGAGCTTTAATGTGCCTTGAAACCCTAATGTTAGTCATTGTGACTCTTAATGACTTTAATTGTTCAAATTCATGAATAAGGCTGAGATATGATGGTTCAAAGCTGTTTTGAGTATAAAAGAACCTAATTGTGGATAAATACCCTTAATATGATAATTAGGGTTTTATAATGGATAAAGGTAGAACTAATGATAAATAGAGTTCATATGTGGATTAGATCATAATGAACTATGAATTGTTAATTTGAAAGGAACCAAAGATGATAATTGGGCCTAATGATCTTGTCATGAATTAAAAGGATAAAAATGGTAGTTTAATGTAAAAGAGGCATAATGGACTTAATTGATGTTTAATTATGCCTTTAATATGAAGTTAAGGTTATATGTTGTTAAAAGGTAACCTTAATATCTTTCATGAAGAGTAGATGAGATAATTAGGGTTTGAGAGTAATTGTATAAAATTAGGGTTTAAAATAGTGAAAATGAAGTGAAACCCTAATTGCAATTGAAACCCTAAAAGTGGACTAGAAACCCTAGGAAGCAAGATAGGTTTAATAGATCTTGATGGCATGATTAATGATAGGAAAATTGGATGCATATTTTAGGATCAACTTGTGTGTGCTTGCTTGGTTGAATTATTTCTGCACCCAAGTCATCTTGACAGGTATGTGGTTAATTATGGTTAATCACATTAGTTTCCAGAAGAGTTTCCCGGATAATTCATCACATGGAATGCAACCTATCAGTTGGATGTTCATTCTTCCAAATTATAAATTCACTATGATTATCACACTTGCAATATAAATGTGTATTCTCGCACCTACATGCCACCCTGATGGATGATGCAAAAAGGTCAAGCCCAGGAGGGGCCAATGGGCACCATGAGAGGTGACCCCAGACACCAAGCTCGGGAATGAGAAGGTGGTCTATGTTGCATGACTAATGGGCACCATGAGAGGTGACCCCAGGCACCAAGCTCAGGATTGAGAAGGCGGCCTTAAGTCAATGGCAAAAGAGAAACCCTAGAGAGGGTATTCCAGGGTTAGGGCAAAAGCAGTGGAGAATGATACATTGAAAACGTAATTTGACCTATTAAATTACCTTGATTGTGATAATTAGGTTGTTAGCCATATTTGTGATATTTTGGTTGTCCCCACATACCGACATATTTCGATATGCTGACTGACATTTTGTTTGTCGACGTTTTAGGTGAAAGATTGAAAAGGACAAACAGTAAAGTGGCATATGTGGAATTAAATAAGAACTAAAGTATAAAGGAGGATTTAGTTAGAATAGAATCCAGATGTGGATAATAGTAGACATCCAAGTTTTAAAAAAGGTATGCAAAGTTTTATTTCATTACATCCTTTCAGTTTAGTTGGTAGAATTTGATAATTGTTATTGATTATTTGTCAAACCTTTGATCATGTTAATTTGGATAATGGCTCTGACCTCTTGATCTCCCTTAATTGGGGGTTACTGGGAGGCGGGGTCGTTACAGCAAGCCAGCCACCTTGGACCCAAGTTAATGGCACCCTAAGTGTGCAGAGGAGCATCGAAGGTAAGGGAGCCCCTCTTGGTGGCTGTCAGGGTCAGGGAAGAGGAGAAGGAGTCGCGCAAGTCGCGGCTAGGGCGACGTTGTAGGGCTACACTGTGGTCTCTGATCTCCAAACCATGACATAAACACGATTAAAACTTAGTGGAAGCGAATCGGTAATCAGCGGAAGACAAAAATCATGGGAAATTAAAACTTTTCATGACAAGAGCTTGAATCCATAAAAGCTTCTTTCATAAAGTGAAGTAAACTGTTTACATCTCAGGATAATTACTTCTTGAGTAATTATATACATCAAGATACAAAATCTCAAGATCACTATACAAAAGACTCCAAGACCTGAGAGTACAGAGGACACATAGGACTGACTCTAACTACACCATATGGCAGGACAATGTCCACCTGAGATTACTACTGCCCCTGATGTTGCTGCTGAGACTGATCACCTGTAGGCTGGTTCCTTCGTCTCCGACGTCCACCTAAAAAGTTGAAGCCTACGGGGTGAGACAATTATACATAATTGTCCCAGCAAGAGTTATAACTCTTCTCCAGAAGCTTTATTATAACATCAAAGAATATTTTAAGCAGTAAAGCCTTAAAAGTATTCTATAACAGTTGCAGGTATAACAAGATCTCTATAATTTAGGAGATATGGAGAATATAAACATTATTTCAATGTAACATCAATCAACTAACTTGGAGTCATCTCTAACAAGTTATACTACATGGTTGATTATGTTTTACAAACAACATTATGCCCTGTGGAGATGAGGCTTACCACTCATACTCCAACTGATCGCTGAGAAGTCACATCAGTATCATACATAGGTCATTAAGAGAGCCAGATTCTCATGACCTTCACCTTCCTCAGTCAGTAAGAGGATCACTTGTAGGACATCTCGTGTCTCTACTACTATAGCTCACCAGGGTAAACTGGTCCTTCGCTATTTTAGAGTCACAGTGGCGTTCTGTACTCTCTTCGTCATCAAGAGGTTTCATATTTACCTACCACTGATACGGATATCTATGCTTTCTTCGTCATCAGGAGGTTTCATGTTTACCTACCACTGATACGGTATGAAAATATAGTGAAGGATGGATGGATTCCACATCTACATCACTTTCCTACACTAGGATGTAAGGTTCTACACATCCATGTACCCCACATACTCAAAAGTATGTGCTCCAGGAGTTCCCTGAGGAAAACCTGTTTCACCATCACTTAATCTCTGACAATGATGGATCTATGATCAGGGCTCTACATTATACTTGATTAGTTAGGTACATTCAGTATTCTTTAACAGCATACATTGTTCTTCAAACGATAACAGTAGCATAGCAGTTATAAAAGAAGAATACTAAATGTAACAGGCCTAACTCATATCAGTCATCATTTCTCATTATCCTCATCTCAAGTCATCTCTAAGGCATGACTTTAATGGTATTCATGGCTCTCACAGGCCATTATCATCAGTATAGGATGCCCCTGACAAGACATCAGATTACTTTACTTATTCATAAGGCTAACAACATGCCTTCAATGAATATAACATCATCATCCATACCTGGATATGATTACCTTCATATCAGAACCTGCATGGTTAATACAACTGATAAAGGTAATACAAAAATGAGGAATATCCTTCCTACTCTTGTCATAAGAGTTTAAATCTCTAATTCTTATCAAATAGAGTTTAATATTCAAAAGCATGCCATTACCCTTGAATTAGGGTTTACTATTCTCATTACATGTCATCACCCTTGAATTAGGGTTTACTATTCACATTAAGGTGAATTGAACTCATAACATCATCATGTATGAGTAACATCTTCATTGATGATCTTAGATTAGTTAAAAGTTCATCATTTATCATAATTAGGGTTTCTATGATCTCACACAGGTGGAACATACCCTAATTATGCTCATTTCTGTGTATTGGGGATGCTTCAATTGAGTTTCCACTTAAAAAGGGTACTTTCTCTCTCTAGAAGTACTTTCTCTCTCTAGAAGTACTTTCTCTCTCATCATAAGGTTAGGTGATGTCAACATCACCCTAGATCAGGTCGGATTAAGTCAACATAGGCTAACATGGCTAAAACATCATCATCATGTGATTAGGGTTTGAATTGAGCAAGATATAACTCAATTGGCCCTTCAGGGGTATTTTGGTAATTCACCCCATTGATCATCATCATGGTACAAACCTTAGTCAATTAACCCCTTAATATCCTAGGTTGTCATTAGGGTTTGATTAGGGCAACATTGGACCATTTATATCATCAATTGATTGAATGAAGTCAACCTTAAATCACATTGATTGATTTCGATTATCAACCTTCAATCGAATTGAGATCGTTTGAAAGTGTTGACCGTTTGCCCACTTTGACTTTCCAAGACCGCAAGCCCTCTTCTATCTTCAAGACCGCGAGCCTCCTTAGGCTTCAAGACCGTGAAGCCCTTCAAGTGGTTCAAGACCGCGAAGCCCTTCAAGTGGTTCAAGACCGCGAAGCCCTTCAAGTGGTTCAAGACCGCGAAGATCGAATTGAAGTTGAGACCGCGAAGAGATGTTGACCGTTTGCCCACTTTGACCTCAGGACCGCGAGGCCCCTCACGGTCTTGAGACCGTGAGCTCCCTTACGGTCTTGAGACCGTGAGCCCTCTCACGACCTTGAGACCGCGAGCCTCCTCACGACCTTGAGGCCGCGAGCTCACATGGTCTCAACCGCTTGGACCATCAACAAGATTCAAAGATACAACCAATAATGTCAACTCATGTTGAAGCCCTCAAAAGGTCAGAGCCATGTTGACCACTTATGGATTGGGTTAACTTAGATTATGCTTAACCACTTGGTCATTCAATTGACCCTTAATGGTTGACCAATTAGGGTTGAAGTCGATTCAATTAGGGTCTATCAATGTTCACCCATCAACACTCATCAATGTGACTCAACACAAGGTTGAACCTTTCAATTGAGCTCCAATTGGGCCCAAACTTGGTCCAAACGGTCTTGAGGTCATGTGGGTGGACCCCACATGGTCTTGAGACCGTTTGCCCAAGATTTCATCAAAGTCCAAGGTGATTTGATAGGGGTTGAACCATGATTGGGTCACCAAATCAGTATTTTAATCAATTGATAACTTATTTGCAATTAGGTCCTCAATTGGTCACATTACTTAACACTAGACCTTCAAACGGTCTTGGGTGATTGTCCTCTCGGTCTTGAGACCGTTTGGGTGACCCCTAAACGGTCTTGAGACCGTTTAGGTCAATCAACCCTAAAAACCCTAATTAGGTCACCATAATTTCAGTACTGATTTCATCTAGGGTTAGCCCTAGTATTCACCCTTCAACTCTTAGCCCGTTTGGAATTAGACCATCAAACTTGGTGAGTTGTTAATTAACATTATTTTGAACAGTAATCTCATACGATCAACGCCTAGTCAATGACCTTACACGGTCTTGAGATCGTTTGCCCAAAAAGTCAATTTCAGACCGTTTGAAAATCAGGAATAAATTCAAATAAAGTTGTTACTTAAAAAGGTTATATCTCCCGATTCCCTTGGTGTTAGCCTCCCAAATTTTGAGGGTAATTAGCCTATATAATTAGGAACAAATTTCTTATACGGTCCACGCTCGGTCAATGGGGCCAAACGGTCTTGGAGACCGTTTTCTCTGTCGTGGTCTCGAGACCGTTTGCTCACCTCGCGGTCTTGAGACCGAGAGAGCAAACTGGTGGGACCGTTTAAGGAAGTGAAAAGCGGTGGATTTTTCTTGGAAATCACGCCTTCATCTCCTAGCTCAAGAACAGTACGAATATCCCACGGATTTTCTTGCAAAATAGCAGGGAAAAGTAGGGAAATACTAAGAGCTATCATCCAACCGCATATAAAGATGCACATAGTAAAGCATGGGTTTAGAGTTATAAAACCCGCCTAAAGCTTGCTTCTTGAGCTCCAAGCTTTCAAGCTCCAAGCTCTAATGGCGTCCTTGAGTTCCCACAGGTTGGCCAAGGTGAAAACTCCAAGGAAGGATGAAAAGAGACGGGTAGAAAGGTAGGGTTTCGAGAGTTAGCCATGAAGATGACCTTGAATTCGAGTTCTAACCATGGAATTAGGCAAGAAGAGGGGTTTAAACCTACCTTGCACCCCTTGGTCGTCCTCCTTAGCTCCAAGGCAGTCCTTGGTAGTCTTTGGTGAAATGAAACAGTAAGGGAACGAAGGGTAAGTTCCCTTGAAACTAAGGGAAGGAGAGCTTATATACATGGGGTAGGATTTTCAACATTAGTCCATAAGTTGTCCATAATTCCAACTAGGTCCCTCCTTCTTTACTTGATCGTCCCTTCCTCTTTATTCTAAGGACAACCTTCTCTTAAGGTCTTAGAAAAGAAGGTAAAAGAGAGCAAGCTAATAATGCGGTACATACATAAAGAGATATTACACATATACCCTGATTTCCCAATCACAAGGCATATCTCATAACTTGATAATTCAATTGAGGTGACTTCCGCATCATTTCTTCTCTTAATGATGGCAAGAGTCTAAAAAGATACATTAGATGACATATTTCACAATTTGTATCCCTTAATTTTGGTAAATTGCATTTTACCCCAAACTAGGGTTTCAAGCACCGGGATTGCTTCCACAGCTGCACCTTGGTGCCCTAGCTTGGGAAATCCCTCAAAATTTACCAAAAAGATTCTCATGATGTCTCAACATCAGAGGAACATCTCAACATGTGCAAATTGCAAGCTAACCCTTTTAACTGGGTAAATTACACATAGGTCCCTGTATATCAAAACAATGCTACAACTTTAAATAAAAAGGAGCAAATACTGAAATATACGTTTCTGAGAAACTGAATTACATGCTCAGAGTTAATCACAAAGATTTAATTACATATTTAGGCAAAACACCCAGGGTTAACTCATAACCCAGGTCAGGGATGTTACATGCACGAGGTTGAAGAAGACGGAGGTTGCGTTGGACCATTTTGACCCTTTGTGGGCTGAAGCGCCGATCACTTAACCGAGGGCAAAAACGTAAAATCGTTATGTTTTCCAAAACAAGCGACATTGCATGGGTTTGGCGACATGGCGACCTGCCAATGGCTCAAGTAAGTTTATTTTGTAAAATCATATCTTTTTATTGGCAGCTCGGATGAATGCGAATAAAAAATGAAAGTTGCTCAGAAAAATGAGAGCAATCCATAAAAAATATGTTTAGAAGCTAATTCCCCTTGAAATTCGAAAAAATAGTTGAAGTTATCAACTTTAAAGCTTTAATGATTAAGAAACCCTAAATTGAGATTATTATTGTATTTAGTAGGGTTTAATGGATGGTTAAAGTTGATATTAACCTGTTAATTATAAAAAGGTACATTAAGTACAAAACGGATGAACTTTGAACATAATTGGTTTAATTTAGAGTTTCATGTGCATAAATATGCTTTAATGGGCCTTGCAACCCTAATGTTAGTCATTGTGACTCTTAATGGATTTAATTATTCAAATTCATGAATAAAACTAAGATATGATGGTTTTAAGCTAATTTGAGTATGAAAGATTTTAATTGTGGATAAATACCCTTAATTTGGTAATTAGGGTTTTCTAGTGTATAAAAGTGGAACTAGTAATAGATAGGGTTCATATGTGATTTGGGCTATAATCATTAATGAAGTACGAGTGGTTAATTCAAAAAGAACTTGAACATGAAAATTAGCCTTAATGATCTGGATATGATTTAAAAGGGTAAAGATGGTAATTTTAGTGTAAAAGAGACATATTAGATTTAATTGACATTCAATTGTCCATACGATGTTAAAATTAGGGTTTGCGAACAAAAAGAGCATCAAAAGTGATAAATGCATAATGGAGGCTAAAACCCTAATAAAACCCTAAAGTTGGCCAAGAAATCATAAGGTGGAATCCAAGTCGATCTTGAGAATATTTTGAATAAAACAATGACACTTGGATGTTATGCATTATTTTTAGGATATTGTTGATTGCTTGTTTGATTGTATTGAATGTTAATTCTTGGACATCAAGTTGCTCTGGATCAGGTATGTGGTTATGCTTATGGTTAATCACGTTAGTTTCATGGCGATTTTTGGATGTTTCATCAGTTTCCTGAAAATAACTGCTTGGATGACTTTTATTTCATGCAACTATAAAGTGACTATGATTATCACCATAAATATGTACACATGACTGGCTCAGATCTTGGTCCTCCTCTATGGCTTTGCTAATGATGAAAAGGGTAACTTGGGAAACGGTCTACTTGTTAAGTGGGTCCATCAGGTTATTAAGAGTTAGGGATTGGGCTACATATGGGTAGTGCCATGTGACTCTTTAGCACACCGTGAGTTAGGTTTTGGGCTACCTATGGGTAGTTCCATGTGACTCAACCCTAGATATTGATCTACCTGTTAGGTAGGATCATGCGGGGTTTAATGGGGATCTACCATAAGGAAGGTAGCATCCAGGTCCACTGCAGGGACAACGCAGAGGCTAGGATATGTATGGATTGATTAGTTATGTGTAAGATGTAAAGTTTGATTGCTAAACCATAATTGCTTGCAATATGCTGTTACAGTTAATTGCACAATTATTATTTCCCCCACATACTGACATATTCATTTATGTTGACCGACGTTTTGTTTGTCGGCATTTTAGGTTCAAGTTTGGAAAGAACAAATAGTAAAGTGGCATATGTGGAATTAAATAAAAATTAAAGTATAAAGGAGGATTAGTTAGAATGGACTCCAGATGTGGTTAGAAGTAGATATCCAAGTTTTTGAAAAAGGTATGCAAAGTTAAATTTTATTACAGCCTTTCAGTTTAGTTGGTAGAATTTGATAATTATTATCAATTAATTGTCAAACCTTTGATCCCGAAATTGGGATAACGACTCTGACCTCTTGGTCTCCCTTAATTGGGGGTTACTAGGAGGCGGGGTCATTACATTTGGTATCAGAGCATAGGTTCCTCATTTAATCTTTAATAATTATTAAATTTTACAAACTCTGTAGAACCAAGGGAGTTATTAGAGGATTTTCCGAAAGATAGAGGTGTCTAGAAAGGGATCACGTCCGGGGGCTAGCAAGATTTTCCTCCACACAGCTAGTCAGAATATGATGACTCCCGAATCCGTGTGACTGCCTTGCCAATGTCTCAGGATTTGACTCGAAATAAGATACCTTTAGGACTCTCTCATCTTGTTCATCCCTTCTAAACTCAAATGCTATTAAGGACCATAAGGATTAGGGTTTTCTCTCTTTTCCTCACCCTCTTGAGGTATGGGTAAGGTTGATAAGGTTTAAGGAATCCTCCACCAAATTAATGAAAAGCATGTAAATAAGATGTCATGGACATAAGCTTAATAGTTTAAGCGTAAAAGAATAGTTACATGCTTAGGTCGTATGACATATGTTGTCATGTCTTCAGGAGAGACCTAAGGCTAGACCTCCTTTTCAGGAGGATGAGTGGAGAAAGTTAGTCTTGGAGGTAGAGACCTCCATTATAAGTAGAGACCTGGAACATCCTCTGAGGATGATGCTAACCCTAACCCTAAGTGGTGGTGAGAGAGAGAGATGACACGATGAGTTAGATGTCATGATAGACCTGCTGTGTGGGTGGACATGCTTTTGCATGATCATGGCGATATGAGCCATGTGAGGTTGGATGACCTAGTGCCTTTGACGATCCAACCCTGGAAAGGGTCGTACATGTTAAAATGAAGAATAGCCCCTTTAATGATGAGGTTAGTGAAGAACCTATGGAAACCATATGGGATTTTATGAGCATGGCATAGTATGCACCCAGTGTTCATCAATAGTGTTGACAGTAAGCTAAAATCCTAGCCAGGAGAGTAGGTTGGATGGCTTATGAGATAAGAATAAAGGGATATGGATAATCTTGAGCAAACATACGTTTGAATATAGGATTCACCCATGTAGGGGTATGCTTGTGGGCTTGATCCTTCATGGAGAGAGGATGAGGCTTTTGGTACCTATGTGCCTATGGTATAGGTGTTACCTTCTAAGATAGGAAGAAGAGTTCCTTAGACCATGAAGAGGTTTAGTAACAAGTTGTGAAGCCTTATACCTAGTTGGTTGTCCTTGAGGAGAACTCCACTCTGAAGTGTTATTCAAGTAGAAGGATCATGGGGAGTGCACGTCATACCCTGTACATGCTTGGCTCGTGGTTAAAAGTTGAGCAGGCCATTGAACATCAGAAAAGTGAATCTAGGGTTCCTAGGCTTAAGAGGGGAAGTGGTGTACCTGATGCGCATGACAAGATTTGAGTTTCTATAGTTACGAGCATGGTACTCCTCATGTTTAGAGGAAAGGGAAACCCCTTATGTTTAAGGTATGTTTGATGAATCCCTCACAACCAAGGTGGTGACATGAGAAGGTTTGTTATTGGTCCAGTGTTGAGGAATGAGAACAAGTGTGATCTAGCAGGTTTAATAGGTGATCTTCTTGTGCCTTAGTAGCTTTCTAGGGTTAAGCATGCTCATGTGGATGTAAACCCTTGACGCAAGGAAATTCGTGACCTTTGTAGTTTTCCTCCCATCCTGGGAGAGGGACCCTTTGGTAGGGTGTATACCAGTTTTGTTGGTTTTGAGATAACCTAAAGAGGTCTCATAGGATCTTCAAAAGCTAAGTGCAAAGTACATGGTATGAGAATGAACATGTAGACCCATAGATAACCATATCTAAGTGCATGTGGATGTGTTTTTTTTTTTGGTGACCCAGGAGACTCGTAAGGCTTGCGTCGAGCCCAACCTGGGGAGCTCAACCCCATCCCGTAAGGAGTGTAGCCCATTAAGTCGTGCAGAGGCCGGCTACGCTACGGGAGAAACAATTCTGAACAGCACCACCAAGGGGATTCGAACCCGAGACCCTTCATGAGGGGCCCCGTGTAGAGACCACCTGAGCTACTGCTCGCCGGCGCATGCATGTGGATGTGTTACCATGGAGGTAACCGGTATGGGGCCTGAACAAGGTAGGCAGGTCGCCATGACCCCTATAAAAGGTTGAAAGATAGCCCATGAATGCAGAGAGAGATGATGAAGGCTTGGGTAAGGTTCTAAGTTGGACATGTACTATAATAGAATCCTAAGTCTATCCTAGGATCAGGTAGGGATAAGACGGATGGAAGTGGGGGTTTCCTAATTCCCTAGTTGCACATGAACATAGGGTCGAGAGGTAACATCTATCATTGTCTGAGGGCCAGGGATTAGGAGATTGATCACCGTCATGAACTCATGGGACCCAAAGGGTAGATGAGTAGGGCACTCTCTGGATGCATAAGGGAAGAGGGATGACCCCAAAAGTGCTGGCACCCTATAGACCTAGAGGAGATGACCAAGGAATGTGTGTGGACCCTAGTAGGTTCGAGACCAGTTTTCCATGGAAGTAACTTTGATATCAAGATGATTGTGATGTAGAGACATAAGTTGCACGTTTCAACTTAGATTTGAAGGTGTATTGGCAATGTGGGATGTACCATCTCTACTCCTGGAATAGGAAGAACTTTGTGTTTGGACGGCTGCCAAATGCTTATTTCCTCTTGTTATGGGAGTGAGAGATAGGACAGTTCACATGCCATACACCAAGGATAAATATGATGCAAGTTGGAACATTGCTATGAGGTATGAGGATAGAGATGATAACATACCCTTGTGTGGTGAACGATATCTGGATGGTTTACAAATATCAAGAGAAATAAGGTAGTCATCTTATGAGGATGTTTTGAGCTATGAGTTATACATGGTTGAGTTCGAAAACTAAGAGGATGAGCTCAAAGTTTTCTTGATGAAGATAGACTTAGAGTTTGAGATGAGATGATAAGCGGAATACATGGAGGTGTTGGTCTTCAACATTACCTACCACCTAAGGATGTGAAGTGGTAATGGATGAGATGTAGCTGCCTAGTTTAGCTAGAGGCTAGAAGAGGTTGTTAGGATAACCCTAAGTTTGAAAAAGAAGATATGTTTGGCTAGCACTCAGATGTAATGAGACATGTTGAACAAGTTAGTAGTTGTTTGGTTAGCCAACCCATGCCTTGATGCAATAAAAGGATGGTTGTAGAGTCTCAGATACTCTTCTTTGGAAAGGAAGGTGATGAAACCCCGATTAGAATGGTTTAGAGTTTCTGAGGAATCAATCTTGAGGAATCATGACATATAGGAGATCATGATACACTGTGGTACTATGAAGGTACTAAGTGACAATATTACTTTGGATGCCTAAGATGAAGTTGCATGTGGTATGTTTCCATGCATGACAGGAGGTGAAGGATGCATACCAGTAACCCAATGTATTGATATAGAGGATAAAGAGTCCCCGAGAGGGAATGGGAGCTCATCACTATGGATGTTGTAAGTATCCCCTAGACCAAGGAAGGTCGAGATGTGATATGGGTTATGGTGGATCGCCTTACCTAGATAACAAGAGAAAGAAAGAGTACTGTCTAGGGACAGATCTAGTTGAACTACTTGTAAGAGAGAGAGGTGGTTCAACTACCCCATGATGCGAGTTCAAAAGTTCTTGAGTATAACCTAAAGATTCACTTCCATGCGGTGGAAGTAGGTACATGAAGAACTTGATATTAGTATAGTTTATCACCCCCCTAACTAATGGTTAGAATGATCCAGACTAGAGGGTCTGATGAGAGCATGTGTGATCATTCAGGGTGATAAATGGAGACAGTTCTTGTCTTCTATAAAATGTGATGATAACCACCATAGCCAATATTGGGATGTAAAGAAGCTCTATAAGAGAGGTTGTGTCGGTCACCACTTCATTAAGATGATGTTGGTGAAGGGGCCTCACGAGGGTCAGAAAAGGACCACAGTGTGTGTAGATGAAGTCACTTTGATCATGCAATGGCCGAAAGAGATCCTAGGGGCAACATGAGTCGTGAGCTGATGCAAAGCAGACTAACATGCAGTTCACTGTGGGAGGATATGTGATATGAAGATCAGACCCCTCTAAGTTATAACTAAGAGAGCTAAGTCCCTGATACATGAGTCCATTTGAGATGGATTGGTGGAGAAGGTTATGCTTGACCTTACCCCTCAGGATAAAGTAATGTGTAATGAGTTCCATGTGTCCAAATTTAGAGCACTATGTGAGGTACCCAGGCCATGTGTTGATCAATGAATCTAATGAGCCCCAAGGGAGGCTGAAATGACCTGAGTCACCTATGAGGTTTATAGATGCCAAGGTGAAAGAACTCAGAGAAAAGAATATGTGATGATAAAGGTTCTTTGGAAGCGCCGTGGATAAGGTAAAGCCACATAGGGGCCAATGATGGACATAGAAAAGTCTTATCCTGAATTGTTTGTTTGCTTGATGGAATTTAGAGGGAAAAATTTCTATAAGAAGGGAAGGATATTACAACCCAAAATTTTGGGTTCTTTTGGTGAGAAATGTAATTTCTCCTATTAAAGATATTCAAACAAATAATGATATAATTTGTTTTGAATAAATGGATTTCATTTACAATAGCCTTGTTGGTTGTTTTGTGGGCTTTATTGGCTATTGGGCCCAATAACAAGGAAAAGACAAAGGAGACTCCATTAATAAATGAGTAAATAAGAAAATTGAGAAAAGAAAGATGTAGAAACCTCTAGAAGGCAAAAGAATGTTATCCAAAGTTGGATTTCGTGCCTCTTGGGTTCCTTGGGTCCCAAGGCGTCCAAAGTTGCAAAGATAATGCAACAAGAAAACAAAAGATCAATTAAATATTTCTTTATTAAGAAAGAAATTGAAAACAATGATAAAATGTGGGAAATAAGTGGAAAGAGGTATAATTGAGTTATCTTTGATGGATTTTCGTATCCATAAGGTTTATAATATTAAAAGGAATTCCAATAAGGAAAATAAGAGGAGAGATAAAGAGAAATCCTCAAAAAGAGATATTTTAATAAAGAAACAAACAAGATAATGAGAAATAATGAATATAGATGCATCTAGAAGGATAATGGGTATCCACTAAAAAGGATTTTCAAATATTAGAGTTTCTTGGGGTCCAAGGAGCCCCAATGGAGAAAAAGAAAGATAAAATACCAATAATACAAAATAAGAGGATAATGTGATGCATAATGAATGAATTTTGTGGTATTGTTTAAAAAGAGGTATTTTCTACTAAAGGAAAATATAAATTTCGTGGCCAATGAATTAAAAGCCAAGAACAAGAAGATACAAGAAATGATTTTCGAATTCCCTAATAGCCAAGGATCATAGATAATCAGGGAATTATTTAAAAAGAGAAATCTTATACTTGATTAAGGAAAGTAGGTTTCCTTTTGAGAGGGGGCCTTGTTTCTTCGTGGGTAAGCACCCTAGGGCGTTGCTATCTATCCCTATATAAGGGATGAACCCAATAGCCTCGAGTTGCCTTGTCTTCCACTCATCTCCAACCATGCACCCGCTCAAAAACCCTAACTAAAGAGAAGCAGCGTGATCTTTGAGCCACAAGGCGGCAAGATGGAGTTGCGAGGGAAGCCTGGTGATCCATGATGCCAGGAAGCAGGTTCACCATCGTAGCCATGCCCTAACCCAGGCACAGTAGCAACCGCACGACTGCAACACCAACCATAGGTTGCAGACCTGGCTAGCGCAAGCCATCCACCTTGGCCATAAGTTAATGGCGCCCATCAGTGCATGGAGGAGCGTCGAAGGCAAGGGAGCCCCTTTTGGTGGCCGTCAGGGTCAGGGAAGAGGAGAAGGAGCCACACAAGTCACGGCTAGGGCGACGCAGTAGGGTTGCGCAAGGTTTAAGAAGACGGAGGTCACGTTGGACAATTTTGCCCCTCTGGGGCTGAAGCTCCGATCACTTAACCAAGGGCAAAAATGTAAAATCGTTATGTTTTCCAAAACAGGCGACATTGCATGGGTTTGGCGACGTGGTGGCCTTCCATTGGGTCAAGTAAGTGTATTTTGCAAAAATCGTATCTTTTTATTGGTAGCTCAGATGAATGCATATAAAATATGAAAGTTGCTCAGAAAAATGAGAACAATGTATTAAAAATATATTAGAAGCTAATTCCTCTTGAAATTCGAAAAAGTAGTGGAAGTTATCAACTTTAATGCTTTAATGATTAAGAAACCCTAAATTGATATGATTAATGTATTTAGTAGGGTTTAATGGATGATTAAAGTTGATATTAATTGATACCAATAATTAAACTCTCTCCCGGCCGCAGCCCTAGTGCCTGGGCAACTAGGTGGGTGATGGTGGGAGCAAAGCCTCTCCCGAGTGATTGCCTTCCTCTCTCGAGTGGGTTTTACTCTCTTGCAGGTTCAAGGCGGGCTACAACTTCGAGTCCTGGTCACGAGATGGCTGAAGATCTGGTTGACAGATGTGCGAGGCTAGGGTTGCATGACGCCGAAGAGGACGAGATCATTGTTCTAGTAGATGATGAGAAAGGAGAACTGAGCGTGCATGTGGAGCTCGCGCTGGTGGCGAGGTTGCACACCTATCGGCCCTATAATTTTTGGGCGATGAAGAGAACATTGTCACAGGCATGGTCTCTCCCCCATAAGGTCGTCTTCAAGAAGTTGGATGTGGAGGTTTTTGTTATTCAATTCTTGCACTGGAAAGATAAGGCAAGGGTTGTGGAAGGTGGTCCGTGGAACTTTGAGAATCAGTTGATGTTAACTAAGGAGGTGGAGGATGGTGATCTTCCCGGTCAGATAGTGTTTGATGAGGCATTGTTCTAGATCAGGATTTATAGAATTCCTCTTGGTTACAGTGCAGAAGGAGCAGTGAAGGCCATCACGGCTAGGCTGGGGAAAGTCGAGCAGGTGGACTTAGACGAATTGGGGTGGGACTCTTCATCGAGAGTCCGGGTAGCACTGGAGGTGCACCGTCCCCTCAAGAGAGTTTTAAAATTGTAGGACAAGAAAGGGCAAATTTTCAACCTAGAAGTAAAGTACGAAAGACTTCCAAACCTCTACTACTTATGCGGGAGGATGGGGCATATGGACAGAGATTGCAATCACGAGGAGGAGTCCGATGATCACCAGCGGGGCTCGGGTGCGTGCCTAAGAGCTTCACCGAGAAAGCCACACATGACGTCGACCGAAGAAGTTCATGGGGTGGGTATGGCGAAAAAAAGGCTTGAATTCTGTACCAAACCAATTCGTCAGGTGGGCACTGAACGAAGCGATGGCTTTTCTGGAAGGGATGTGATGAGGCAGAGAGAGGAGGAGGGGGTGTGGAGGTGGCAAGCAGGGCCTGAGGGAGCAGGGGTGAACCGGAGGAGAGGGGAGAGGGAGGAGAGATCTCGTGTGGGGGATAGAGTTGGTATGTGGAGGGAGGACATGAGGGTGACAGTTGTGAAGGGGGTGGATGGAGGGGGAAGAATAAGTGGGGAGCAGAAGAATGCAGGTGGGGGTAGGGTGCTTGCAGGGTCGAAAGTGGTACAGAACCAGGGTGCCGCTGGAGGGGAGACAGTGGAGATGGAAGACAATCCGGGTGTGAGAGGCTCTTTTGGGGCTTTGGAGAGACAAGAAGTGGGGGAGGCGAGCTTTTCTATAGGGACGGAGGCGATGGAGGTAGCAGTTGTGCATGGCACTGGACAGGCTAATAACACCGAGGAACTGGTAGAGATCGAGCGTCAGACTTATGAGAACAGCAAAGCGGCCCACGACCTTGACCGACATAGTGAGGATGATGACAATACCGGAGCGCTGATAGTACACAAGGAAGGCGAGCAACAACAGTTGAATACATGCAATGCAGATGATCAACTTGTGGACGGTTCCATGCAGTCACAGGTAGCACATGAGCTCAATGGCAAGCCACAACAGTCAGAGAAAATTAATACTGGATTTGAGCAAGGTTGGGGGAGACCAAGGGTGCAAACCCACAGCCAGGGAAAAAAGAAAGAGCACAAAAGTGTTATGAGTTCAGTCCAGCAAAGGGGAAACAAGTTGAGATGAAGATCAAAGATTATCAGGAGACAGGTGTTGATTGATGAGAAGGAGCCAGTGATTACAGAGGAAGGGGAGAACTTTCTATTGTCAGGAAAAAGGGGAAGATACACTGGTGACAGGGTCATGGACATTGATACTGAATTTGGGCTGATATTTCCGGTTGAAAAGCACCATGGTCCACAGATAGGAGAGGAGGGCACACCAAGGAGCACAATGCTTCAAGTAAAGGGATCTGGGATGGCCCAGACCTATGAAGGACAATGAAAATCCTATGTTGGAACTATCGGGGTTTGGGCAACCTCAACAGGAAGCAAGCTCTCCAGAGATGGTGTTGGAGAGAGTGTTCAAGTTTGGTTTTCGTGTCAGAAACTAAGATAGCTGGAAATAAAATGGGGCAGGTGAAAAAGAACTGTGGTTTTGTGGATGGGTTTTGCTTGGCAAGTGTGGGACGGTCGGGAGGTTTGGGGTTGTGGTGGAGGGATATGAAGGTGGATATATAGAGTGTCTCACATCATCACGTGGACTCCATTGTTGAGGTAGATAATAATGGGGTGAAGTGCTATTTATGGCTGGGCTGAGCAAAGTCAAAAATATCACACCTGGGACCTTATGAGAAGACTCCAAGGGGATTCGTACCTGCCGACTCTTTTCTTTGGTGATTTCAATGAGATCCTCACTAATGAGGAGAAGTGGGGAGGCAACCCAAAACCTGGTAGGTGGATACATGATTTTAGAGATGCGGTGGACACTTGTGGCTTATTGGATTTGGGTTTTAAAGGTTGTCCGTACACATGGCAGAGAGGACGTACGGTAGAGACGCTCATTAAAGAACGTTTGGACAGAGGTCTGGTGACGCATGACTGGTGCCGATAGTTCGGTTCTAGTAAAGTGATTCATCTCCCTATCTATAGCTCTGATCATGCCCCTATCATTATTTGTGTGAAGGGGAGAGACTTTCACTATAATAAGTTGAGTAAATATGTCCGGTTTGAACCCGTGTGGTTGGCTGAAAATGATTGTGAAGAACTTGTTAAGACGTCCTGGATACATGATGAGGGGATAGACATTCATAAGAAGATGGAAAACTATAGTAAAAAACTTAAAAAGTGGGCGGCACAAAGATTTGGGAAAATGAAGGAAAGAATAAAAGAGGTGGATAAGTGTCTTGGGGAGGAACAAAAGAAACATCCAGATGCAGTTGTTCTTGATAGATGCATGGAGTTATCTAAGGAACTGGAGTACTGGCATAGATCTGAGGATTCCTATTGGTGTGCCCAGGCATGGGTGGTAGAACTATGTGAAGGGGATCCAAATACAACTTATTTTCATCACAAAGCTTCACAAAGGAGGAAAAGGAACCATATTGAAGGGTTGAAAGATGAGCATGGTACCTGGCATACTGAGAAGGGTAAAATTCAGCAGGTGGTGACCGAGTTTTTCCAGAATTTATTTTCTTGCAGTAGCCCGTCAGGTTTTGAGGAGGCTACTAGGGGTATAGAGGAGGTGTGGATGATGCTATGAACCGCTCGCTGGAAAGGGATATATCTGATACTGAAATTCTAGAGGCTCTCAAACAAATGCACCCAAATAAAGTGCCGGGACCGGATGGTATGAAACCCATGTTTTTCCAAAAGTTCTGGAATATTATTGGTAATGATGTTTCCAATTATATCAAGGGGTGGTGGAAGGGAAGTGCTGAAATTAATAGGGTAAATTCTACTCTTGTGGTGTTGATACCGAAGGTGGAAAAACCTATCTAGATATCAGATTTTCAGCCTATAAGCTTGTGTAATGTGATTTACAAAATAGCGTCCAAAGTTATGGCAAATAGACTCAAGCCGCTGATGGATAAAATTACTTCTGAGAATCAAAGTTCCTTTATTCTGGGGAGGATGATCACAGATAAAGTGCTAATTGCTTATGAGCTTTTCCACAAGATGAAGAATGAGGGCAAAAATAAGAAGGGGTTTTTGGCTTTGAAATTGGATATGTCTAAGGCGTATGATCGGGTGGTGTGGAATTTTCTGGATTTTGTTAAACAGAAGATGGGGTTTGGAAGTATATGGAGGCAAAAAATCTGGGAGTGTGTTTCTTCAGTTGACCATTCCTTTGCTATCAATGGTGATCGGACTCAAAGTTTCAAGCCTTCCCGCAGACTGCGACAGGGTGATCCTCTTTCTCCTTATTTATTCATTCTTCGTGCTGAGGCTTTTTCTACTTCCCTTTTGCATGCTCCGAATGCTAAGTTGATCCATGGGATTAAGGCGAGCAGACATGCACAGTGTATTTCACATCTTTTCTTTGCAGATGACAACATTCTCTTTGCTAGAGTATCCCGTCACGAATGCCTGAATGTAGCTAATATCATTAGCCAGTATTAGTAGGCATCGGGTCAAAGAATCAACCTTTCTAAGACGGAGGTGGCTTTTAGTAAGGGAGTGTTGCAAGAAACAAAGGAGGCCATTAAAAACTAGCTGGGAGTCAAGCAAGTAGACAGACACGATAAATATTTGGGGCTACCTACAACTATTGGGAGATCAAAGAAACAAATTTTTACCTTTGTCAAAGATAGAATCTGGAGGAAACTTCAAGGCTGGAAAGAAAAGTTGCTATCCAAACTGGAAAAAGAAGTATTGATAAAGTCTATAGTGCATGCCATCCCTTCTTATATTATGAGTGTTTTCCAGATACCGATAGGGACACTTAATGAGATACAAGGCTGCATTACAAGATTTTGGTGGGGAGCTAAAGATAAGGAAAGGAAGTTGTCATGGCAATGTTGGGCATCCTTGTGTAAACCAAAGAAAGATGGCAGGCTCGATTTTATAAATATGCATGTCTTCAACCAAGCTCTTCTCGCAAAATAGGTGTGGCGGTTTATGACAAAACAATCCTCTCTGGAGTACAAGGTCCTAAAGGCTTGATACTTCCCTTCGACGTCTATACTGGAGGCATCAAGGGGGTATAATCCTAGATATACATGGAGGAGTTTATGGGCAGCCAAAGCTTTGATCCTTGAAGGAATTAAATGGAGGGTTGGGAATGGTGAGAATATCAGAATATGGGAGGATAGCTGGATCTATGATTTCAATGGGAACTTGGCGTCCGTACGGGATGGTGCTTCTAGGCAACCTTTTCTGGTTAGTGAGTTGATAGATCGGCAGTTACGACAATGGGATTTTGAGCTACTACCCCAACTTTTCCCTACAGAGATTTGTGGACTGATTGAGAACACTCTTATTAGCATCAGATTGCCAGAGGATATGCTTTACTGGTGGCCGGATATGCGAGGCATATTTACTACCAGGTCGGCGTACTGGTTGGGGCTGTTGGGAAAGAGAGAATTTATTGCATCCAGACAGGCGTCTTTCGAGTAGATCTAGAAAGTTGTTTGGGACCACACATGGCCGCTGAAGGTTTCTCACTTTCTTTGGCGGGTTACTACAGGTGGTATTGCTACTATGGGGAGATTGCTTGATAGACACTGTCATATGGATGGTTTGTGTCTGCTATGCCATGAGAAGAAGGAAACCATTCAGCACATGCTCTTTTGTTGTGCAGAAGACAGAAAGCTCTGGAGATCATCATCGGCAGCGAGCATTGTTGCATCAGCCCATATTCAATCTCCTAGGCAAACAATCTTGGAGTTGCACGATGGTCTATCTCAGCAGGAGTTTACGGAGGCCGTGGTGAATATGTGGGGGATGTGGACGTACAAGAACCACAAGTTTTTCTAGGAGGATGGGAGGAGTCTTTCCATGTTCACACAAGCAGCACAAGCATATATTCTCGACACTTGGAGTGCCTGAGAGACAAAATTGGGACAGAGGCAAGTACAAGGCAGCATTGTGGATATACACTGGAAGAGACCGGCGATGGGGACTGTCAAGATCAACTCTGATGCAGTGGTGAATACGGGCACACAGACAGGGGTGGGTGTCATTGGTAGTGACCATCGGGGTGGGACAGTAGCAGCACGAGGTCGACGTCTATGCGGAGGAGGGAGTGTAGTTGTTTGTGAGGAGATGGCTGTGTTGGACGATGTCCAACTAGCCAAGCAATCTGGTTGGACATCCATTGAGGTTGAGTCGGACTTGAGCATAGTAATCGCTATGCTAAATAGTCTTGCGGAGAGGAGGGACCATCTCGGCATGATAGTAGATGATATCAAAGCTCTTAGTGTTGATTTTGGTTTGGTTTCTTTTGTGCATGTTAGCCGATCCTGTAATTTGGTTGCACATGAGTTGGCCAAGCTTGCAAAAGCTGGTGATTTCATGTACACGGGTGATGAGGGGGACCTTCCACAGTCCCTACTGAACCTTGTAAACTCTGAAGCTTATGATTAATAAACGAGATCGACCTAGTTATAAAAAAAAAGTTGATATTAACCGGTTAATTATAAAAAGGTACATTAAGAATAAAAAGGATGAACTTTGCACGTAAATGGTTTAATTTAGAGTTTCATGTGCATAAATATGCTTTAATGGGCCTTGAAACCCTAATGTTAGTCATTGTGACTCTTAATGTCTTTAATTATTCAAATTCATGAATAAAACTGAGATACAATGGTTTTAAGCTGATTTGAGTATGAAAGATTCTAATTGTGGATAAATACCCTTAATTTGGTAATTAGGGTTTTCTAGTGTATATAAGTGGAACTAGTAATAAATAGGGTTCATATGTGATTTGGGATATAATTATTAATGAAGTATGAATGGTTAATTTAACAAGAACTTGAACATGAAAAATAGCCTTAATGATCTGGATATGACTTAAAAGGGTAAAGATGGTAATTTTAGTGTAAAAGAGACATATTAGACTTAATTGACATTCAATTGTGATTATGATGTTGAAATTAGGGTTTGTGAATGAAAAGAGCATTAAAAGTGATAAATGCATAATGGAGGCTAAAACCCTAATAAAACTCTAAAGTTGGCCTAGAAATCATAAGGTGGAATCCAAGTCGATCTTGAGAATGTTATGAATAAAACAATGACACTTGGATGTTATGCATTATTTTCAGGATATTGTTGATTTCTTGTTTGATTGTATTGGATGTTAATGCTTGGATATCAAGTTGCTCTGGATCAGGTATGCGGTTACACTTATGGTTTATCGATTTAGTTTCACAGCGATTTCCGGATGTTTCATCGGTTGCCTGAAAATAACTGCTTGGATGACTTTTATTTCATGCAACTATAAAGTGACTATGATTATCACCATAAATATGTACACATGACTGGCTCATATCTTGGTCCTCCTCTGTGGCTTTTCTAATGATGAAAAGGGTAACCTAGTAAAGGGTCTACTTGTTAAGTGGGTCCATCAAGTTATTAAGAGTTAGGGATTGGGCTACCTATGGGTAGTGCCATGCGATTCTTTAGCACACCATGAGTTAGGGATTGGGCTACCTATGGGTAGTGCCATATGTGACTCAACCCTAGATATTGATCTACCTGTTAGGTAGGATCATGCGGGGTTTAATGGGGATCTACCATAAGGAAGGTAGCATCCAGGTCCACTGCAAGGACAGCGCAGAGGCTAGGATATGTATGGATTGAATAGTTATGTTTAAGATGTAAAGTTTGCTTGTTAAACCATAATTTCTTGCAATATGTTATTACAGTTAATTGCATGATTATTGTTTCCCGCACATACCGACATATTCATTTATGCTGACCAACGTTTTGTTTGTTGGCATTTTAGGTACAAGTTTGGAAAGAACAAACAGTAAAGTGGCATATGTGGAATTAAATAAGAATTAAAGTACAAAGGAGGATTAGTTAGAATGGACTCTAGATGTGGTTAGAAGTAGATATCCAAGTTTTTGAAAAAGGTATGCAAAGTTAAATTTTATTACAACCTTTCAATTTAGTTGGTAGAATTTGATAATTATTATCGATTATTTATCCAACTTTTGATCCGAAAATTGGGATAACAACTCTGGCCTCTTGGTCTCCCTTAATTGGGGGATACTGTGAGGCAGTGTCGTTACATGATCTCATAAGTTTTTTATTGGATCCGTTAGAAATCATATATATTATTCTGCAAGAAAAGTGGGTATGCATTATGAAAGTGTATATCCTTGATAGGTATGTAGGGTCCATGCCTGAAAATATATGAGTATGCACATATAAAGTTAGATGTTTCTTGATGAAGTTTGTACAATCTCTTCATTTACAAATCATATTTTTGGTTTGATCAAAACATGCTATATTATTGCAATTGAAATTGATTATGGTTTACTTATTTCATATGTGGCACAAACACACATCACACAGTCACACACACACGCGCGGGCGCACACACACACACACACACATATATATATATATATATATTTATATATATATATATTTATATATATATATATTTATATATATATATATGATGCGATGATTTTGAGTCGCATTTATAGACCTTTTTGCTAGGTGTTTTGCGCTCTTATTAGTCATTTTTTATGGATAATATTGCATAATTCACTCATTTCGGTCTTTGCCATCATTTTATGTCAAATCCCCTTAGTTTTATCATGTTGAGCATTATTTATCATATTATCATAATTTGTGTGGATTTATTTGGTCTTGTCTTGGAATTTCAGGAAAAACAAGTATCTGCTTCCGTCGATACCATTGACGGAAGTCGATACCATTGACCAGGCAACAGGTTGCCAGCCGGGAGGAGTATCACAGAGTCGATACCATCGACACATTGAGGCTACAACATCGCTAAAAGAAAAAACCGACGCTACAGAGAGTCGATACCATCGACACCCAAGTTGATGGTATCGAGATGATCACAGGCACTCAGACGAAAAGAAAAGAAGGTTGCCGCTAATACGCTGGGTCGATACCATCGACCCGCGTCGATGGTATCAACGCCGGCAGATATGCGTTGGATTCATTTTGATCTCAATCGGACGGCTGGAGTTATTGGACGACCTAATTAGGGACTTATACCTAATGACGGCCGCCCAGACAAGATCATCATCGAATTTGTCATTGCACAAGTGCCGAGGAGCGGGAAAAAGGAGAACGGAGGCCAGAAGCTCATCCCTGTCGATCCGGACACTGCCGAAGACGAATTTCACTACCGAGAGGCGGGAAATCTCGTGTTCTATGCAAAGGATCCACAGGTTCTCCTCCGTTCAGGGGTTTTCTCATTCAATTCACGTTTTCTATATGATTTCCCCTATTTCTACCATGTATTTGTGCGAGATGACCATGCGGGGCTAATCCCCTCCATCTTTAGGACCGAGAGTAGCCCGGGAATGCATTGTATGACAATTTTATATTAATAATTCATATTTTCTCTCTTAAATCCGTGGTATAGTTTCATTTTCTCCATATATTGTTATGCTTGACCACCATAATAATAACTTAATGCCCTTAATCACTTCAACAGAAGGATTAACGGTTGAAAAGAGACAAAACCTACATTAATCTATAAATCCCTTGACAAAGGAGGTGTAAAATTAATGGTGGAAACTGAGAGATCACTTGTAATGCGCTTAGTTTAGGGGAATGATTACTACGACGGTGGAATCAACCTAAACCTAAGTAGTGGATTACACCACGACAGTGGGTAATTCTATTTTCAGGCCACTACCCGGATAGAGAGAGAAGATTAAGAGTTATATGAAACTTAATGCAATGTTGACCCGCGGTGAAACCGAAATCCTAAAGATATCCTTTTGAATTGATTAAATTAACCTTTAATCGATTGTTTGCTTTGTTTTATGTTATTTTCTTTTAATTTCGACAACAAACCCAACTTTGTTATCCGGTCTAGCTGATCGCAATTAGTTAGTAGGAGTCTCCAATAATTCACGTATCCCTGTGTTCGACTCGGGCCTCACAAAGGCCTATATTACTCGACACGTACACTTGCGTTTTTAGCGCGTAGTAAAATACACGTCAAGTTTTTGGTGCCGTTGCCGGGGACACGGCGAAATTGTTGGCACTTCGAGTGCTACGCGCAGCCACTCTAGGCCACAATGTTTTTTTATTTTTCATTCAAATTCAAATATTTTTACATTGCACTATAATTGTCATACTCGTCTAAGCATAGTACTGAACTCGAATTTTCCTATTTCAGGTACTGTGTATGGTGCATACACGTAGTACAGACTACGACAATCGCGCACCTGAGGTTCCGTTTTCGAGACCTGAGGACGAGGAGCATTCTGAGCACGAGTACCAAGAATAGATAGACTCTGAATCTGAAGCAGAAGACATGGCCGAGCCACAGACTATATGGGAGAAGATCAAAGCTTCTTCCTCATCAGCTTCAAAGGGGCCTATAAAAAGCAGGCGATCAACATATTGACATACAAGATCGATCCAGCATTGATTAACTTGGTAAAATCAAATGCATTTCATGGGTTGAAGAACGAGGATCCTGTTGCACATATCAGCCAGTTCGTCGAAAACTGTGACATGGTGAAGATAGACAGATTTCCCCAAGATGCTTTGTACCTCAAGCTGTTCCCGAGTTCCTTGGCAGGAGCAGCAAGAGAGTGGCTACATAACCTCGATGACGAATTTGTGGAGTCTTGGGATCATATGGTGGAGGTTTTCTTCGAGAGGTTTTTCCCTCCTGAGAAGACCAACGACATGATTAGGAAGATTCACAGTTTCACCCAACAGGCGGGTGAAACATATTCTGAGACCTGGGAGCGATTTCAGGTTATGTTGAGGAGATGTCCGCATCATGGTTTGGACAAAGAGACACAGGTAAAAATATTCTATTTTTCTCTCTCCGAGCATGATAGGAGTAATTTGGACTCAGCCGGGTCGGGATTTTTCCTAAATAACACTGACACTAGATGCTGGGAAATACTCAAGAACATGGCGAGAAAGCAGTCCTGGGGGGAAAGAGAGAGAGGTCCAGTTGAGCAAGCACGAGTCGCTAGCGAATCAAAGGCAATGAGAGAGCTGAATGAGAAGATGGATCTTCTCGCAAAGAAGTTACTGCAAAAAGACGAAAATGAGTTCGAGGATGAGGCTCAAGTCAAGTACATGAGACAACAACAAGGGTATAGGAACAATGACTACTCATGGCGTAAGGACAAAAAGTTCTCATGGAAGGATCCGAATAATTTTCTGTAGGATCCGGACGCCAAGCCTGCACCAGCCACAGAGGATAAGAGCACGGAGTTGCTCAATCAGGTCATCAAGCAAAACCAGGAGTTAATGAACACATTCGGGCAACAAATCAAGCAACAGGGTGAATACATGAACCAATTTGGGCAGACTTTGCAGAGCCACGGGGCTCAAATGAGGACCATAGAGACCTCCATGGCGCAGATGGCAACTGAAATTGCAAGTTTGAAGAAGCCAGCGCATCCGGGTTTTCCGGGGAACACCAATGTTCCCGGGGGAAACCAACAGGCCAAGGCCATCTTACTGAGAAGCGGAAAGAAGGTGTTGAATCCAAGGACAGATGACACAAGCACACCGCAAGATAAAGTTGAAGATGCAACCACTAAGGAGCAGCCCACACCTGTCACAGGGCAAGCTGAAGACATATCTATGGATGGTAATGAAGAACAAGCTACTGAGGAGGAACCGCAGAAGTTGACACCCTATGTGCCACCCCATCAAAGGGCACATACCGTTCCGGTCCCCTATCCGAATAGTGCAAAGGCAAGGAAGGTAGATGCACAATTCAAGAAATTCTTGGACATCTTTAGGAAGCTTTCGGTCAATATTCCGTTGTTGGAAGCGATTGAGCAAATCCCGTCATATGGGAAGTTTCTAAAAGATGTCATCACCAAGAAGAGGAAAATACCAGACACTGAGGTCGTGGTGTTGAAGGAGCAAGTGAGTGCTTTCATTATGGGCACTCTACCGCCAAAGAGACAGGATCCCGGATGTTTCAACATTTCTTGTTTTATCGGGAAGTTCAAATTCGGAGAGGCATTATGTGATTCTGGGGAAAGCATCAATTTGATGCCCCTTTCTACATTTAAAAAGATGGTATTAAAGGAGTCAAGGCCGAGTAATATGACTATCCAATTGGCCGATAATTCTGTGGTGAAGCCTTATGGAATCTGCGAAGATGTCTTGGTAAAGGTGGACCGATTTGTTTTTCCGGCTGATTTTGTGGTTATGGAAATGCAGGACGAGCATGGCAATGAGCTTTTACTGGGACGTCCATTCCAAGCTACAGCCGATATGATCTTGGAGATGGGAAGAGGTCGCTTGACCTTGGGCATAGCAGATGATCGATTTGAGATGGTCATGCCCACTAGCACTGCGTCTACTAAAGCAAAAGAACAATGTAACATGGTGAAACATGTGGATCACAACATCTCACTTTGCCTTGGGAAACCATTCTTGGACATGGCTCATGTGATGAGCAAGATGGATAATGGAACCTTAGTTGTGGACTTCATGGAGCAAACTAAAGTTGTCTTTTTATGCAAAGCTGTTGGGTTTCCGAATGATGAAAATGAGGACATTCCACCTTCTTGGGAGGATGATGCGATTACTACTTCAGTTGTTGATGCATATCTAGAATTGCCATTGGAGGCGTGTTTGTTGAATGTCACCTATGATTGGATGCGGAGTAAATCACTCAAGGAGTGTTCCAAAATGCTTCACATGCTTCCATGTTTCTACACGAGGCACTATGAAGATTTAGGTACACTTCCCCCACCGCTGCAATCATCTCTTATTTGCCCGCCTGAGTTGGAACTGAAGCCGCTGCCCCTGCATCTTAAGTACGTCTTTCTAGCTGAGAAGGATAAGTTACCGGTGATTGTATCTGCCTACTTGAGTGCGGATGAGGAGGAGCAACTACTGATAGTGCTCAAGAACCACCGTGGAGCTTTTGGGTGGTCTATTGCATACATCAAGGGGATCTCCCCTACACTTTGCCAGCATAAGATTCGGCTCAAGGAGGGAGCCAAGCCAGTCATTCAGCCTCAAAGACGTTTGAATCCGAGCATGATGGAGGTTGTGAAGAAGGAAGTCATAAAACTTCTTGTTGCAGGTATTATATATGCCATATCAGACTCGACGTGGGTGAGTCCCACACAGGTAGTCCCTAAGAAGGGGGGAATTACTGTTACTAAAAATCTGTTGAATGAACCTGTCACCACCCGATTGGTAACCGGGTGGTGAGTTTGCATTGATTACCGCCGACTGAATGCCGCCACTCTTAAAGATCATTTTCCTTTGCCATTTATCGATCAGATTTTGGAACGTCTTGCCGGTCGGTCGCATTTTTGTTTTCTGGATGGGTATTCGGGGTATAACCAGATTTTGATTGATCCTTTGGATCAAGAGAAGTCTACGTTCACCTGTCCCTATGGGACTTTCGCTTACCGACGAATGCCGTTTGGACTATGCAATGCACCGGCGACGTTTCAACGTTGCATGCTTGCCATATTCTCTGACATGGTAGAGCGTTGTCTTGAGGTTTTCATGGATGACTTCTTGGTTTACGGTCCGTCTTTTGATGAGTGTCTATACAATTTGGACAAGGTGCTGTAGCGTTGTGAGGACACACACTTGGTCCTCAATTGGGAGAAATGTCACATGATGGTGACAGAGGGAATAGTGCTAGGACACAAGGTGTCTAGCAAGGGTCTTGAGGTAGACCCAGTCAAAATTGAGGTGATTTCCAAGCTACCCCCACCAATTTCTGTAAAAGGGGTGAGAAGCTTTTTGGGACACGCCGGGTTTTATCGGCGATTCATTAAAGATTTTTCTAAAATTGCAAAGCCTTTATCCGAATTGTTGGAGAAAGATGCGGTTTTTGATTTCAACGATAAGTGTCTTCACGCATTCGAAGTTTTGAAGGAAAAATTGATTTCGGCTCCGGTTGTTCAAATGCCGGATTGGACAAAACTGTTCGAATTGATGTGTGACGCTTCAGATTATGCAGTAGGAGCCGTTTTGGGGCAAAGGGTAGATAATAAGCCCGCTGTGATTTTCTACGCTTCGAAAACGCTTAATGATGCTCAATTGAACTATACAACTACAGAAAAAGAATTACTTGCCGTTGTGTTTGCTTTTGAAAAATTTAGGCAGTATTTAGTGGGATCCAAAGTAGTTGTATGGACCGATCATGCTGCGATAAAATATTTGATGGTGAAAAAGGATGCAAAGCCTAGACTCATTAGGTGGATTTTGCTTTTAGAAGAATTTGATATTGAATTTAAGGACAAATCCGGAATTGAAAATGTAGTGGCTGATCACTTGTCTAGGTTAGACAGGGTAGATGAACAAGATTTGCACATACCCATAACCGAGATGTTTCCCGATGAACAACTTTTAAAAATTAATTCTAAAGAGCCGTGGTTTGCTGAAATTGTTAACTATTTGGCTTGCGGGATCATCCCGGAAGACTGGTCTTATCAAGAGAAAAAGAAATTCTTTCATTCTTTGAGATACTATTTTTGGGATGACCCAATTCTTTTGAAGCAGTGCAGGGATGGTATTCTACGCATGTGTTTGCCGGAGGTGGAGTACGAGAGTGTTCTCCACCATTGCCATGCGTCGCCTACGGGAGGACACCATGCTAGTTCATGGACAGCAGCCAAAGTGTTGGAAAGCGGCCTTTATTGGCCAACTTTGTTTCGGGATGCCTATGATTTTGTGAGGCAATGTGACCCGTGCCAGCGAGCAGGTAACATTTCGAAGAGACAAGAGATGCCCCTGAATGTATTTCAGGAAGTTGAGGTATTTGACTTGTGGGGCATAGACTTCATGGGACCCTTTGTGTCCTCGAATTCAAATTTGTATATCTTGCTAGCTGTTGACTATGTGTCGAAGTGGGTGGAAGCAATCCCCACAAGGACTAATGATTCTAATGTAGTATGCAGGTTTCTGAAGGAAAATATATTCTGCAGGTTCGGGATACCCCGAATGATAATAAGTGATGGGGGAACACACTTCCGGAATCAGAAATTTTTGACACTTTTGAAGAAATATGGGGTCAAGCACAACATCGGCACCCCATATCATCCACAGACGCAAGGCCAAGTGGAGGTCTCAAATCGGGAAATCAAGAAGATTCTAGAACGGACAGTGGCATCCATAAGGAAAAATTGGAGTGCCATACTACCGGACGCACTTTGGGCGTATAGAACGGCGTACAAAACACCTATAGGCACCACGCCTTTTAGGTTGGCATATGGCCGGGCTTGCCACCTTCCGGTGGAGTTGGAGCACAAGGCCCATTGGGCGCTTAGAAGGCTGAATTTGAGTTATGATGAAGCTGGGAGAAAGAGGATGTTCGAGTTGAATGAACTAGATGAGTTGCGCATGACGGCATATGAGAATGCCCGCATATACAAGGAGCACACAAAACTGATCCACGATCTCCATATCGAGCTGCGCACATTCAAGAAGGGAGATAGTGTTCTATTGTTTAACTCCCGACTCAAGTTGCATCCCGGGAAGCTGAAGTCCCGGTGGAGTGGACCATTCGTAGTGGAAGAGGTGAGACCGCACAGTGCGATTCTTGTGCGTGATGCAGATGCCACGTTCTTGGTGAACGGACAGCGGTTGAAGTTGTATTTTGGTGAAAATTACAAGAGAAAAGTGAATGAGGTCAAACTCATTACACTTGTGGATGAATGAGATGCTGGGAAGACGTCTAGCCTAAGACGTTAAATAAGGGCGCTTTTTGGGAGGCGACCCAACCATTGGTACATAAGGATAGTTTAATTCTAGTCATATATTGCTTTCATTTCGTTCAAATTCTAGTGTAAAGAAGATACCTTGATCCGTTTGTTTAATGTGCAGGCACAGGCAGGGTCGATACCATCGACACACTGGTCGATAGTATCGACATAGGTTCAGGTTGACAGCTGCAAAAATCGCTCTGAGTCGATACTATCGACGGTCCCGTCGATGGTATCGACAGACCTACAGGCAGGTTGCGCAATAATTGTCGATGGTATCGACATGCCAGTCGATACCATCGAGATCTCTGGAGAAGTTCAGAATGATTTGTCTCAGTCAACTCGATACCATCGACGGCCTCGTCGATGGTATCGACATGGTCACAAGTTGAAGTGAAAAAGTGGCAGTGTCGCAATGAAGTCAAGTCGATACCATCGACACCCGTCGATGGTATCGACATCCATGTCACCGATCCGCGCAAAGACATCGACGGCGATCGCGACTCCACGTCAGCGATCCGGGTGCTGCGTCGATACTATCGACTTTCGTCGATGGTATCGACAGGTCAGCAATCCGGGTTTCGCGATCCAGCAAACGTCAGCCGTCGATACTCGCGAGGGAGGCAGATAGCAACGAGACGTGTCGATACCATCGACCCGCGTCGATGGTATCGACGGGTCAAAAGTGGCGTCGGCCAAGTCTATATAAGGAGAAGTGCAACGTCATTTGACGTCACACCTTCAGAGCAAACTTCCTCCTTTGCGCCGAGCACTCCCCCGAGCTCTCCAAGATCGAAGAGCAGCAACATCGAGAAAGGATCTTCACCGAGAGGAGAATCACTTCTCCATCTTCCCCGAGCTCTCTTCTTCTAATCCCATCTTTCTTGCAACAATGGTGCACGTCGTCGGATCATCGTCCTCGCGCGCGAATCCCATGGAGATCGTGGAGTTTGTTCCACCCCCTACTGCTTCTGTACCACGTCCGCGCTTGGTTCACCCTTCCACAGAGGTGAAGAAGGTTTATGAGGAGATCATGAAGCGGAAGATCGAGCCGACCCGGTATGTGGACCGGGGTATGATCCAGGAGCTTGGATTCGAGGCCAACTTGGCCTATGTGCTGGCAGGACAAGCACGTCACACCAATCGACTGGCCGACGAGCTGGAGTACCATGCGGATGGGCAACCGTTCTTCGGCGAATGGCCCACCTACACGGAATTGGTGGCGGAGTTTATGGCGTCCCTCGACGTCTGCATCGTGCCCAACGACGTGGTTGCATCGGATCGTGAGTGGATCAAGGGCAGGGTGTCCTTCCGGCTGTTCAACATCAACTACAACATCACGTTGGCCCAGTTCAATGCAATCTTCAACTGGAACCATGGTCGCAACGATCACCGGCGCCCAGATTCCCGCACCGAATATGACAAGATCTTCGCCGAGCTAGTCACAGTGCCGGCGGGAAAGACAGTGATCTACCACAATGCTACGGTAGCGGACTTCGAGCATCCCTTCGTCCGAGTCCTACACCGGATGTTGAGCTTGACGTTCTTTGCTCGGAGTGATCTAGCATTGAGCAAGTTTCAGGAGAGCGACCTCTTCTTCCTCTACATGCTCCTGAAGCAACAAGAATGCAACTGGGGTGCGTTCTTTCTGCAGCGTGTCCTGGCAGTGAAGAGGAGTACAAGGAAGGCTCCGATCCATTTTGGTGGGCTCATCACCAAATTGGCGTTGTACTTGGGGCTGAATTTCCAGTCCATGACTCCGATTTCCACAAGGAGTAAGGTGAACGTGCAACATCTGCACCGTTCAAACCTTATCCTTCTACGGGATGGGTTGGCGTACGCACACTGCCACGTCAACCATGCTTATCAGGAGTGCACACTGCCGGATGCCGTCTTCAACATCGCGGGCACACAACACTTCCGGTGGCTGATCATAGCCGTCGAGTCCAATGAAGAAGAAGGAGGAAACAACGAACAAGAAGGTGAGGCTGAGGAGGAAGAGGAGGCTTTCACACCTCTTCGAGCACGAGTAGCACCCCGGAAGCGTCCTCGGATGCATCCCGGTGCGTCTTCATCATCACAGCCCCCACCGCCATCACCACAGCCCTCGCAGCCAAGCGAGGATGCCTACTCCATGCAAGGCATGTACACGATGCTACAGGACATCCATCAGACACAGCAGAAGCATCTAGAGATGTATACCGGTATTCAGGATACTACGAACCGGTTACTTGACAACCAAAGGGCGATGTTCGAGAATGAACGTCTCCTCCTCGACAACCAACAACAGATACACAATCGGTTGCAAAGGATGGAGATGCAACAGGAGCCCTTCTACGACCACTACTGGAGTCAGAGCTACTTTGGAGGCTATCCACAGCCTCCGCCGAGGACCCATTACGATCCGAGCTTCCAGGGGGAGTATCCTTCTTGGGATCCTACGGCCCCACAGTACCCACCTCCGCCTCCACAAGACTGATCGGGTATCTCTGTTCCACTCTTAAGTTTGTTTTTGACTATGAGGCCATAGTCGAATTCAAGCTTGGGGGGGGGGTAGTTGGAACAACTCTATCTTTTCTTTTGTTGTTTTTAGTTTTTAGCATTGTTATTTGTTTCTTGCATTTTTAGTTTTTGTTGGATCCACGTGCTATCTAGTGTAACTGTGGATGTCGTAAAAGTTTGTCATCTCGCTGTTTATTCATGGGGAATTTAAGGGAAATTTAAAAATTTTTGTGTCTTTGGATAGCTTGACTTGGTTGTCCTTGGGGAACTTATCCTACGAAAATGATTGATTATGTCAACTTTAAAACAACATTTCACACCTATACTCCTATTGACTCATGAAAAGTGGATAGTAACGGTTGTTTGAGCCTAACCTAACCAAATGGTAATGAGACCTTAATTGGATGTAAGAGAGAGAACCCTCTAAACTACTACACAGGTCAGTAAGGAGGGACACATAATATTTTTCTAAGGTTCAGTCATCTAATCTTGTGATCATTCCACTTCATTTTTTCCATAATCCACCTAAGAATTGGAAGTAAAGTGCAGTTTTAATTCCTTCTTGTGTGCATAGAATTTAGATAGGACTTGCATTAATATTTTCCATACTTCTGCATAAAAAGAACA